>BMAU01019301.1:232500-410284 GCA_019973935.1 Trichonephila clavipes | reverse complement strand
ATATGTAGCCACTGCCACCGCCACCTTGAAATAGTGCCACCACCAAGATGCACCCCACGCCGTACACACCACCTTGAAGCTTTACCTGACCGCCACGCCACCACCATTGCTATGGTTACTCGTTAATCTCCGTGAAAAGCGCTTTAGCAAGACCCTGAGGCGCGGCAAGCGTTCCTCTACAGAACAGAGCCCAACATGATGTCTCTTGTGTTCTTTTCCCTTGTTGAAAGGCCGACATATTTTTTGACAAGCTTGAGCAGTAAGCAAGAAAACATCTACTAAACCAACATAATCGTTCGTTTACTTAGAGTATGCACTTTAGCACTCATGGAAAATGACGGAAACAATAGAGTTTTTCAAAGCGAAAGCCACCAACTGTTAACGAGGATCTCATACTTTGTGAAGTTTCTTTCTTATATATACTTCCTTTCTAATAATAACTTACTTAGAATTAAAAGTTACTGCATAAAATACTATTAAAATGAATTCTGACAGTTAATATTTATCCGTACTTCTTTAACACAGATTTTCTCTATCTACCAATCTAAAACTTCCATCAGGTGCAATTTTTTAATATAATTTGGTTTTTTGTATAATTCAATTTGGCTATATTTAATTTTAAGTAAATTAACTAAAAGAGAGAACTTAAAAATAAAACCATTTTATCTCGCCAAAGTATTGAGTATAATGAGGAAAGAATATTGTTTTTACCTCTCTAAAAATACTTCCTATTAGTTAACCCCTTAAGAGTTTCTCCCGTACAACTAGGCAGGCCGGGCTAATGCGAAAGCAAACAACTAGTTTGCCCGCAATGGGATACAGATATTTTCCTTCTTTCGCTGATTTGTACATTTTTAATTTTTATGAAGTTTTTTTAGTGCTAAGTATTTTTGAAAGCGCGTTTAGTTTGTGCTCAGGGTACCGAAATGATTTTTACCGGCATTCTTCGTAGTGAGCGCAGAATTAGCGCGTGTTCATAAACACAAAAAATCATGTTTTTAATCATTTGATTTTAAAAATGACCGCGTAAGGGGTTAAATAGTAAGATTGCAATTTAAAATTATACCTGAAAGGGAGTCTTATGACCGTGCTTTAAACGGAGTTTTAGAGCTGTAAGACGTTATTGTGGGTTACAGCTCACGGTATTATTACTTTATGTACAGAAAAACGCAAACACCCGGCCACGCCTGATGCGGTGTGAACAATCAAGGAGTGACAAAGCATATCAAAGCCAGCCTTCTTGATGAGGGAGATAACACAGCACAAAGTGGAAATACAGTAGGAACGTTTATCCGAATCAAATGGGACTGGACAATCGCTCGGATACGCGATAGTTCGATAACCAAAAACCGAATGCAATCCATGAGTATATGAAAAACGGACACTTTAATTGAATATTTGAAAATCACCATTGCCGTGGAACGCTTGAAGAAAAAAAAGGTAATAATTTACCTTATTAGGAACAATCACTTATTTTCGCTGTACCATTATAAACCTTCGTGTTTCTCTGCATGGTCTCTGATTATTTTAGAAAGCAGCCAGGCTGAGCAGAACAACACCTGATTGGTTGTTCGTACCACTCCTATAACTGTTCATTTATAATCCTTGCTTTCAGTTCTTGTTACCTTCCGTCTTCATCCATTTCCTTGTCGACATTTGGTCGGATTTTTGACATAGTCTCAATCTCATCATCATTCAGCATTTGAAATCCACAGTCTTTGCATCGTATTTATCCAGGTTTCGTAATATCTTCTTCATCGCATGCTCTGAAATCCTGGGATCGATTGGACAAAAAGTCGTTAACCCCTCCTGTGTTTATTGATCCCTCGTGTTCTAAATCTGGGCACAGCTTATCCCATGCATTTTTCAGGTCTGCCTCGAGCGAGTCCTGGCTTACATGTAAAGATGCAGATCCTTCTCATATTGAGCCAGAAAACAGCAACACTTTCTTCTTCTTCTTCTCGTTTCTCTTTCTGCCAGCAATTCCTAACCAGCCTCTTCTCACCCTAGCCCCCTCGCGTGAAACAATCATGAGCCTCTTCCCGTTCGGAAAACGTGCATATTCATATACAGTGTGCTATAACAAAACTAAGTCCGGATATTTTAACACCCTGATAATAAACATTCGATAAACGACGTTCAACTGTAATTTAAAATACGATTATATATGTTTCATGTTTATCAAGTTTCTTTTCCGCATATAAAAACATATGAAATTTTTCACCTAGTATAAAATGATGCAACGCACATTATTTTTCAGTACTACGCCCTAAAACTTTTAAAAAAGAATTATGTAATAACGAATTACAGTTATTTGAAAATCGAGAGATATTTTTCATTTACTTTAGTTTAAGATTTAAATCCATCGTACTTTTTTCAAAAAAAAGCCTTCCTTCAATGTCTTCTGAATTCCTCGCTTGCTTGCAATTGGTTACAGCCCTTTTTCAACATAAATATATACTTGACAGATTTTGAAAATTCTCAGCAGAGCACATACAAAAGTAATCGAGGGAAATAAAGTTTTTAAAGTTATATAGAAGAAGGAAAATTTATACTTATTTTAAAAATAATTTGATTAAAACAGTTTTTTTAATCAATACTACGTATTAATTTCCCTAATTACTCTTATTTTTTATAAATTTATTGTTGTTTCATACAGGAAACGTCCCCTCGCTGAGATCTAATCTAACTTCAAACAGATATAGTTATTTGTTTTAACACAATAATCAAGACTTTTCATGAAATAAACAATTTCCTAAAAATGAAATGAGGACCATGACATTTTTCTTTCAGAAAACACTCTTCAAAGTAATATTCCGACCAAAGAAATTTCTTCCTTACTTGCAGCAATACTATTCTCCGTGACCATGTACATTTTAATGATATTCAAATGCAGATAAAGATAAGTATTTAACGGTTAATAAGTTCCACCAGCCTGTATATTTTGTGATATTCACAATTGTAAGATGTTTTTAAACCAACAGTATAGTCGTTACTATTAATTTTAAATTACATAGATATAATTCAGTGTCATCACGAAATTTCTTTAAAAATAACATGCACGAACTATCAAACTGTGACATAATATAATATAAAACCATCAAAACTTCATAGTAAAGTGGAACGTAGTTAATGTATAAACAAAACATAGTTATAAATTATCGTTCAAAAATAGCTTTAATAATTTTGAGATTGTAACTTTTCTACCTCATTTGAAAATTTTGATTAAAAAAATTTATGCGAATATGTAAGAGCAACAACATCTAGAATGCAGCAATATGAATTGAGTATCGCCTGTGTAGCACAACCTACTTATAGATATAGCTCCTGGTATACCTGCTAATTATTTTTGTTTCTTTTAAATAATCATTTGTGCAATAAATATTGACTGAACCACATTAAAATATTTAGTTGAGTTTCCTGAGCTTCTTTATAAATCTATTAATTGAATTAATTTTTGAATGTTATGTAAACAAAGTATATCGTGTAAGATATAATTACTTACTGAATTTATATATATATTTTTTTTTAAATTCTAAAGCACAAAAACTTCAAAACTCTATGTGGGTGATAACTATCATCTGATGTAATTACTTTTAAAACCATTCAATATTTCAGAATTCAAACGATACTTTTCAAGCAAATATTTTCAAAATGTAGTGTTATGGTGTTTTTATGAAATCAAATTTGTGTTCTTAAAGATGTTTAAATTTTTACATATTTAACGTAGTTTTAATTTTTTTCTCCTTTAAGCAAACTTAATCGAGTTTATGCAAAGTAAAACATGTTACAAAATTATTGCACTTAAAATAAATCTCTATAACGCATTGACTGTCAAATAATCTTTAAAAGAATACTAAATAGCTAATTCAGTTTGAAATAAAAAAAAAAGTTTAAGTTAACAGAAAGTTTTATAAAGATTCTATGATATTCCCACTCTTACTAATGCTTGAAATACCCAGATTTCGATGAGAGGAAAATGCAGGCTAAGATAAAGAACAATAATCTGTGCTTCGTTAAAAAAATATCTTTAATGGAACATAAACTAATGTAGAATATATCCTAAAATTATTCGCTCCGTTTCCTGAAAAATATATATATATATATATAATTGGGTTCTTTAAAAATAAATAAATAACAGTCTTTGTATGGATAGGCTTACCTTTATACTTTTGTATTCAATGTAACAAAAATATTTTTAAAAATCTCAATGAAACTAACAATAACGAAACATGCTAAGAAACAATTGTAGCTTGCATCAGTTTAAAAAAAAACTTTGAAAAATAAATGATTTATAAAAAAAAGGATTTTTAAATGATGCTAATATTTGTATTCAATATATTTAGTTCACTTTTTAATATATATCTGACTTAAATTTGATGTTCAATATCCCAAAATAAAAAAAAATAGTAATTGTGTAATATTTTGTAACAATATTTTTTTAAAAGAATAAAGTCTGGAATAAAATAGAAAGCCATGCGTGCAGTAAGTATTTAATTTCCAAATACCTTTATCGGTTTTTATCAGGCACAATCCAAAAATAAAATATTGATCTTATTTTATATAAGATATCCAGCAGTTTTTACATTATCTATATAAAACATCAATGTTTAAAAAACTTATTTTCCAGTGCATAAGACAAGCTTTAAGACGGTTCAAATACTTTATCAATAATTAAATATATTTGTCTTAATCAATAATACATAAGAACAATGATTTAGTGACTTAAATATGCATAATTTGTAATTTTTGATAAACAGTTAAACAACAAAAATAGAGATAACATGTTGCAAATAAAACCTTTTTTTCCGAAGCACGGAGCTAAAATTTGTTAATTATTAAACAGACACGCATTTACAAGTATTCTAAACAGAAATGTTTTCTATTCTAGGATTTACCTTGTTGAAGAGATAATAAATTTTGGATCTCAAAATAAAAAAAAATGCATATGTGTTTGTTAAGACATTAAAAATCAGCTAAAATTAAAAAGGCATCATCATTAAAAATATTTACTCTTAGAAAATCAACCGCATATATAATATAAAAATTAACTTTTTCCTAAAATAAATTAATGAGATAAATAATGAAATATTATATATATATATATATATATATATATATATATATATATATATATATTATAATGAAGTAAAACAAAAGAGAAATTAATATGGTATAAAAAACCTGAACTCTCAATTTTATCTCAAGAAAACCGTGAGAGGAAAGAATGTATTAAAATTTTTAAAAGTATGTAAGCAATCTCCAATATTATACTAATATATTTAACCTTTTAACAGTCATGTGAGGTAATCTCGAACGCAGCACTAGTGCTCCAAAATGTCAATCCCGAGTATTACAAGAGGTAATTTTTTCTTTGAGTGTTTTTTATATTTATATACACAAATACATATCGGGAGAAGTTTATATATTTCGGCTTCATCTCTTAGTCAAACCCGAATTTATATATCAGAATAAGTTAGCTTAGGTTTACAACATCATACAAAACTGAATAACTGAACTATTAATATGTATTCATTTTTATGTATTTTTAAAAAAAATTCTTAGAAAATAATACTTCACTAGAAGCGAATTTCACCATTGGCATGTATGCTGTGTGGCAATGTAGTTGCTACAAAACCTAAAAATTTTAACCATGTAATTTAGAATATCAATTTTTATCTGCTAAGTAGATTTTATTTTATACTAAATATTTTTTTTATTTTATGCAAAAAAAAAACGGGACAGTTTATGGGCCCAAATCATAAAAAAAAACTTGACAGTTAAAGGGTTAATTTGAAAAATACCTGAAAACAAAAGTTCGTTTTAGATAACAAAATATATTCATATACATATTTTAAAGAAATGTTACATATACATTTACATATTTTAAAGAAATGTTACATATACATATACATATTTTAAGGAAATGTTACAATTAATTACAAATAATTGTAAAATGTCTGAGAATTTCTTCCTTTCTCACACACACATATCATCACTCTTTCACTCACACGCATATACATCGCTTCACGCATTCATCGCTTTCTTAAAAAGTGAGGAAGGAAGAGAAAAATAAATGGATCGACTTTTATTCAAAGCTAAACTCCTGTCAACCAGTTTAGCTGACGTCTTTTTACTTAGTTTTGCTTTATTCCTTTAATCGTTTATGCGTATAATCCCTTTAGTATTTAACCAAGAACGAAGAAAAATATTTTGTCCTTTCTATGAAAATGTATTCTAGAAAAATGATAGTCTTATAGAATGTATATATATAAAGAGTGTTTTTTTTCCAGGTATAGAAGTTTAAGTTGGCATTACTTTCCAAGATGGCGACCGATTTAACACCCGTCAAGGGATTTATTCTCAGTTTGGTTTGGCAATTCATCATGAATAGACTCACGCCTGAACATATTCGTCGAATGGGCCCAAAACAAGATTGCCGTTGTTCCTGATTTTCATAAGCGAATTTTGTTTAGCGATGAAGCGCACTTCTGGTTGAATGGCTACGTCAACAAACAAAACTGACGCATTTGGAGTGAAGCTAATCCACAAGTGTATGTCGAAACGCCGTTACATCCAGAAAAACTAACTGTTTGGTGCGCTTTATGGGCTGGTGGAATCATTGGTCCGTACTTCTTCAAAAACGATGAAGGCCACAACGTTACAGTCAATGGTGATCGGTATAGAGCCATAATTACTAACTTTTTCATTCCTGAATTGAACAATCATGATGTCCAGGAGCTGTGGTTCCAACAAGACGCCGCATCATGTCAAACAGCTCGTGCCACAATTGCTTTATTGAAAGACACGTTTGGTGACCGCCTAATTTCCCGTTTTGGACCTGTGAATTGGCCTCCAAGATCTTGTGATTTAACACCGCTAGACTATTTTCTGTGGGGCTATGTAAAGTCATTGGTCTATGCGGATAAGCCACAAACGCTTGAACATTTGGAAGACAACATTCGCCGTGTTATTGCCGATATACGGCCACAAATGTTGGAAAAAGTCATCGAAAATTGGACGTCCAGATTGGACTTCATCCAAGCCAGCCGTGGCAGTCATATGCCAGAAATCATATTTAAAATGTAATGCCACAAGATTATCTTTCGAATAAAAAAAATTCACGTCAATCGAATAATACATCGTTGTTTTATTGCAATTTAAAGTTCTATACCTCTAAAAAAATACCCTTTATAATAGAAGAATTTGTAAAAGAGAAATTACTTTCACTTTAAAATAAGAAATAACTTAAATTATACAATATCACTATTTATCAATGCAATGACCATAATATGTACATTAAATTTATAAAATATTTAATTAATTGAAACATTTAAAAGGAGAGATTTTTAAAAATGCCAGTTTCTCTTTCTCTATTTTTGTTTATATAGTATTGCTTTTTTTTAATTTAAGTCATAATTTGTGGAAATTTCTATAAGTTCAAAAATGATAATAAAATAATGTAATCATTATTTATAATGTAAAAGTTTAATTTTAAAACTAATAATTCATGTTTTTAAAAATAATATTGAATGCTTATTATAGTAAGTTTAATTATCAAAAAACTTCTTATTGCGCTGAAAAAACAAGGAAAGTATCTTTGTAACTTTGTCAGATATATTTCTATTACAGAATATTTATAGATAATAGAGAAATATAATTTGTCGATTTAAGATAGTTATTTGTTTTCGTTTAACTATCTCAATATATCTGATGCCTTTTAGTATTCATATATGCTGTTTTTCAAAATTTATGTGGTGGGTTTCAAAGCGTTTCCAACTAACCTGTAGTAAAATCTATTTTATAGATTATTTTAATGATTTAAGAACCTCATTTACAGGAGGAATTGTGATATGTGCAGATTATGATTGCAATTTAAAGAAAAATGAAGTGAGAACGTAGGGGGTGTTTCGAGGTTGTAATTGTATGAATAGTTTTTTGTGTTCGTAAGTGAAAAGAGGGAATTTTATTATTTCTTTTTAGAATTGACGAATTAAATGAAAACTCGGGAAACTTCATGTGTCTACTGTTTGGACTTATTCTAGAGTTGGAACCGGCGTGGCTTTAATTCAAATCTTCTTGAAAACCATCTTGTAAATCTTCCCTTCCTACATAATTTGTTGCATGTTTCTTGCAATTTCTCCCACTGCCTTCTGCCTGTTGTATTTTCTCGCCTGTAGAATAATATACCGATCGTCTTTTGCTGAAGTTGCTGGAAGATAACCAATACTAAACCCTTGCACAATGATTTCTGTAATTTTAAATATTCTTCGGACTTGTAAAAAGATGTCGTGAGTAATCTCGAACTCAACAGCCGTACTAGTCCACTTCAAATTTCCTCTATATTCCCTTTGATATAATGTACAGTTCTCCAAATATCATCCAGTACAAGATTATCTCTCAACCGCTCATACCATTCAGTGGTTAGTGACATTGACTGCTGTGTCGTAGGGCATGAGTGTGAATCCCGAAGAAGGCATAGATATCTGTAAAAGTATAGTAACTGTGAGGCATGGGGGCACTTTAAATTTTCATCGAACCACAAATCCTCTCTAAAGGTTTGTGGAAGGGGAAGAGATGTGCTTGGCCCTTGACCATCCCAGGGTGTCCTTCCTCAAAATTGGGGGAGAACCCAGCTAAATCATACTCTCACGTATATGATGCTCAAAGCTGAGGTTAACGATAGACGTAAAACTAGTCCCTTACCACAATGAATTTCATGGGACTCGATCCGGGGGCATCAGAAACAACAACACAAAATTTTCTTTTGGATGAAGCAAAATGAGGCAATAACTCAATATCGCTGAAGCGGGTGTACACCATGCAATAACTCTCGCAGAAATGCTGAACGTACACGCAACGTGTCTTATACATACCTTTCTAATATTCACCCAGAACATCGTGTTGTGTACATAGGGATGCCCTAGTGTATCTGACTCTGATAGATCGAATTATTTGTTCGGTTCACCCTGTTTATTCATTCCTCTGTTGCACAAATTTTTCAACGTCATCCTTAATTTTTGCTGGCCAATATCTATTGATTTATTCTATAAATTTCAATAAGAAATAATTTGTGTTAAAGACAACTTCCCCCTAAGGAATATAACACATTTTCATAAGATAATTTCACTGATCTCCTAAATAAGAAAATCAGATCTATATACATACATTATATTAGCTCAAGACATTTTCTTTTTTCCTTTTTCTTACGAATATATGAACTTGTATTGTAATAGTAGTATCTGTAAAACTGCAAATACAAGTCATACCCTAGAATATTTATGAAGCACTAAGCCAAATTTTTATTCCGTGATATCTTACATAACAGTACAAAAATAAACTATAATTTTCCCTAAAATATCGAAATGTCTAAAATTTTCGTACCTACTTATCACAATTACGCCTCAAGAATAATTATCAGATTTATAACCTCTATAGGCATTTTTACCTGTTATCTCTTCCGAATCATATCTGAAAACAAGCTGCTTTCCTATATCGTAAAGCTAAATCATTTAATCAGAGAAGATATGTTATAATACTGTGGATTTTATAAAGCCTTACACTAAAAATTTTTTATAATAGTTGACATTTTGTTGTTGTTTTTCTTTGATAATGTATCAAAAAGGGAACTGTTGTACAAGGTATTATATGTTATTAATATATAAATTGTTAAAGAACATTTAATTAAGTTTTCGAAGGAAACCAAATTTAAAATTGAGAACAAAATACTTCATATTAATAAGCCAGCTTCATTCATGAATAATACAGATTTCTTAGAAAAATTTCTCTGAAAATATCGTTGCACATAAATAAATCATCATTGTTTAACCTTGACAAATGCATTCACGAAATTAACTTAATCAAATATCTCTCTCTTTCCTTACATTGGTTTCGTTACATACGCTTAAAATGTATTTCATATTCGATTTCTTACTCAGAGGCCAGATGTAAGATTAAATTGCAAGATTTTGTATTTATCTTCCATTTTTAACTCGAAAAAAGGAAAATGAAGGTATTAGCGTCGGAGAAATTTGTACAATTGTTTTTTATGTTTTTTTTTTTGCTTAACAAGAAGCAACAAGTTTCAGCAACAAGTTATGCTTTTGTTATAAAACAACTGTAGTTAGTACTCAAAAAATTTTAATTACTGAAATTCTTTCTCCGGTTGTTGTAAGCAAATTGCAACGATACTTTATGTATATATATATATATATATATATATATATATATATATATACACTGATAGCTATAGAAGGTAAGAATAACTATTCAAGATAGGAAATATTAGGCACATGAGTAGAATAACAAACTCCTGGCCTTAGGAACCAAGATTGCAGATTTAAACAAGTTTTAGGGCTTATATATATATATATATATATATGCACTTTTAAAAACCATAAATATATATTGATATAAATATTTGTGGAAAATAAATGAATACAAGAAATATATATATTATATATATTTACATAATAATATAATTAATTTATTAAACATGTGGCGCAATCTATTGAATAATTGTATAATTAATTAAAAATACTAGTATTAAAACATAATGCCAATAATAGTTATTAATACATATTGTATATCACCGAGAACTATTAGACATATAATTGTGAAGAAAGTTAGCAGTATATTCATGTTCAATGCATTGTTTAATAAAGCTATTAAGATTTAAATAGATATTAGCTTTATCACTAACTAATACATTATTACGATAAATATAGTTAAAAATAATGTCCTATTTATAGATATAGATAAATTTGAAATTCCAGTAAGGCACTCTAAGAATGTTAAAACTAAAGGCATCTTTTTTATCATAAATATTACTATGTAATTTCAAATCCTTAATATAAAATGTTACATCTAAGTAAATAGTTTTAATTGGATTATGATTAATTTTAACTAAGTTTAAGTAATCCGGATACAAATTAATATTGGGATTAAAATGATCATTTTTACCAAAAATAATTAAATCATCAATGTATCTAAAAATGTAATAGTCATTATTAAAAAAAAACTTTTATTTATAAAAGTGTAAATATAAATTAGCCAAACTATTGCTTGCTGGGCCTCCTTGAGGCAAGCCTTTATTTTGTTTCTATAATGAACCATTAAAATTAATGTAATTTTCTTTTAAGACTAAATATTTGAGAGTTTTAAATTTCTTAAAATTAATATTAAGATTATAAATACTGTGGTTTTCTAAAATTACTTTAATAATATCATCGATATCAATGGAATCGATGAGATCTTCAAAATCATAAAAGATGAACTGAATACATATTTTTTTAAAAAAAATCTATAATATATTTTTACTATTTTTAATTATAGCTTTATTACATTGCTGATTGATAAAGTTTTGTATAATATTATGAAGTAATTTGCTTGCAGTTGTAATATATGTTTTAAAACCATTTGTCACGGTTCTAAATTTAACAGGACTTTTATGTAATTTTGGTGTTAAAAATATATATGGAAACTTAATTTTAGGAACGCAAAATTTAATTTTTTATAAATAGAAATTATACGATTATTAATTTCATTATGAGACAAATCTAATTTTATAAAAGACTCATTGTTTAAAAAGTGTTCATTAAGCATATTATAATAAAAACACTTACAAATCACAGCATAGTTACCAGGTACTTTATCTATGTAAACTATGATAAAATTCTTTTGCAATTCATAAATGTGTTCTGTTTTATATCTTTAAAAGTAAATTCATAATGAGAATGGTAGGTAAATTTCATAAGGTCTTTTAAAATATTGTACATATATTCATCAAATGCCTCTATAGGTAGTCCATATTTAATTGAAGATTTTGTAATAAAATTATCTATATCTTTATTAATTTGTGTTTTAACCGCATTGTTGTTATTAGAAACAGTTAATATGAAACTAGTGCGTTTACTCATGATATCCTTTAAAATTTTGTCATTGATTATATCTAAGTTGTCAGCAACTGCATGTTTATGATGACCATCAATAAAATCTTTATAGTCTTTACATGTACAATCTTCTATGTTAATAGAGGGCGAACTATTATTTTAATTAAAGATAATCTGCCCATCGTTTTGTTATATTTAAATGCTTTTTTAATAACCACATTTCTAACAGGAGACAAATGTCTGTTAAATACATTAGAAAAATAAATTGTCAAAAGTTTTATTCATGAATAATAAAGTGTAGTACTCTGTTATAGGCTCATTAATTTTCTCAACATTTATTTTGAATTTATTAACTAAATTATACACGCCTATATATATATATATATATAGGTGTGTATAAAATGTTCATGGAATATTTGGGAATCATTTGTTACTGATGGAGACAAATAAGAGTTCTTATATTATTTGATGGAGTTGAGTAAATGGAATTGCTAAAGAAAATTTGAATATGTTCAATGTTCAAAAACCATAAGTAAAGGAAATTTTACTTAAAATTATCGAGTAATTGATATAATTTATGAAAATGTTTGAAAATCATCTTTTTGTTGACTAAAATTTCAAGAGACTTAAAGCTTGCTCAACAGTTTTACTTTTTTTTGCTTTTAATGACTTAATTAAATTTTATTTAAAATTAATATTGGATTGCGAAATCACAACGTATTATTAAAAATATATTACCACTCATAAAGGCAGATATAGCAAAACATTATAAAAACTTGCTTTGTGTTTTAAAATTTCAAATCTTTCATTCCTTACACATTTTGACCTTTTTATAGTTAAAACTGTACATTAATTGTTTTTAAACTATATTGTGTATTTTATTAACATTATTAGCTTTTTCAATCAAATTATAATATTTTTAGCATTACAAAACTACTGTTTAGTTTTATCAATAGTCTTAAAAGTAGTGATAAAGATAACTATAAATCTAGAGAATAAATCATAAAAACTAAATAAAGATAATAATAACAGCAAAATTTCTTGTTTACTAAAAACTCAGTAAAAATAACAGAAAAGCTTGCATAGAACTAAAATTGAAAATGATTTTTTACCGTTTAATTAAGTAATATATTTTAAGTTTTGTAAGTATTGTGACTAACATAAAGAAACTAATGGATAATTTTATAAATAATACCAAATGAAATCTTTTTTTTATTTTAGAATATTTTGAAATAAAGTTAATTATGTAATAGATATTTAAAAAGTGTATAAGTCAAATTATATATATTAAATCTAGTGATTCAGAAAAATATTAAAGAACGAAAAATAAAAGACCTCTCGCTGGCTTTAAAATAATGTCTAACTTCAAGAGTACATATATATTACTTCCTTCTCAAACAGGTAACACAACTATGTGGAAGAACAAATTTATTATCTGACTTGATTCGCCATACGTATCCTCAAAGGAAGGATTTTCTGTGATATTGTCAGATGTGCTCTAGCAATACTTCCCGGGAGAGATATTTCCATCCTAATTATCTTTATGAAGTGGTCTGGAATCCAGCAGGTTTGCAATTCGCGAGGTATTATTAATTTAATCTTAATATTAGAAAATAGCTTATTGGTACCTGACGCACAGCGGAGATAAAACTAAATGAAATGTTTAAGTAACATGCTTAAAAATGTTACGTGTTGAAAGTTTCAGATTTAAGTTCAATTGTTGGTTTTATGGAATTAAGTTAACTTCAGGAGATTATTCATAATTACCTCCAAGGTTTTGTAGTGAAAAACTAAGACGAATACAGCAAAAATTAACGTGTGAAAGAAAAAAATTAAGCTTTATTTACATATTTTACATGAGTGCTAAACAAGAACCCTTGGTCACACAGCATGCATCAATGTTATGGTCCAGTTCCTACCACATCCTACCCAACATGCTACTATGCTATTGACAGCGCGTGTTATCATTTCATGCAATTCTACTACATTATGAGGCAAAGAGGATACGAAAACTTGGGTCTTATGTAAGAGATCAAGTTTTTTCGGATAACACGGATAACAACGAAAGTATAATACGTGTTGCTAACAACGTTGATAGTATCACGTTGAGTAGAGTGTGGCAGGAACTGGACTATCACATTGATGCATGCCATGTAACCAATGATTCATACATAGAACACCAACAAAATATATAAATAAAACTTGAATTTTTTCTAAATTGTTTCATATAATCTTTTTTTGCTGTATTCGTCTTAGTTTTTTCAATGCAGGGCTCCGAAACATTGAAGAGAATGATTAATAATCCTGTATACACATAGTTTTTTAAATCATATCGAGCAAATATCAGGAAAAACACATTTGTATATAAAAAAGTAAGACGTAAAATATTTAAGCATTTTTGGATTTATATTTGTTTAATTAAAGCTATTTATGATTAAACATTTTAAAAAGTAATAATGAAATTAAATTCAAAATATTATTTGATTTTCTTCACACTTCACATTCTGTTCTTTTTTTCAAACGGGAATAAATGTTCAAATGTTTCTCTTTTGAGTTTTGTAAAAAAAATGTGTAGTATCTTTGCAACTAATACTATTTTTTCTGCACGGAACGATTAAAAATTGCTAACGGAAAATAATCTTGGTTAATAAAAGTATTGTCTGAATACCAAATATAGAATAAGAAAAATAAATGAGCTGGAAAGGTTATCGTTTCATAAACTTTTATGTATAATATTGTGTTTTTAATGTTTTTTCTACTTAACCTAATCAAAGAATGTAATGGAATGTAATCGTAAACTGCTTAGTTAGAACTTTTTTACCATACTATACAAAACCATTGGTAAAATTTACTTTAAAATAAAATAAACATTCGCACTCCATTTAAGCAGTTTTATCAAATTTTAGCCCAAATCTCTTCAGAAGCACATTCATTTATGTAACTAATTCTTTTAAACTAGAACACTATGCATTCACTCTCTCTCTTCAAATAATTGCTTTAAATATTACAATTGCTCAAAATCAGAAATGATATTTGGACCGTATAATTAAGGAAACATTAAATAATTCTGAACTGTAAACATGCTTCGATTTTTTTTTTACTTTATCTAAAACTTCGTGTACTTATTCTTTAAGTAGATCGAAATATGGGATAACTGACTCGAACATTTGTAATAAATGGCTTCAATTAATTTTTTTCCGATAAAAGTAAAAGTAAAATTGAGTGATTTCATTTTAAAGTCGAAGGTAAAAAAAGATAGAGACATTATTGACAACAAATTTTTGGTTTAATATTTCTGTTGTTGAATCCCATTTATTCTTCTCGGAAGGGGAAAAATTATTTCAATATTCTTCAATGCTGCCTTTCTGTATATATTTCTATTTATTTGATCATATTTCGGAAAAAAGTTTCGTATAATGATCATAACCATTTCCATGTAAGGCGTTAATAAGAAAACATGACCCTATCCCCAACACACAAATTCATACATTTTATTTAACTCTCACAATTTACCTCATCGAAGGTAATTATATAAAATTTATTTGAAATGAGACTAAAAATTTCAAAAATTTAAAAATACATTTTCTATTTACACAGAAATTCAGAGTTGGTCAAAAATATTAAAAAAGCAATATTTAAATTCTACGTGTTTTAAAATGTAGATTATTTTCTTGCCAGTCATTTATTAAATTCTATTTTTATTCTAATTTTTGAAAATATAATTTACTTCTTTAAATTAATTAAGGTATTTTATTACTAAAATTGTAATAAGTCATGGTTTCTTCGTTACATTTCATTCAGTATCCAGTTTCCTTGCCATACAGTTTTCCTTTAATGTAAAAAGTATAAATAGTTTTATTGTTAAAAAAGAATGGAATATGGTTTTTCAACTCTTACTACGTGATTATAAGTCATATGAACAAGATTATTGTACAAAAATAGCTATATAAATAAAAAAAAATACTGGCGTAACTTCTTATGACATTTAAAGCCTGTGTGAAAATATATATAAAAAATTCATCTATCGGGAAAACATTTACCACGACATTAAATTAGCAAGAACAAACATTTCGAAATATATATCTGCTTCAACCGTCCATATATTCACACAATCGGACATAGAGCTATTTGTATTTAGTAAGAAAACCCGAACACAATCCTGATGAGTTGTGCATATATAAATAAAAATTATTCATGCCCAGTAATACGCAGTCCATTTCAATACAAGATATTTATGTATGGATAGCATATTTAAACCTATACAAACCACCATTTAAACATAACCCTTACGCACACAATATTTATTACACATATAGTAATATTCACAATATACATATACAATTTTCTTTATCTATAGAGCATTAATAATTTTTTTCCATCGATTATACACTACATTGCAGTGAAAATTGAACACCAAGAACAAGTGGCCGAATCTGATGTAAATCCTCAAGGAAAAAGCAGTTCATCGAATTATGAAAATAATTCAGAATGAGCAATCCGGATTTGGTGATTCATTGATTGTATATATACGTCGCACTTTCAAGCAACACGAGGGCTCTTAGCGTCAGAACTCATAATTTTAAACATCAGTGTAGCGACGAGGTCACCACTCTTCTATTTTCTACATCATTTCATCCTGAATACTTCAAGATTAGACAGATTTAACGTGCAGCTGCTCCTCTACACGGCGGATCTTTAGGGGCACAGAGATTCGAACTCATGACTCGACGAAAACAACGCTGGCCACGAGATAGCAATCATGACCACTCGTTTACCGTGGCTATCCGTAATCTGTGAGTACATAAAGAAAGGAATCAGCAAATTATGTAACAGTCATCAAAAGTTTTATTCGCGAGGGAGTTATTTATAATCGCGGTGAAAACGTGTTATAGTAGAGACGTGTCATGTCTCCGACAACGAAAAAATTACGAACAGATTTACAAGTCCAGGAAAATTATGTCATCAGACTAATTACAGGTAGGTCCGTTTGTCATACAGCAATGGAAAACCAACAACACGCATTTATGGTGGACCAACAACTGTGGTGGTGAAGATTGTAAGAAGGGAATATTACACTTTAGGAGGACACCAATGTGGTAAGAGGACGCCAATGCGTGTAGACAGACAAACCCTTTAGAAAAAAAGCGTTGATGTTCCTGAAGTTTACTTCCATCGAACAATAGGAGAATATAAAAAATGACATTCTCAAGTATCCCGTATTGAGATAAGGTCCATTAACTGTCAATTGACCATTGGGGAACCTCTCATTGTACCCTTTACGTTAACTACCATTGACTCAACAGCACAGAAACTTCCATTTTCAATGATGTTAGACATGACCTACATGCATGAAAGGATTATCTAACTAGTTACGCTCCTGTTTTAGAATTGCAGTTCCCTTGCCTGGAATCGATTAGGTAACATGCCAAATCCAACCACCACTATGAAACACGACATTATGCGATACACAAAATTATGGCACGAAGTATCATCGATTGAATAGCTGTTGAGGATCTGTCTGTATCGATGACACATTGATGAGCTGTGGTCGGTGAAAAAACATTTCATTCAAAGTGCAAATAATGTTATTCATGAGCTTGATAGCACCTATTGCACACGCTTTCATCAACCAACGTGTCCTTCATCTTAATCAAGTACATTCTTAGCTACCGGTGTTCCCTGATCTTTCACCCATCCAGAACATGTGAGATATGATTGATCATCATCTAAGTGTTGAGACCAATATACTTAGAGGAAGAAATATGGAAAATGATTTAGAGTGAATAAATGCGATCCCTTTGACAAAATTCGCAAGTTCATTGAATCTGTTCCACGACACGCTGTTGCATGAATCGTCGTCCGCAGGAGAACAACAGATTACTTATAATATGGTGTTGTAGTTCACTATACTGTTGTATAGAATTGAAATAAATATCGCATATTATTAAATGCTGTCTTTCTCTGTTTTGCGATTTTCTTTACTTTCTACACATACGTGAAAGGAGGTTCGCACCATATACATATATGACTATAACTTCTATAGAAGCATTCATGTCAAAAACTATGAACTTGTGTGTGACTGGTGTGTTTCTTTTTACTTTTATTTATCCTTTACTTTTAGATCAAAGTCCATTTCCCCTGTTTGACCATTTTATTTTGGATTATGATGTCTATTTTATGCTTTGTAACGGGTAATTGGTTTGCCATTTTTTGAAAACCTTGTGCCTACTACTATAAAAACAAGAAGAAAAAAATATTTTTCAAAGTAACATGAAATCCAAAACGTATCATTTATTTTTGATTCAATTCCAGGTTTGCTTGCTTTAACTTTTGGGGACTGCAGCCGCCTAATTGAAACATAATATTGAGAAGAAACAAATGCTATATTTCCTACTTGCATTACTTCTACCAATTCTGATAAACTTTAAATATTAATACTGTTACATTTTATAATAATAAAATTCATATGCAGATTTTTTTTCTTAAAGCCTAGTCAGTTTCATATATGCCAATCAGAATATTTAAACTTATCCGAAACTACACACACAAATAAAGTTTTCAATATCAAAAAGTCATAATGCTGAATTTGACAAGAATAAAAAAAAAGACTTCTCAAAATTTAAATATGATAGTAGAAATATATGCTTAAAATTTTCTAGCCATTTTGAAAATATTTTAACATGTTAAGTACGAAAATATTATAAGCAGCACAACATAAGTATAACAATGATAAATCTTCCCAGATTTTGCAGTCACGGATTATTAGTTTACTTTAATAATGCAAAATATTAATAACCAACGGTTTGTGTTCCTATCACAATTAACTGTTAAGAATATATTATTTACTTATTTTAAGTGACAGTCTTTTTGTTTAATTTGATTCCCTATCTTTGCTTTTAAGAGGAGTTTATGAAAAGCTAAAGTTATATTTAGAGACCCAAAAAATATTATTTTAATAAATTTTCCATGGCTTCTTTTATTTATTTGAGAAATGTGAAGATTTAAGTCAACTTTTTCTAGAATATTTTATTTTACAATCCACCCTTAAATTAAGGTAACAGGGACATCGTATACTTTGAAAAAATCGATTTTTCAATTTTAGTTCTAAAAAATAGTGCTTATATTTCTGAATCTAAAAAAGTATAGTATTTATATGTTTGTTGATAAAACAGCCTTAAAATATGAAAAATAAAAATATAAACAAATGACCACGCTCTTTTTAATATACCCCTTTGAACTTTAAATATGTAGTTTCTCCTGTGTTTGATCTGTATAAAAGTTCTATATAGTGAACAAAATATCCTTGAGTATGTAATGTCTAATTTTTTAAAAAATAAATTTATACATGCAAAAAGAAAATTAAGATTTTCATAATTTTAATGTTTTATGGTTATTTTAAAGAAATTATGCAATTAATTCGTTAAAAAACTGGTTCATTATGTTTGATATGTTGCTGTACATATATGTGTTAATGTTTTTGTATATTCAAGGAATATTTTTGTAAGAAATGGTACCTATACAGAAAAATATGTATTACAAGATCTCGAAAATTATGTTCATGTTAACTAAAACAAAGGGGAAAAAACATATGAATTTAAAATTACTTTTGTAACTCTAGAAAATGATTAAGGATTATTATTAGTCATATAAAAATAGGCAAGCAAATACTAATCAAGAGTATAATACGTGAAAATATTGCTTTTTTTGAGTTTTTTCACTTTTTCTCAAAAGCATATTTTTTTGCATTTAGGTACATTTTTTAAAAAAACTATTGCACTATATGATTCTAGATTTTTTATACTTCTATACAAGATGCCTATGCATACAGTGAACCTACTTTTTTTCTATTAAGATAGTGCCTAATTTTTTAAAAATAGTTTTATGCATAAAAAAGCAGAAAAATAAAAAAAAAATTCAAATTTTAAAGTTTCATAATTTTTTAAAGAAACTGTACTAACATTTTACTAAAAAATGGGTTAACTGTATTTTATGTATTGTTTTAAATATGTGTAAAAAATATTTTGCATAAAAAAGGGTTACTTTTTTAAAAAATGGTACCTAAACATAAGTATATATTACGAGTTCTCAAAAGTTATGCATTACTTAAATTAAGTAGTAAAAAAAAAACTTTTGGAGTAAAAAGTTATTTTTGTAGCTCTACAGAATAATTAAATTATCTTTATTATAGACATAAAAAATCTAAGCTCTATTGGAAATTGTAAATGATATATGTCTCATAAACAAAGGGTCTTAATTTTGGCATTTTACTCTTTCGAGCATGTCCTGGTTCCCTTAAATATAAGTTGTATTTATTTCAAATAAAAAGAATGAATTTATAATTAGGGCTAATTTATTTCAGTTTCTTTCAGTATGGATTATTTAGACTCTTTATGATCTAAGTCCATCTTGTAAGTATTCTGATTCTCTCTTTTACCGCCTTATTTTTCCTATGGGGTTGAATCCAATCCTTCAACTATAACCCAACTAGAGTGAGTTAAGCATGGTGAAATTCCGCCAAGTTAATAGCTTAAATTATATGATAAAGATAATCAAACCGTGGGTGATAAATAATTTAATATTATTTAAGTAAGTGCTATAAATAACTAGAGATGAACGTCCGTCAATCAAAATAAAAAAACACAGAGACAGTAAGAAAACCACACAATGAAGGACACATGAGCAATCGAAATTTAAAAAATGGATGCTGCAGTATTAGAAACATCGCGCTGACTTATATATATTTCATAAAATATTCTAATTTAAATATGTAACTTAATTAGAAATTAATGCATTAGTTTTTTTTGTTTTTGAAATTCGCTTTTATATATTTGTTTGTAAGTTACTTATAATTTTGAATAAAATTTAAAAAAATTTTGTTGGTGATAAGTAAAATTAGATTTCTTTTTATTAGTTAATAAAAGAAAAGAAAGAAAATTTACTTATTATACTTTAAATAATGCTTGCGAGAGTATATTATCTCTTGATTTCAAGAATCATTAACTACTTTTCAATCGGTTTGAATGATGTTGATTTCAATGTCATTTTTTATATTTTTAAAATTCAGAAATAACTATGAATCTAAAATTTATATCAGACACATTTGTTCAGTATATACAATTCTTAAAAATTCACAATTTAGTTTTTAAATATATCATGTATATCCAGTAACAGATGAATCTGGTCATAGAGCCCTCCTGAAATAAAATATAAATTGTACCATTATACACAGAAATCTTTAAATAATTGGCGGGGGGGAGGGGTTTTTAAAGAAGTTCTTCAATTTTAATAAAATTAATTCAAATATTTACAAAGAAAAATCTATAGAACTTATTTTTTATTTAACACTAGAAGGACTGAAATTTAGGATATACATATATTGCCCAAAAGAACCAAAATGACTGTATTGTGAAAGAATAACGAATGCTTTAGAAATTTGTTTAAAATTAATTTTTGATATTTTTTATATTATTTACAGTCATAACAAGTTATTAGTAAATATTAATAATAAAAAAATTTACTTCACTTGGAAAAAAAATATACTCTACAAAAGTCTAAAAAATTGTGTCATTATATACATCATTGTTTTTCTAATTGATATTAAAAAGCAGTGAAAATGACTTCCTTGGAGAATCTAGTGTTAATCAAAAGTTAACTTCAACATTTATGTTTTTTTCATTCAAAACATATTTTATCTATCTATTGGAAAAATTCTTATTGTATATTATCAAATAAGTCTTCATTTTATAAATTTCATTATGAAATCAAAATCCAAAAGTGCTGAAATCATCGAAAATATATTTGTCTGGAAATTTTAATTTTAGTTCAAGTACATACTCCGATAACTCTTGAAATACTCAAGAACTTCTTCAATTAGTTTTGAAATAAAAGAGGAGAAAAATGCTATTTTTTCTGTCATTGACTAAAATTGCACCTTTTATTTGCTTTTTCATCTTACAGAATAAAATGTTTCAGTTTAATTTATTCTACAAATATAGATGTTTATCATAACATGCAATAATATTATTAAAACAAAGCAAGTTCAATCTCAATCATGACTTTTAATAAAATAGTGACTTGAACAATAGGACTAATATGCTATTTCTGAAAAGTGACTAGTGATGGAGCACCCAATTCATTTCTTAAGAAAAGAAAATAATATGATATAGAAGACATTTTCCTTATTCTAGAAAACAATTTAACACCCATTAAATTATTTTATTTTATTTTGAGTATCACATAAATAACATGCATGAGAAGTAATCGGATGCTAAACATCTTTAGTAAAAAAAATTAGTAGATCATTTAAATGTGCAAGGACAAACATTTAAGAAATTGAACATTTAGATGTTCAATGAGGAAGTTATTTTAACAAAAAATTCAATATTCAGAAATATGTACAACCAAAATAAGTTAACGGGACATAAGTTCATCCCTATGTTAATGGTTCGACAGCAACACTTCGGCTGCCTGTTTTTAGAAACGTTCACTTGAAGCCGCTGTTCCTAGTTTGGTTTGTTACACATGGTTTATTTTCTATGTGTTAATGCAATCACTTTTTGAAGATTAACATTTTAATGCTTTAGAGGACGAAAATACGTATAAAGTTTTTATTTGCTTACATATACATATATATGTTAACTATTTTTAAAAAGTTAGCTACATGTGCTCCACGTTGAATATTGTAATATTAAATACGTATTTGTAATAGACAAACTATTAAAAAGTTAATAAAAACGGAATTTTCGCAGAGAAATTTTTTATTACAGACGGAAATATTGATGTAATCGTTTGTCAGCTCAAAAGTTACAAGAATAACCGAAATAAATCTATCAAATAATAATGTCTACATCGTTAATAAAGAGAAAATTCTCTCTCTCTCTTTAAAGTTCATCCAAATTTCTCTCTCTCATTTCCTTACTAACACGTAACTTATCATAATTAAGTTTTTTACGTCTTTTAATGTTTCTCAGTCGCTTGTTTTAATCTCGCCTTCACAATACCACGTACGCGTTCCCAGCTGAAAGATTTTACACATTCTTTCGGAACAATTAGCCGTAAGGGAACTTTAGAAATAAGTTTATTGTTCGTAAATAAAGGCCAGAGGCATTCTCTTACTCTTAAGATATAAAACGTATGAAAAATTTATTTAGAGAATTAGTCTGGTAGCAAGAGAAACTGTATCCCATTTACTTTGACTAGAAATGTTTTCTTGTTTTATTATAAAATGGCATTTTTTTTGGATTATCTTTCCGTTTGAAGTACGTAGAAAGATGTCTCGTGCCATTATTTACTACATTCGTTGCAAACATTTGAAGGAAATTGCAAGGTCCTATTAAAACAGTCAGCTTTACTTACGTATAGGAATTCGGTTTCATTGAAGGCAATGAAAGAAATTTGTTCCTTCTTCCGCAGATTCTGAAAGAAAAGAACTTTGTTAGGGTGAGATTCGTCTCAGTGCATCAAATATTCACAACAAAGTAACTAAAGTATTGCATTTCCTAAATTATATCACATTCCTAATTGGAAGTGTTTTAGTGGAACGTTCATTTTTATCTAGAAGATTTGTGGTGTAAATTTTGGTTAGAGTCGCTTTGGTTTTATTTAGCAATATCTGTTCTTACAAATAAATTTTCGATATCAAATAGTCTTAAAAGATTTATACTTGTATATCTGTTTCAAAAATAAAAGAGTACACAACAAATTTTAAGTACCATCGACAAAGTTCTAACTATTTGAAATAGCACTGTTACTGTTATTAAAAAGTAACATTTGTGAATTATTCTCCTAATATTAATTAATTAATATCTTAATATTTTCAATATTCTATTAATTAATATCTTAATGTTTTCAATATTCTATTAATTAATATCTTAATATTTTCAATATTCTATTAATTAATATCTTAATATTTTCAATATTCTATTAATTAATATCTTATTATTTTCAAAATTCTATTAATTCATATCTTAATATTTTCAAATATTTAATTGTTCAATATTCATTAAATTTTATACAGCTATATAAAAAGGATATTTTCTTTTATTTCTTACTTATATATTATAAACTTAACTAAAAAGATATAAGAAAGATGGTCTCAAAATAGATTTGTACAAAATGCTTAAGGAACCTGTGAACCGACTATTTAATTTTTCATTTCAGTTTTTTTCTTTTGTTCGTACCACTTTTCCACAGTATACATATGACAAATTTATAAAATAATTGGTGTTATATTCTTCAATTTTTACACTGTCTTTATTTTAATTTTTACGTTTACTTTTGGTAATAGTTTGGATTTTTTGAGATGACTATACTGATTTAGAATATAAGAAACGCATGTTTCTTTCAAACAAAGAATATGTATTTCATTATCAAGATGTAAATGCTTGGTAAACTATGGTTACTTACATATATTTGAGTACAACTTCAAGATATTCTTTTATATATGTATATATTCTGAAAGCAAATTATTTGCTTTGTTAAAACTTGAAACACAAACTTTCCTAAATCATCTTGATTAAGTAATATGAATTGATAGGTTTTAACATTAGTGGCTAAAAATTAAAATAAAAACAATGTATTATATGTAATACATAATGTGATGTCTATAAGACAGTGCTTCTCAAACTTTCAATATTGGCGCCCCCCCTTATACAATAATAATGTACTGAATGCAATAACAATGCACATTTTTTACGCTAAAGCAATAATCTTAATTATATACCGTACAAATTCATGACATAAGTATAAAATTTTGTATATGTTGCTTTTAAGCAAAAAAAAATATTAAGTAATAGGATAATTAGTATGTTATTTTTCCTTTCTCTAATTTTTTAATTGGAACATATTGCAAAATGCGGTGGCTGCTTAGAAGACAAAATATAGATATCAGCTTTTTTTAGAAAGAACTCAGTGGGTCAATTTCTAATCATAAGCATTCCTTTGAAAAATTTGCTGTGTAAGACAAGCCCATGGAAGTCGCTAATACTTATTAAACTTGTTCATAATTTAGCATTAATTAATTAGTTATAAAATACTCTGTGCAGCACTGATACATTAAAAGTATACCGGCTGAAGTGCCCGCTCTTTGCACGAGTTCATTTATAAGAAAATAAAACATTATTGATATAATCGCTGAATTTTAAGGAGAGTAAAGCCAAATGTGCAACAATGTTTACAAAAATGTAAAATGATTTTTTTAAATCGTTGATCAAATTATAATTAGTTTTAAGTGAACTGTAATTTTAAGCCTCACAGAATTAGCATTTAGAATTGATGTTGAATAATGAACAATAATATAAAATTCCGATGAAAAATAATTCTATTATTTTTAATATTTAAAGTGAAAAGACTCTTCCACATGTTTTAAACCTGGAGCAGGCACGCACTCGATACTAATGATCGAGTGGGGTTATTGAGCCTCCCCAATCTTTTTTTTTATAATTATTTTTATAGTACACAATAAAAATCGTAATTCCAGTGAATAATTTAATTAAGAGAAAATATACTCACTTACTTTCAAGAACACAGAAAATATTTCGGAAAAAATGTTATCACACCGGGAACTCAATCAAAACAAGTACCTTAAGATTGTAAAAAAACGTTTGTCACTCCCATAAAATTGGGAGATATGTGACAAATATATTTTAGTTCACACGTTAAGACTGTCAAACAGGAGGATAGTGTCAGAGCCATTGGTAACAATTAAACAGTTTTGCCAGAATTACTGATTTCGTGCACTATGTGCTCGGCGTGACAGCTCGGGAATAAAAGGGTATTCATTACAATATGGATGTTCAAAAAAAATTATGTAAAACGTTTTTCATTATGCTTTTTTATATGTTTGGGAATAACTCATAGAAATAAATCTTGGCCAAGTAATCCGTCAAAGAGCTCTGTGCTTTTCCAAAAATCATAAAAATATTTTACAAGGAAAAAATAGCAGCAGAAATAGTTTATTTGCAACTTCCCTAAATGAAAAAACAAATACATAAGAGCAGGGACGTAACTAACCGTACAAGTAAGTTCGAAGGTCAAACCGCAGCAACTACATTCTGCTGCCTACAGCTGATGACAATAATATAACAGTGATGAATTTTTTATCTTCCTAAAATTTTTTTTCGATTATGGGTCTGGTTTTGTTTGTTCTCATTTTGGTTTGAAAAGAAACCGCAATAGAAGTAGAAGCTTTAATTTTTTATGACGTAATATCGCAGATATATAAATTGTATCAGTGTAAATGTGTATTTTTTTATTATGTCAGAAAGTATTTTGTTTTACTTCATTTGTGAAGGTCTCCTAGGACCTCACTTTGAGAACGAGAATAAATTGGAGTCATGTAAGAATCAGTAGCCATTTTTATAAACAACTTTCTTTATTTGGTTATCTTATCCAAATAGGATCAAAGACTTATTAACAAATTTGTCTACTAATATTATGAGGTTTTAAAGGTAATATCCTTTAAATTAGCTTAATTAATTAATGATTCAATTAATTAATTTATTAAATAACGATCACGCAGAAATTACCACGATAAGAGATCCCAGAATTATATTTAATAATGTTCTTATTGAACATTTAACTTTAATCTCACTCCTAAATCTTTAATGAGACTTTAAACACAAATCAATATTTACCACTCGGAATCTCAATTCTTGAGATTAAATATCTCTAACAAAAAATCTTCAATTTAAATCCACGATAAATTTCTGCTTCAAAATCTATCTCCTACTGCTCTAACTTTACTATTTCGTTTGACTTAAATACTTAATCTAATCTGCATAACAAGGAATCCTGTCCGCTTTTTTGGAGTTGATTGGAAATAGGTAGGGAATTAAATTTCCCTAAAAAGGTCGACTCAGAAGGTTAGTGATAAAGTTCCGTATAGATTCGTCACACATTCCAGTAAATAATTTTTTTTTAATCTTTTATTTTCGATATGCTCGCGCCCCCCTTGTACGTTTATCACGCCCCCAGGGGGCGTGCCCCACAGTTTGAAAAACACTGCTATAAGCTAATTATAATAAAGCTTTCTTCACTTTTTAGGTCTTACCGCTTTCTAACTATAATAAGCTATACATAAAAGAAACTGAAATAAATGCCTAAAATATAGTCTAATCTTCATGAAGTATACTTTAATTCAGTAGCTTAAATGTTTTAATTGTTTTGGTTACATAAACATTGTGACGGGTTCACGTGTCTTTTCTTTAACATGTCCTTTGGGTTCTTTGAGGCCAGAATTAATGGCAACTCTTTTCCAACCAAATCCAAGAAGTGAAGTGTGAAAGAAAGATGCAAATTAAGAACGTTTTAAACATCAGAAGTTAGAGTAAGCGCGAGGGCACTTTGTGGGAGTTGATGGCAAGTAGAGGAATGTTAATATAGTTCGTGGTTCAAGTTTGGATAAGGTTACGTGGTGGTGATTAGAAGTTATAAGTGATAAAGATATAGAGAACCAAGGTGCATACCAGTGCACGCAAGTAAATACAAGATTGCTTTTATGATATTAGTGATTGATTCTTCAGACTTCAACAAGGTATGATTGACTATTTAATATTAGAATCAGTGATTGTATTAGAATTGAGTTTAGGCGATTCAATTTATTTTTAGTGGTCCGAGTTAGGTTAAGTCGTTATTATCTAAATATATTGTGTGCTGCATATTTTGTCATCGTAGATTTTCTCGCATTAAATATTATAATTTAATTTGTTAGAAGTTTAAGTTGATAATCGTAATAAAGATATATTAAGATTATGTATGCCTCTAGTTCTTCCGTTAATCCTACACCTCTAGCTCACGCTGACACTCCGAGAGATATTCTCCCAAGAGGGGGAATGTCACAACACATGAATATAGTATACTGCATACCTAAGAGATATCTCTAAGCATGTAATTTAGTTCAGAAAGGAAAGAATGTAAATTATAAGATCTTTTGATAGTAAGAAAGATATATCTTCTACAGTATTAATATTAATGGTATTTTTAAGCCCCGTAAACCCATATGATAAAGAGACGAAACTGCATTTATTTTAAAACGTTATCTATTAAGTACAAGTGAAACGTTTTCTAAAAGTATTACTTTAGTATATATATCTTAGATATTCTTAGATTGGTACTTTCAAAAGTATTATATCATTAAAAATATTATTCACAGTGCAATAGCTTTTATTTTCAAAAGAAACATATGCCGTCTTAAACCTTGTTTATGTAAGCACAGATTATTTATAGTTGTACGAGTATAAATGTAGTTTTACGATCCATAAAAGCTAAATGACCAGCGCACACTCTATCTAAAGATGGTTTATAATAAATGGGTGGTTTCAGTCTTGAGATTTTAGATTTCTTCTTCGTATTAAACCTGATGAGTCTTGCATATTATTTTTTTCTTCTTTATCGAGAAAGCAGTAGTGTATATACAATGAGTCCAGAAAAACCATTATGAACAACAACAAAAAAAATTTACTTTTTCACTTTTTTTTGGTTGATTTGTTTTTCTTTCTATGCAGATGAGAAAGTTTATATCAAATGTTTATCGTTTTTTAGTAAATGATTTTGAGGGATATTATAACTATCACTGCTCAAACAAAATTCCTTTGGGGAATATAAAACTGTGTTTAATTTTAATTTAATATATATATATATATATATATATATATATATATATATATATATATATATATATATATATATATATAAAACAAGTAATATAAAAATAAGCCAATTCCTACTTAGGTCGACAAATAAAATTTTATTTTAGATACTTTTTATTAAATAATTTTAATTTAAATAAATATGTATATACATATGGCAAAATCCCAGTATTAAGTGGCAAAATACCTTTTAAATTAACATTAAAAACTTTTTAACCACATTAAATGTGTAATTACATTCTTTAATAAAAGTTGAATATAATAGGTAAGAATTTATCTTAAAACCAATGTAAAAGGAATGCTGATGTCTAACTAGCACATGATTTTATTCAGGTTCAGTTAAATCTTCATCACAAAATTAACAAAAGCTGTATTATCCAATGGTTATGCCATTTAGAGAAATAATGTCGACTGTGAGAGAAATATATCTCTCTCTTAGACTATAATTAATTAATTTAATTTAATTAATGAATTAATATATTTTAAAAAAACCATATTAACATCAAGTGCAATCCACTGCAAGTTTAAAAAGTGTGTTTGAACTTTAGTGGATAAATAAAACGATTGAAACGAACGATTTTAACGAATATAAATTTGAAACAGAAATATATATAAATATATACGGAGAATGTGATCTACATAAATATATATAATAGTAGGAATTGAAAAATATATCTCTTACTATTTCAGAGCAATAGATTTAATATTTTTTTTTTATCTATATAAACGTGTCTTCATAAAAATACAAATGAGCATACATTTATCAAATTTTTTCAAAACTAGAAATATTATTATTGATCAAATTATCGGTTGAAAATTAAACAAATTACTATCGACTTAATTATTATTTCATCTGAAAAAGAGAATAATTATTCTGAATTCAGAAGTTAAAATATGATTGTACAACTGAAACCTAAAAAAATCAAAGTATCTTCTAAATGTTGTAACTTTGATGTATTTTACTTATATAGTGCTCCTTTCTCTTAAGTATTTTTTATATAAAAATGATAGAAAATTGATAATCTCCTTTTATGCTACTTACCACAAAATTAGCAAACAAACAAATAAAGACATTGAAACTCTTTACTTAATAGGAAAATAATATGAATTCAAACTAGTGACTTGTCTATGAAATAGATATTATTCAATTTTTCTTTCAAAAGTGACTTAAAAAATTGACGCATTTGTACGTTTCTTTTTCCTCCGGCGAAGAATATTCTTCCTGTAAGAATATCCTTTCTTTTTAGGAAGCTTCCAATAAACCAATAAACTGTAAACAATAGTTGCTTATTTCAACCTTGCTAACGAATATCTGGCCCTTACTTCAATTCTATTCCTCATCAACTAAAGAAAACAACCTACTGGATGAAACTGTAAGTCCTAGGTCTATGACACGTAGTTTTTATTATACAACTATTTATTCACGATGTGAATTAGAATTAGGGAAGAAATGTATTTAAAAATAGAATAAAATCAAATGAATTAATCATATATTGAAACAATTGAATATTTCTTGGGACGCAAAGTGTTTTCAAAGTGAAATTCTTAATCCAAATTTAATGGAAATAGTAATCATTATTGGATTATATAAAAAACAAGTAAGCTCACTGCGATTTATTAATTAGTTTAAAGAAAATTTCAAAAGGAATATATTTCTATTATCATGTAATGAAAACAATAATAATCTGTTAGAAATCAAATCAAGTTAAGAATACTAGGTGAATTAAAAAAATTTTTACGACTATGAGCATAGAGAATATTGTATAAAAAGCCCATATTATAACGTACTGCAGAGCATTATGTATCTGAGTTGATGAATAATGTTAATCAATTGAAAAGCGATGCAATTACGTTTCAGGTCATTTGAAATTATAAACATGATTTTATCATTGAAAATAATAAAAAAATGTTGAGCACTGAAAAACTGATCAATAATATTTAACAACTGAAATTTAAAACAATTATAATTTTAAAAATCAACGATAACTTGCTTTCGAAATTTATCTTATTATTTATTCGTGATTATGTATTTGGGACGATTTGATTACTTATAGTTCACAAAAACATAATGTATTATTTCCTATTGTTTGAAAGCTTCACTTCTCAAACTTTTCATACTTCAAAAAATACTGGGAAATATTTATGATATGCCTTACAGACCTTTAATCATATTCCTCAAACTAAGTTGTATTGTTGTCTTAGTACGCTGTTCTGATCAATCTCCCACCGAACACAAATGGACAATGCTTGGCAAACTATTGGTCCAACGAGAACTCTTTCTACCACACCAGATGATTTTTTAGTTGCATAGACTAGCATACCCCAAGAACACAATCTTTCTTTCGATACCAAGGCATATCATAGTAATTGTTGCCAATTATGGTTGCTGTATAAAATATATAGATTTCTTACCGCTCAACAAGTTCATTTCCTCCATGGTATTTTATGTTATTTGTCACATAAGTTTTAATCTGATATATATATTGTTCTTCATAATGTTACAATTCGAATGTTCAGAAATGTATAAAATATTGAGTATATGTTATGAATCTACCACGGAAAGAACCATAAAATATAACTCGTCAATTGTCAGACAGTACCTGCTAGAAAATATAATAGAGATAAAATTTAGAGAGAGAGAGAGAGATCATATGTCAAATATAACTGCCTTTTTTCCCATAAAGTATAATTTGACTTGATTAACTTGCTGCTAAACTAGACTTTTTTATTAGACTAAAGCTTAAGCAAATTTCAGAAGAAATCAAATCATAAAGGTAAGAAAAATTCTTACTTAAAGGAATCTTTAAAGGAACTGGTTTATTTACTGGTTTACAAAGAAAAACAAAATTATTAAAGCAATTTCAGGTCGATATTTAAAAACTAGCAAATAATCCCATACATCTTTTAAGTAAACATAATTTCCAATGTTGGAGTGGAGTGTATATGTTTCTTATCCTTTAGTTTAATAAGTAAAACCTATTAATATTAGTTAAAAAGTAAGCTCTCTAGCTCAGTTACCATTTCAAAATAAATCAAAATAGTAAATGCACTGATTGATCTAGTCCCTAAAAACCTTTTTGGAGCAGATGAGTCACAAGTTCGTTTCATTTCTCCCGATGGTTATCATGTGTATTGTTAGAAGTTAATATTTAACACATTCGCAGACTTTCAGACTTTCTGTAAGGCATAGTGTAGAAATTGCAACAGAGAGGATTGCATATTTAGGTACCATATTTACTACTCAGAGTGGATCAAAGTTATGAGTTCAGGTGCCAATATTTTATTGTGTAAGTATATGTAAGTAAAATCTTATTTGAGGATAAATACCTATTTAAACAAATTTGTTTTATATTAACAAAGTAGAGAGATATAAATTTGATACTAAATTGCAATGGTTTCGAAATGTTCTTAATTTCGAAACTATTTTATACTCAGGCTTGAGTTCTAAACGCGTTTTATTTGTTTTTAACAAATAAATTTCACATGCTCCTAATTCATTAAATTTTGGGCTAATTTTATTATAAAATCAAAAATTAAAAAACAAACACAGATCAATAAAAATGAAAAGAACATACTACTAAAAATAAAACAGACGAGGTTTCTGCAACGCAAGCGAATAAAAGCGGTTGAATTCTATCAACAGTATTAATTGCCGTGGAAATCAGCGTAGCTATAGTCAGAAGAGAAGTAGGTTATGCAAACAAGCTGTTGCTATATCTGTCTCCAGCTTCTCCTTCCTGAAAACTTATTTTGCTAAGATTAGGAATATCTATTTCAAGGATAACTTTAAATATGTGCTCATACGGAATACTTAGCTTTCTTTATTAACTGCATCGATATTTAAATTAGTGGAATTTCTTACGTTCAATTATCTATAAAAGTACTAATTATATATTTAAAAAAATAAGTATTTCAAATTTGCATAAACTGGCATAATATTAAAATACCATAATAAAGTTTAGGCATGGTATCTGAGTATTTTAATCAAAAACTCGTGGCCGACGACATTTTTGTCGAGTCTGGGATTCAAGCTTTGGTTTTAGTTAAGAAAATCTGTTTAGAGTGATAAATATGCAGTCTCAAAATCCTTCTGTATGCGTGGCATGAAAGTTTGGAGAAGTTTTGTTCAGGTGTCATCCTTGTCACACGGCCATAGTTCAAAATTATGAGGCCCATCACTCATAGACCTCGTGTAGCTTCAAAATTTAATGTTCAATATAAATAGATCAACCATGCAAAAGTTACAAAAAACACATATGATCATATATACGAATCACCAACGCAAATAATATTAAAAGGGAAATTGCAAGAAGAAAAAATATATTGATAGTGAGCAAGGACTTTTTTACACTAAGAAAGATTTCAAAACGTAAATCACACTGAAAATGTGATTGTTTATGAGTTCTTCCGGATCCTCCCGTTTCTCCAACAAATATATTTTTAGGTTCTATGTGGCAGTAAAAAGAAACGAATAAAAATTGCATCTTCAGAGAACTCCAATTATATACTCAATAGGGTTAAGGCGTGATAATGCGGCAGCTCAATCCATCCATCGAATATTCACCCTGTACAGAAATTCGTCAGCAGGAATTCCTACGTGAATGAGCGTTGTAATCTAAAAATGAAATCAGGGCTGATACATTCCTGAAAAGGCAAACATAGGAGTTTATGAACTCATCCTTATACAGCGGTCAGTAAGCCAAAGGCATTGTAATATTGGTCGTGTTCAAATGGATGCCTCCCCAAACAATCAAACCTCAACTCTCATATGTCTCTTTCTAAAATGTTGGATGGAATATAATGGAGCCGTGGCTCCGTACAGAAGAGGTTAGTCAAAAACTATTAGCAAAATTGAATGTGGGCTCATGAGTAAATGGAGCGATCTGATACTGATCGGTTCGCGAATGTTTATAAACTGCGCTCCATGCTAAACAGACTCTTCTGTGTGTAGAAGTGAGTGGAGTACCCCTACACCAAGTTTTTGTAGTAAAACTATTTGTTTCTTATGGCCTTCTGAGAAAAAGTAACCCTTCACGTCAAAGTTCCTGTGGCCACAAAGCTAAAGCACTTCAATTACGCATCGTTGTTAAGGACAAATTTTTGTCGCTATTGTTCGTAACGCTTTTGGGACTCTACTGATTCAATCTCTTTTAACTATATCCGTGAGTTACACTCAACATTGGGTGTTACATAATGGTATCTGGCAGTCTCCATTAGAAACTATTTTGCTATAAGTCTCGCGATATTTCATCCCTCTTTTCCTTTTTTAACCGTTATGGTTACAAATTTTAATTATTTGCTTAAAAATTTATTTTAATACTGCAAAAAGTAGACATGATGAAAGTAATCGAAACAAGATTATAAACCTAATTTAAAAATTTGAATCTTAAATGAAATTCGAAATAGCCACATTAAAGGAATACAATATTTTAGTTAATATGTATTTTACAAATATTGCATAAGAGAAGAATAGGTTGTAGTTTTTTGCATCAGAAATTTTGTTGTCTCTTGGTGCAAAAAATTCCAAAAGAGTTTGAAGTAAAGACATAAATATTAAGAAATATTCAAAGGTCTGCTAATGTTGTTTTTTTAAAAAAAATTATTATACACATTTTGTGACATTTGATCAATATACAGCTTTACAACATCTGGAAATAAAATAAAAATCTAGGTAATGTTTAACTTTTGATCTCGAATGATTTTTATTATTATTTTATAAAGTGGGTATAAATTTATTTGTTCAAATTTTCAAGAAACTTTTACCTTTTCTATTTAAATAACATTGGGCTTTTTCATATAATATATATATATATATATATATATATATATTGAAAAGCCAACCACCAATCCACACCGGTGTGGAATTGTTGCACTCTTTCCTGAAAATGGCTTTTGAATGTAAGTTGCACCTTCGTAAGTTTTCTCAATTTTTATTGAATAATAAATAATATGCAAAACAGTGCCCTTTCCTTTGAGTATTAACGATGAGCTGGCGCAAAATATACGATTTACTTTAATAGTGAAGTTAGTCAGTGAATCCGACAATAAAATTTACATAAAATCTTGATTCCATGTATTCAATTCATCTTGAGGTATTTGAGCTGTTCGTTGTGGAGTTTTATTTAAATATTTGGGATAAAAAATCATTGGGAGGAGAATAACCATTTCTCAAAGATTTGACAATAAGAATTCACAGTCCTTTTATGTAATGTATTTGATATCTTTGCATTACTATTTAACCTAACAAAAATGAAGGCTCTTAATGTATAATAATGTAGAAAAATGTCTTTTCTTTCTGATGTATATCATTATTCTGATTTGAATGAGGCAATTGATGTTTATCCCAAAGATTTATATTCAAAAATGAGAAAATAACATTTTGGAGAACGCACGATGCTTATTAAATTGTATGTCATTGTGAGTGCAGTTAAAATAAACTCCGATAAAACAATTTAGTTCCTTTTTCAATACTTAATATTATATTTAATTTATCTAACATAGCCATCACATAGCTTCAACTTTAAGTTATCCGACTACGTTCGGAACCGTGGTATTAAAAAGGCGCATAAAGGGATAATTTTCATAATATTTAGAGAGAATCACTTAGATTACAATACATGAATAAAATTGTTTTAAGGACATTTTGACAAAAATTATTTAAATACAATATTTTGGCAAATAATTAACTTAGAATAACCTTTATTCAAAATTTTCTTCTTTTACGAAAAATGCTTCTATTATAATAATATTTTGCATGTATATAGCTCAAACCTCTGTACAGCGGCTCATCTATAATGTTTGAAAATTTCACATTATTTTCCAAGTTACAACCATTTGAAATAATTATCGGCATTTTTTCCTTAAAATTGCTCTCCTCTGCTGTCGTAAAATGTGGATAAACCCACTTCTAAGTTATATATTTCAAAAATTCTAGTTGAACCTTTTTAGAGAGGTCTGAGCTATATACAGACAAAATATTATTATAATGAAAGCATTTTTCACAAAAGGAGAATATTTTGAAAATGGGTCATTCTATGTTCATTTTTTTGTCAAAATATTGTACTTAAATAATTTTTTATTGTAATACCATTTTAAAAACAATTTTATATACATTTTGTAATCTAAGTGACACTAAATATAATTATTTATCCATTTATACGCTTTTGCAAAATCACGGTTCCGAACGCAGTCGGATACCTTAAGTTTTTAAAATCTTAAGTTGAAAATATTACAATACGAGCCCTATGTTTTTCATTCTTTGGTGCTATGAAATAATAAAAACACATGTTCAATTTTTCAAAAACCGTAATAAAGATGCAACATTTTAATTGAATTATATAGAATTGGCATGGCACACACACACAAATAATGTTACTTCAAATACAAAATCCCGCTTTCTAATAAATGCCTCGGGAACAAAAAATAGTATTCTTGTGAATGAAGTTAAGTGACAGGGCTTGTTAAGCCATTTGAGCTAACAATTAAAGAAAACATTTTCCTGGCTTCGCATATTGCTTTTTTAAACACCGGAGCTGAGTCTTAATGGTAGAGACAATGGGAGACATTCTTGAGAAGAAGCCAAACTGGTGGAAACAAAACAATTGTTTGAGACAGTTAGTAATGTCGAGGAGATTCTTTTTGCGACTTTAAGGACATCGATTTCATTCAATGGAAAAGTATAATTACGCAAGCTTTGCCATTAACGCTTTTGAATTCCCTTTCTTTCACAAGTCCAAGGTACCATTACACTGGAAAAATCTAATTATTCCAACTAAGTTTGAATCGGAAATATCAAAGTTCAATCACCACTAGAGAAGTTCCAATATACTTGAAATTACATGTTTCGATATTTCGTTTTCAATATATTTTATTTAATCGAATAGCAAAGTGAAAATAATTTTAGAGAAACTTGGAGTCTTAGTTCAGCTTAAGCAGTATATAAGAGCACTGAATAGGTAAGAAAAAAATAATTGGATACATTTAATAAACATATATTTAAAATAATAATTTACAAAAAAGGAACAAATTTGTGCTTAACATCGATGATTTTCTTTAAAACTATCTCTTTAATTTTCAATTCCTCAAATAATATAAATATTTCATGAGAAAAGTAATGCAGTCGGACCACTATTTACCCCGAATCCCTATTTATTTAACCCCTTAACTGCCGATTAAAAGTTACGCGAATCGCTCCCCAGTGCTAGCGTTTTCACATAGATGTGCGTTTCGGTGTTTAGGAGGGAACGGAAAAGGCTCAAATAAGCAAATTTTTTCTGAAATTAGTAAATTCTTCGAAAGCACTGTCAGAAAAGTATCATTGCATTCCAAAGCCTTCGGAATAGTTTTACTGATAGCAGCTCAAAGAAAAGGATAATATTTCGAAAAGATACATATATGCGTTCGGGGCACTCAACGCACTGGTTGTGCGAGACGGATATATACGTCCGTGGCAGTTAAGGAATTAATGAATTTCCCGATTTGATGAATTTTATGTTTCTCTACTAAAAATGAAGGTCAAAAAACCTCTATTTAACGAATAATATACCTCGAAATAACAAATAATTTCCATTTTCCAGATTTTATTTGATTAGTTTGAATTTAAAAAAATGGATTTCTTTTTAAATGACATTTTTTTGTGTGGAACAGAGAAGGACTTTTCTGGTAAGCAGAAAATTTCATGAGTCATAAGTGTAAACTATAGCGTAAGAATTGAATAGGATGGGAAATTCCTTTCTTATCTCATCGCACTCCACAACGTTGGGGATATTTTAATAGTTTTTACCATTTGCACTCTCTTTCTTGAGAGTAGTTAGGTTTATTATACGTACGGTTTGCAGAAAATTTTGTTTTTGAAATTTTTTGATTTAATAGCAATTGGTAATGAAACTTTCGTAAAACTGCTACATTTTCTGATGTTTGCATAGTTTGGAGACTGTGAAAACATGCCTCATACAATGACATGTGGTTTTCTTTTCTCTATAAAGTCTAAAAAGAACTCTTTCGAATCCTGAATCAAAAAGATTATCATTATTAATCAGTATTTTGAAATTTCCAGTTAAGGGTACAGTGGACTTTTTCAGATTGGTGAAAATCGATCAATTTTTCGATTTTTTACTTTTAGCATATTATCAATGCTTGTAATCACTGCTACTGAATGCAAAAAAAATTTTCAATTCCGATCATTTTTATGGAAGTTATGCTCTTTTCAATTCGAACACCTGTTTGACCACGCCCCTTTGTTTACATCTGTCAAACGCAGCTGCTTGCAATGGTTGTAGAATTACGCTTCTGTATTGTATTTTTTGATTTTGAGCGTTACTTTTATTTACTTTATGTGTTATTTTTTTTTACTTTATTTATGAATTATATATTTTTCTAAAATTTGGCAACGCGAAAATAACTGTAACTCAAACTGTTAGGTATCAAATATTTGTTTACTTAGTTGCGAAAACAGCTTACTTTGAGTTTCGTTATATAAATAAGAAACAGTTCTTTTCAGAACTAAAGCTCTATATTGCGGTAATATTTTAATATTATATATATATATTCTATTCTGTTGAGCGAAATTATCACAGCTTATTTTGTTTTGTGAAAATGCATAGCATTAGTTCAAAATATAGAAAGCCCAAAGGGCGACTAAACAAACAAAGAGCTGCCTGTATAAGAAATTTGGAAAAAGGAAAATCTTCTGCATATAATGTATCATCGGATAATAAATGTGATGAAATTTCTACTGAAGCTGTTCCTAGTACATCAGGTATGAGTGCCAGTGATGTAAATTCAGAATCAAATGAATATCATTTTATCAATAATTCAATGTGGACCTCATTGCTACAAAATGTTCCATGTAGTGATTGCAACCAGTTCTCATTGAATATTTTAACGCACAATTCATATGGTTTCTCCACCAAAATGGAACTTGTTTGCGAAAAATGTAAAAATTCATATGGACATGCCTTCACAAGTCAACGAGAAAAACCCTGCAGGAAATTTGATATCAACATAAAACTTACATCTGCATTCTTGGCTATAGGGAGGGGTCACGCAGCCTTAGAAACTTCCTCGGCAATTTTAGGTACACCATGCATGGATCGTAAAACATTTTCGAAATGCTTGGAAAACTTATGCAATAAAAATGAAAACGCGAAAGTTGAAATGTTACGAATCTCAAGGGAACACGTGAGGCAAACAAATTTATATTCACATCCCGATCTTGGTCAGAACAATATTATCGATATAACTGTCTCATACGATGGAACGTGGCATAAAAGAGGCCATACGTCCCTATATGGCATCGGCATTGTTATCGATATAATGACAAGCCTTGTTGTTGACTTTGAGGTTTTGTCAAAGTGTTGTCATGAATGTAGTATGGCTGCAAAAGATATGGGTGAAGCAAGCCCCGAGTTTCAGATTTGGAAATCGGGGCATTCAGAAAAATGCCAGAAAAACTTTGACGGTTCCTCAGGTAGTATGGAAATGCATGCTGCCTACATTTTGTGGAACCGGTCAATATCTGACTGTACAATGAGATACACTACTGTTCTTTGTGACGGTGATGCAAAAACACATCAACATCTAAATGAAAAAAAAGTGTATGGAGATGATGTCGTCATTGTAAAAGAAGAGTGTGTTAAGCACGTAGCTAAACGTTTGGGAACAGCACTCCGGAATAAAGTTAAAGAGTGGCGGTCGAAAGGTGTGACATTAGGTGGTCGTAAACAAGGTAGTTTGACTGACGCAACAATTACTAAGTTACAGAACTTTTATCGGAAAGCAATTGTCGATAATGTTCCAGAGGTTGAGAAGATGAAGGCGTCAATTTTTGCAACTCTTTTTCATTGTATGTCGACTGATGCAAAGCCAATGCACAGCAAATGCCCTGACGGAAAGCTATCCTGGTGCTTTTATAATAGAGCTAAAGCAGATAATAAAGTACCAGGTAGTCATAAAAGTATGAAAACTAAACTGTCAGAAGAAGTAGTTGCTAAAATTATGCCAGTGTACCAGCGCCTTGCCTCAAATGAAATTCTTCTTCGCTGTGTTTCTGGCAAAACCCAAAATGCTAATGAAAGTTTGCATAGCTGTATTTGGAGGAAATGCCCCAAAGATGTGTTTGTTTCGAAGAAAAGGATTGATCTTGCAGTAACCGCAGCGGTCAGTGAAGTAAACATTGGCTATGTTGAAACGTTAAAGTTAAACAATACTGAAATGGTAGACGCTGCATTTAAAATTGCCCACAGACGCGATAACCGAAGGTTATCGCAAAGAAAGCGAAAAGCTTCTGAACAATATAAAAAAGAGAAAAAAATTCAAAAATATAAAAAAATGACAAAAATAGAGAAAAGAATGACCTCAGTTATGGGGCTGGAAAATTTTAGTTGTATCTGTTTTTTTAAAAATTTATTTGTATATATATATAGCTTGAAATCACGGTACTCTTACAATGGTAAGTTATTTATAAATGAAAGTAATAATCCTGTGATCAAACAGACATATTTTATTATTTACATTATTTTACATTTAGATATGTTGTATATAAAGTTGTAAAGTTTGCTTGACTATGAAATACATTTTCAGTCATATTTTAATGATAACATCAAAATATTAAATTTTTCATTTCCTTCTGAAAATTTGTTTATTTCTGAAAATTAGGTATATTTATTATAATGACATAAAGAAAATCAGTATATAAGTTGTAAATAATATGGTATCTCTTATTTATAGCAATAATTGCTTTTATCAAATGTGATTGAGGACTTATAATCATAATACTCATAAAAACCTTCATTTAAGGGAATTGTAATTTTTGTCGTTTCAATAACTTTAAAATGTTCCCTGCGCAACACATTTTCCCCAATTGCAGTGAAAATTTCCACAAATATTCTCTATAGGTGTATAAAAATATGCTAGTGAATTTTTTTTTATTTAAGTGAAGAGAAAATAATAAAAACCAGAGAATGTAAACATTTTAATTAGTTTTTAAGGAAAAAACTGAAATTTTCAACATAAATATTTTTTTAATTTTTTAAAAAGAGAAACATGAAGAAAACTTCACTAAGTTTTGTTTTTAAGTATAAAAGGAACATTATGAGAGAATATTGACTGCATAGACTGAAACTGGTTGCGCATGGAGCATTTTGAAATGCGTTAATTATTCGGTACAATTAAAAATAAAAATTTTAATATCTCAGAAACCATTAAAGATATTTTAACAAAACTTTGTACATTGATATCTGGTAACATATTACACATTTCCTGCAAATTTGAAAAAAATTCATTGGTAATTAAAAAAATTGATTTTGAAACTCCACTGTACCCTTAACTGTGGTGCGAAAATAATTTGCTAGTTTTATTTTCAATTGCTCAATGAAAAGAGTAATTTCTAACTATGTATACATTTTTTGTGGTAGTTGCTTATTATAGAATTCCCAAAAGTGTGAAAAATTTGTACTTTTTTTATTCCCAATATTACGAATAACTCTGAAGCAACGAATAAAATGTTCGGTCCCGATAAATTCGTTAAATCGGGTCCAACTGTATTAAATTTGAAAAAAAAATGTTACTTAAATATTCAATCTGTAATTTTTTTTCCAAAAAGATTATTAAAATTATTACGTAATAGTAACTTCTAAGAAAATCTTATACTTATTTTAGACTTTACAAAAATTAAAAAGATTTTGGGTTTTGCATAAAAAAGTTTATGTAAAACACATTCATCCCAAGGTATGCTAAGCAATCAAAATCCTTTTCCTGATATTATTTTAGTATTAAGAGGACACAGTACGATTCAATTGTTAAAAATCAATCAAAAAATCAAATCTAATTTTTTTAGCCTAAATTATTCTTTATATACTTTTCTATAACCGCACAAAATTTGAAAGCTCTAAACTTAAAAAACGCAGAATTATGATAGCTTTTATTTCGTTTTTATTCACATGCCTACGACAAATCAAAGCTTTAAACTTACTTATCTCAGAAAGACAAATAGTTAGTTTGTCCTCATTTAAAATGCTAAGCCTTTTTTTTCTATTGTGCCTAGTGCTTTGAATTTTTTTACCTATTGCTAATACTACATGTAACAAAAGTTGGTATGCATTTTTCAATCAAAGCAATACTTATTTTTTTAAAAATAATTAAACGCAGAGTTCATACATTTTTTAAGTAATTTTAATAAGCATTCATAAAAAGAAGCATTGTACAAATTCCACTCATGTTATCACAAAATCCATACCAACTTTTGTTGTACACAGTTTGACGTACTTGTAAATCAAATTTCATGCGTGTACATAAATTTTTGTAGAAGGAGTAGCAGTTTAAAATCACTTCACAAATTTTAAGTTTTTTTCCTAAAAAAATTAAATGGCTAGTTTTTTTTATGAAATTTTGAGCACAAAATCTGTTTTTCATAGTATACACACATAGGAGGAAACCAAAAATTTTGAAAATCCATAAATTAAAATTTTTTGCGTAAATTGTACCATGTCCCCTTAAAAAACATATCTATATACAAACAATATGAGGATCAACAACTTTTCCATCCATACATGTCAGTTTAAAAGGTTCTACCAGTTTTAAAGTATGATATAACAAAATGAAATGAAGATTAATACTGTTTCAAAACGGTTTCATATTTATAAAAAATGAGCTTTTTGTTTTGACACAATTTGGAAATAAAACGGAATATATAATATTTCTAAATTATATTTAGTAGACATATTTAAAACATAGAAACATGTTGTTTCCTTTGCTATTTTAAAGGTTTATCTTACAAAATATATTGATTTAAAATCACCTGAATTTCTAAAAAAAATAGTCCTAAAAATTAAACAATATTAAGGAAGGAGCAACTGTTGTTAAAAATAAATAGCTTTTTTAATTTTTGAAGTTATAAAAAAAAGGGAGATAGTTTTTACAAAACATCTTCGTCCTTATGAAATTTTAAAAACTCTGTGCAAAATTCATTTTTATAATTGGCTACAAAACTGAATAAATGTTTGCAAAAATATTTTATGACTACTTTGAATAAGCCTTTAAAACACATTTAAATTTGTAAGTTTTATTGAGAATTCCTGATTAACTGAAAGTTTTTATCTTTACGCCGTTTCTCTAATTTAATAAGACTCAAATTAATCGTTCATTAAATGTAATGAATTACTTTATATTTTCCCATCAAAACAACTTGACGTTATTACGCACAGTAAAATTATTAGAAAACATTTATACAATAAAAAACACCTATCAAACAGTACTAGAGAAGACATGTTATCTTAATAAGAAAGTTTACTTCAAATAAGTAAATTTTTAGCCCTTTTCTTGCTCACTATATTTATTTCATTAAAAATTTTAAAAATGAGTATTATAATTGTTTTTTTTAAAAACTTACACCTATATATTTCATATACAGTACATCAGTGTTTCATCACATCATAGCTCATGAGAATCACATTGCATACAAATGCAACATTTACATATTTTGCATTTGTATGCAATACGATTTAAAAAAAAAGGAAGAAAAAGACGTTTTCTTCAAAAATAAAGGGATGTGAATTGTTTTTTTTATTATATACTCCTTTGGGCAGTAACGCTCACATACACTGAAAAAAGTGTATTAACTCATTATGGACACAAGCGAATAGTATTGAAATTTCTCATCTAGAAGTTGTTTCTATTTTCCACTTCCAAAAAAAACGAGTCACGAAGTATTGATTTATAGAATTTCGATGCTTTTGTTTGTATCATCACAGCCATCCGTAATGTGTTTCTAATTTTAAAAGCTCATCAAAAGAAAAGGTACTATTCTCAAAATATTTTATTTAGTATGTACAAACCATTCGAACTAGAACCTAGTTGCTGAAGTTTTAGGCTATTTTTATAGAAGGACTAATCCATATAATTGCACAACGTATCTCCGGAATTATAAATTTTACTACATTTCAGAAACTTATAACGTAGAATTATAATTTTCGCTTTTCATGACACTTCTGGAAACATACATATCATTTTATAAATGTGAGTTATCATTACAATCGACATGTTATTTGAATAAGAAATTAAAAATAAAGTTTTTGTTTTATAATTAAAATTTTAAAAATTTTCTTTGGATTAGGAAGAGATATTCTCTTTTCTTAAAAATATTAATTTAAAGTTATAGAATGGAGTTTTATGTATCCCAATTTTGAAAAAAAAATTATTTAAAACTTAGTTGCAACCAACTAAATCAGGGGCGGGCAGACTTTTCCAGGGTAAAGACTACTTTCAATTTTTTCAAGATGTTACGGTCCACCCAGTGGCGTAGGTGCGATGGAGTCTACAATACTTATTATTTGTTAAAATTTGTGTCGGCCCATTAGCAAATTTAGAGCTAAGACATCACATGAATTTTAGTAAACCTCAGAGTCATTTCCTGTTTGCTTCTATCTGCATAGCATGCCCATTTAGATGAAAAAGTTGTTGCTATGATATTCCCTTCCTTTGAAAAAAAAAGTTTATTGCTTTTCATTCTTCGGCAAATTCTGTGTTTAGACAACAATGAATGACTGGCTAGACGTAAAACAGACGTGAAACGATGAATCTGTAATTAACGTATGTAATTTTTGCGTTCGAAGCCAGGTGCCGTGCCATCGCGGAATATCACGACAAATCAAGAATCCAATCCCACGGAAGTGGAGTGTTCGGCGATGTTTCGGTAGCCAATTCCGTGTTATCGCGGGAAGAGCTCATCAGCATTTATTTTCTTATGTCGGCGTGTGGCGGAAGACCTATTTCTATGGCTAGCATCGCGGTGGTCACTTTATTCCCCTAAAGTGACAAATGTGTTCAACGTCATCGCGCACTTCCACAATAATGGTGCATGTGTCGTCTATACATAATCGCATGGATTATAAAAAGCCGATTATCCAGTATAGCTGGAGTCATTGTTCCTTTTGTATGTGCGTCTTTGGCCTTAGTGAAGGTGGTCACTCCAAAATATCTTGTTGGTCCAACGGTTGATCGCGATCGACTTAATAGCAGCACCGGAACTAAGTAGTTTCTTCTATGATACTATTTAATTAGAAAAGGAATTTTAATTTGATAAAATAATAGGTAAAGTATTTCACTGAAATTTCAAAGACTATTTGCATCCACGGTAAATCATTGCATGCATTTATGTCTTTCGTATATGAAAATAAAGTATCAGAATATTTAACCTAAATCTTAATGTATGTCATTTTCTTTCACGAAACCACATAGAAAACATTTTTCACAATAACGCTACCCATTCAAAAACTTTACCTATTAGAATATATGAGAAAATGTTTCACATTTTGGCTGAAAAATATTAAACGTATAAATAACGTTTCTTCCACATCATACTGAACAACATTCACCGAAGGAATTAAGTAATTCAAGGATTCAATTAAAGCGTAATGTCAAATTGCAATTAATTTTAACTAACAACGTTGAAAATAACCATCAACTGAGAAAAATGTGTTTTTCAATAAAACGAATAAACTGTTGTTTTTTTTTTACTGTTGAATTTTAAATGGTTAATTCTTTTGCATCAAATATGTCTTTGCATTTACCTTACTAAGCTAGAAACAGATTCGAAATCAAAATAATTTTTTTAAAAGTTCATTCGCATTATGTGTTACTTGGAACATCTGAAGAAAAATTATTACTTTATTTGAAACTCACCTGTTTTAAGAATTCTAATTACCCTTCAGTCACATATCACTAACAAATTAATTTTAATCCGATTTTTCAATTAATGACTCTCAAGAACCATAAATTTATACTATACTTGTGTAAGTAAATATTTATATTTCTTTTTAAGTATACAGCATCATAGAATAAAATAAGTGTAATACAAAGGCTTACACACACACACATATAAGTTTTAAAATACTGTTACACCTCTAAGTACAGAAAAAAAATCCTTTGTTTATCTTGAGTTTTTTTTTTCAAATTAAAGTAATTTACTAAAAGAATACAATTAAACAAGCATTAATCAATGTGATGTATTGTGACATGTGAAATTTAACGGTGATAAGTACTTTTTTACGATGGAACGAGTTACAATACTCTAAAGAAGTAAAAACATGTTAAGTACAATCGAACACTTAAAAAGTGAACGGTTTTTTTTCCTTTAAAACTAAATGAACCTTCTGTTTGAACTAGGTTTCAATTACAATTAGTCTTTTTTCGTAGAATTTAAGCAAAATTTATTAGAACAACAAACAAAATATTTAGCTACAGAATTACAATGTTTTGTGAAAATAAATTTGGTTTCTCTCCGACAGTTTGAATTTAATGAGTCTTTTAAGTTATTTAATATAAAAATCTGTTTTAAAATACTTTTATATTTTTATCATTATTTTATTTTAAAGACAAATTAAATATTTTTTTTCAAAAATATCCATCTTTTCAAACTGTTTTTAGTTTTGTAAAATATTCGCTATTTTGTAGATTATATAGATTATATTTAGGAGACATATTTGAAAAATTTATGGATGTACACGTTTTAAAGATGTATACATTTCTAATTCTTATTAATTTAAATGATAAAAAAGGGAGTATTTAAATAATATTTCCAAATTTCTTAAAAACATTATTTTAACAACTGATTCCGAGAAATACACATTGATTTCTCTTTCTTGAGTAATATATTCACAGAACTTATTTTGTGAAAGATAAAGAAAAGAAAGAAAACTTAATTTATTTAAAAAATGAATTTCTCTTGCAAATTATTTTGATACCCTTAATATTTTTTCAAAACTAAATTGAGTTATAAGTGCATCTCTTTCATTTAAAAAACAAATAAATTTACAATAAAATTAAATAATTCTCATGAAAAAAGACATGAATTTAAGAGAAGTCAGTTTGCTTTTAATTCATATCTAGAGAACGACACTTTTTTAAAAACCATAATGATCACTAAAAAGTAGCAAATATTTTTACATAACTGATTATATTAAAGAATTGTAAATGACTGATCACTTACATCGAAATCATCTAAATGAGAAGTATTTTTAAGAAAAAATATTTTTATTCTTAGACAGAAATAATAAAATATAAATTGGGGAAATTTATACACTGCTATTTGTATTATCATGTCAATCGAACTAAAATTTCTGAATAAACGTTAAAAATAAATTTTGCAATTCTTCTTTTTTAAATCAAAAACCAAATGTCTCCTAAATAGAATATCGTAGAGTTTCTTTCTTATTCTCGGATGTGATGTAACATTGTAAAGGTAATTAAAAATAGATCAGAAAGACAATGACAACCAAAGAACAAAAAAAATAAAAGTTACGTTATTCTGACCCGATTCTGAGACAATTGCTTATTTTGCATTATACAGTAGAAATACATTGAATAGTTTAACGCTTTCTCTCGCATATCTTTAACCATCTAAAATACTATCAATAGCACACATCGTCTTGCTTTGGATATAAAAAAATATTTTAACTAAATAAAACAAACGCATCTTTTATCAACATAATTTTTTCAAATTCAAATTTAATAGTACAAAGTTTCAACTTCATTTGAAAAATGAACTGAAAAATTTGTGAAAAGATTATTTGCAGCATTTAACGAAGAAACATGAGAGTAAATTTCCATTTTTACTTGTTGGATTCTCTTAAAAAGAATAATTAAAAACGTGTCAAATTGGGGGATTTGAAATAGGTAGCCATTTTTTTCATTGCAAAATAAATTCAATGTAACAAATCGAGCGCTTAGGTCCTTGGAGACTTCGATTATTGTAAAGAAAAGGGGTGTCCAACACCCACACATGTGTCCAGCCAGTACGTAAGTTGTGGCCCACCGACTACTTTTAATTTTTTTTTAAATATCAGGTTTTAAAAGAGTTTTGATTTTGAAATTTATTTGAGGGAAAATTATTTATATATATATATATATATATATATATATATATATATATATATATATAAATTTACAATGAATTTGCCTGTTACATGTTCTTGTTTTAAAATGAATCCCTTTAGATTAAAATAGATTTATATTTTATCAAACAATTGCATTTGATTTTTCTATAATAAATTACTTTTTTAATAAATTCCTAATTGCATTATGCATATCCTTTACTATGGATGGTACATGATTCTATGTGTGTGTGACTTTCATTTCTCCTCTTCCTTTTCTGTCTGCAGTGCCCAAAAAGCAAGAGGCAGTTTTTAAAGTTAAAAAAAAGTATTCACACAGGACGGTTAAGATAAAGGGCAACGTATAGTTAATCTTTTGCGAATGACAGCACTATCAAATTTCAACAATGAGTAACGAAAGATCAATTCAAAAGGAGCATCGTAGTTTTCAAGAAAAGGGCAACAGACTGTAATATTTTATACATTATTTGATCATTGTATTATTATATTATATAAACATTATCATGTTATCTATGTCTGTATACATGAAAAATAATGAAAACAATAACAATAATTCATTTTGTTTAAAATTTTCACTCAATAACTGTTTTTTTTTTGTTTCCAAATCTGATATAAAGGTACATATTTATATGTGCAGCCCGCGAGATTTTGTTTTTCCGAAGTGGCCCGCAAGGTCATTTGGGTCGATACCTCTGGTATAGATAAAAGTTTTCACTTAAGAGAGAGAGATGCGCATACAACTTTTATTTAACAGAGATCATCAACAAGATTAATGTTACACACTTTTCAAGTTTTAATAAAGCTGTGGTATAATTGGCTCCTCTTTGTTAAGACAGAAATATGCTATCTCTTGGTACGTTACCGTTATTTTTCTGAGGGGACACGGTAGCCGAACGGTCAAGCTCGCAAATTCTTGCTCCCTATTGTTTCTATGGAGACGTGGGTTTGAGTTCTTATACCTCTAAAGACTCATTGTGCAGAATTACATCACCCGTCAAAGCTCAAATTCCTTAAATTGGCGGGGTATGCAAGTTTGGAGATTAGGATTCACAGGAGTTATCTCGTCACCGACCGTAGCTTAATATTACGAAGTCCGTTAGTATTAACCCTCGTGTTGCTTTGAAATACTTCGAAAAGATCATTCAATTCTAATTTCCCCAGAATATTATGTAGGTATAAAAGGCTGTAAAATAAAATGTTATATCTATACATTTACATGCGTATTTAGTATTTTCTTTATTCTATTTATGTATATCTTTTTACTAAAGAAATATGCTTAGTGATAAAACATAGTAAAAATGGATGGAAGCAAAGTATTAAAATTGTAATACTGGAATGAATTCACACACAAAATCAGTAAGTATGAAAAGAATAATGCAGAGAGATATTATTGTAATTCTCATTCTAAAATAGAAAAAAACGTATTTATATGTATTCTCTCTCTCTCTCTCTCATTGTTTATTATAACTTTTGTAAGTTATATTATTAAATACATATTTGGTGTTTCAATGTTAGCATGATCAAGAGGAACAACTCTACAATTTTGAAGTATCATGCTCTAGATATCATTTAAACGATGTACCCAAAATCTGATTGTTTCATGTATTAATGGATGCCTCATTTTATGTCGATCAAATAACTGTAGGATCAGGAATCTTTTCGAGATATTTTTTATTTCATGCTTCCGGATGGAAATTTTGAAGAGCTTTTGATGGAGAAGGGGAAGCTATAGAATAATTTATAAATCTCAGCTTTGTTAGAGTATTCCTTTTTTCTCTAATTCCTAAGCTTTAATGCAGCCCATTAGTTTCTCGAGTATCCTTTCAATTCACGAGATCTCCTAGTATTGGCATTATCTACCGGAGTTGACCTTAAAATCAAAACGTGGGGGGAGGGGGTCAATGGGTATTTGGTCCCTGTGGCATCTTTGGGAACGAACAGGCCAACAGCTTAGCAAAAAAGGGCTAGAAGCTACAATGTACAAAATATTATATTAGACTCTATCTTTCGATTCTATCAAGCTACATATCACACAAATAATAGAAAATTTATAAATCCCAAATTTAAGATAGGATAAAACTAAAACATTTTAATATTGAATATCTCCTAGCAAAATCCAGCAGTCGTAAATTTGTTGCCCATTTTCGGCTTCTGAGTGGAAATGACTGTTTGGCAGAACATCTCCAACGCTTTAGAGTTTTTCCAAATCCTGGTTACTTTATTTTGTAATTCGGTAGATTCAATGAATCGAGACTACCTCCGTCAATACGCATTATTTTTTGGAGACTCTGAAACGGCACTTTTGCGGCATTCCTGAGAACTTTTTAGGCATTGACTTCGGTCAATTCTGTATTTTTTCTTTTTATTTTCTTTTATTTTTGCACTTTTATGCTTTGTATTTGCCCTGCCATTAGATACAAAAAAATGTTAACATAATTTCTAACAATTAACGCCTTCATATTTCTAAATAAACTAATATATGTAATTATATACTAATAATATTGTGATGTACCTCCCCTTGGAAGTACATCCCTCGAAGTATCAGCGTGAGCTAGAGGTGTAGGGTTAACGAAAGAACTAGAATCAAACATAATCTTAATATGACTTTATTAAGATATTCAACTTAAACTTTTTGAACAAATATAATATTAATAATTAATGAGAGAATCTACGATGACGCAATACGCAACACACAATATAATTCAGACCAATCTCAATAATAAGTAATCTTCAAATATAATAATAATTAAACAATCCTACCTTATATTATTCTGTAATAAACTTGTCTTTATCTACAATGGTATGTAGCTTGCCGTTTAACTTCTAATCGATCACTAATATGTTAATAATCCACGACACGTAGAACTTAAATCTTGAACGACGAACTTCTATAATCATCAACTGCCACAACGCACGTCAATTGTCTAACATTCCTTTACATTGCCATTACGTTTACTCTAAGATATATTTATCCTATATTATTTGCATCTCTGCACTTCTCGTTTCTTGGATTTGGTTGGAAAAGAGTTGCCATTAATTCTGGCCCAAAGAACCCAGAGGGCTTGTTAAAGAAAAGACGCGTAAGACGTCACAATATGATTATATATATACGGTTGTAACGAATTCATTTCATACACTTGATATTGTAATTATAATGCTTTTTAGCAATTTTTTTTATAAATTTGCTGAAGTTTTCTTTGATATGTGTTACAGCTCTAGTAATAGAATATAGTGAACAAGTTAATTCATAAAGATTTTCGAAATGTTTTGCTTTGATTTTTATGATGTAACCTCGTTGTTTTTTCAAAAAACGGTTCATGATATTTCTAAGTATTTTAACAGCAAATTGCAAATATGTTTCGGATTGCTTTACAACATCATACATTGATAAGCAGTTTAAGTTTGGAGAATTAAACTGAAAATATAGATAGCATCTCTAGCTAATTTAAATTAATGGAAAATATATAGTTTCCATCGAAACATTTTTGGGAATATAAACCCTAATAAATTGTTACTCATTAGAATCATAGAATTTTACAACTTTGCATCGCTTATTTTATTGAAAGTGAAGTGGAATCTCCTTAATGCAATTGCTCAACAACTTACTACGCTATTTTAAAAGGTTTTAAGCATTGATATACTATCCAAATACTCTTTCCCATCTAGTGGGCTGGGATTCCTTCAGGAGTATTTTCCTGTAAATCGCATCCAGTAAAATACCAATTTAATTTTATTTATTTCTTAGTTCAAATAGCTATATTTCTTATTCTAAAAATTTAGAGTTCCCTTTATTTTCAAATATTCAGTTAAAGTAGCTAAATTGATACATATAATATATATATATATATATATATATATATATATATATATATATATATATATATATATATATATTATTTAATAAGTTTTTAAACATTCCCCAGTAGTTCTGTCGTAAAAAAAAATGTGTGTGTCCACGCTTAAGTCATTATAAAACTCTTCTAAGTAAATCCTATAAATTTGAATTTTTTAAATTCATAATGAAAATCAGTATCCTAAACGAGTATCTTATATCTAGTCATTACAGTTTTATTCTCTTACGCATTTATTGATATAAAATATACATCTTCTAGACCCCAAATAATGATTTTCCTCTGAGAACTAATTAATAAATCAAAGTTAACCATATTTGTGAGCTACTGTTCTTTAATTCTGCAAACTGAAAGAAAATAAATATTACCGATCCTTCAGTTTCTAGGCCGATAATGGATGGGACTTCTTTTAATTAATGACTTTTAGTCTTAGACTAATGCTTAATTGATTATCTAATTATCTGAAGACACTCCTATTGACAGTTTCTTTATCCATGGTAGGTTTTCTTTTATTTTCATGCTTTTAAAAATTGCAGCGTCGTGGGGAAGAATTGAAGGAAATTTATTCTGAAAACCATCAGTAGTAATACCAATAAACAATTAATTTTACAAAGCAAAGAAACAATATTCCATGATAAAAAAAACAGTTTCGGGTGAAGTCATCATGTGCTGCAAAAAGTGCTTCTATACAATATAGCATCAAAAAATTTTGAAAATGTATTTAAAAAAAGAGCATTCCACAGATTGTACCTATTCGAATTTAGAGTAGTACATTATTACCTGTAATGGAATGAGTACTAGAGGCATATTGGCATCACGAGTGGCATATTGACCAAGAAAATCTCAAACGTGCTCAATTTGCGAAACGTACAGTGAATATGCACAAGTAAGGAATTATATCTGTTGTGCTGAAGTGCTTGAACATTTGTGCTAAAGGCTGGAATACTCCTAACAATTTCTATCCAATAATTGTTCTGATGAAATATAGCCCCATAATTAATCTGATGCAACAGTTTCTGTGGTGGATATTCCCACAATATTTATAAGCTGAGGTCATCCATAATACGCAACAATGCCTTAAGCCATCATATTAAGTGTTCATCTCAACTTTGACGTTGAATAAAGCTCTCCAAAAGCAGGCGTTCACAGTAAGCCTCTAACGCTGTTGTGTCCCAAATCAACATGTTATTCAATCCAAAAAACTACAAATGTCAGGGACCCTGTATAAGGGAAGTCTTTCAAGTAGTCCAAGATGCAGCGTACCTTAGATGAATTGTTGGTGCAGCCAAGGGCACACCTGTAACTGAACTCGTCTTTCACGGACATCTCTTGTTCACGTTTTTCGGTAATCTGAACAGCTAGTGCTACACTTCTCAAATTTAATGGCTGGTGTCTGTGCTGTTCTTTCGAGGTCTCAGAAACAACATCTTTCAACAAAATAACCCAAGACCGCGTGTTGTTCATCGCATCCTGACCACCTTAGACACAAAAAGTGTTCGACTGTTGCGCTAACCAGAATGCTCTCCTCATCTCTCATCCATTTCGAAGCATCAGGTTATTGATTGCTCGAAGACTTGGTCACCACCACTCTCAAGCCACTTTCCTTGATGAAGTGTGGTACAGACTTAAGCAGCCTGTAATTACTTTTCCGTACCTATCCTCCAAGACCTGTTCGATTCGTTGTCCAACTGGAGTCAGGGTCGTCTTAGATGATTGAGCGGGCAGTTGCGTGTGCTAATTTTGAACCCTGTACACTTCCAAATTACATGTAAGTTTGATCATGTTTTCTTTCTACTATTCTGCATACGTACAATAAGCAAAGTTTTGCAAATTGTTTTTCTTCCTGGTGTTGAGATTTTAAAAACGAACAGGGCTTAAAGTCATTCACAAAGCTCTTAAAAGTAGAATCAATTGTGTGTGTGTGTGTGTGTGTGATTCCCACATTACCAATAAGATTAGAGATGCATTCGAAAAAAATTCACAACCACAGCAGTCTCATAATTAAAGGTCATGCACTATTTTCGCATCCGCATACCAAAACAATGCATACAATAAACGACAAAATGAGCGCGAAGTTTGATACCTTTGTTAAAACCACAACTTAAAATATCTTTAATAATTCTAACTATTAAAGCCTCCAGTTGCACTCATGACGTATGATTTACTCTGAAATTTCAGAAGTTATGCTCGGCAGAAAAATTACGTTGTGTACTTGTTTGTAAGCGTTTTCTTTTTTTCCCTCGCATTTATACAACCATTTAGGGGTTTTTCTACTATGAAATTTGGTTTCTTCATTTTGAGCATAAGCTTTTAATTTGCTACAGCTCTGAACCGATCTATTTTACGTACACCGAAGCATTGTAATTTCTAATGCAGTGTTTAACACTAGTAGACAATAATAGTTTATATTCAACGTCACGCTACAGCACTGTATTTATATAATTAAATCAGCAGTTCTGATAGCGTTGCTCAGTCAACACACACGCGGTGGTACTGAAATTCTAATCATTTGAATCGAACACTAATTTCCATTTACTATCAGTTTCAACTCTCTCTCGGGGTTGCATTGTTTACAAACAGAAGTTTGTAAACATTGCAACCCCATCAATCAAATGGCAATTTTTCAATTGCCATTTGTATAAATGGCAATTGAAAAAATGATCATGTACATAAAATACGCAAGAATAGCGGTTTAATTACTCTTTCCATGCACACAGGCATTTTGAAATTTTAATGATACCCAAAGAAAATTTACAAATTCAGAGAATTATTCATTTTAATTTTCATTTTATGCTTTGCAGAATATATCTCAGTGTTGAGAATTATTTTTAAGGCTAAATGCAAAAGGTACCATAAACATGTTTATCTTCAATGTATTATTTACTTAGTTTATTGAAAAGATTTTTAGATATTTCGCATGAGTAAAGGCCACTTGATAAGAAAAATTCATAATGGCGTAAGTCATCTTCGTTTCTTACAATGGGAATTAAAAAGAAAAATTGAATTATTTAGCATATTTAACTTGCCCCTTTTCCTAAAGTTTGTATAAAAACAAGTACTGGGAGAGCAGAATTTTTTTCGATAGCAAATTTGTGCTTATTCTATATGATAGTGTAGTCTAGAAAATTTAAAAGATATCTGAGTCTTACGTTGACTTGCCTCATTGCTTTTCTTTCTTTCAAAATTCATGATGTTCCATTTATTTATTTTTACAGTGTGTTATTTATCAGTTTGTTTCATTCTTGGAATCAGTTCTTTCGTTTGTTTATCAATAAAATTCTATTAAAAAATTTCTTAGGGAATGCTTCGTTATCTCTCCTATATACCCTTTAAATCGATTTTCCATGAACTACTTCAATTTTTTTTGCTATATAAATAAAAGTCATCTGTTTTCAAATAATACAGCCTGGAGAGAAGACAATTTTTAAATATCATCGCACTTTTGTAAGTTTTTCTTCGAACTTAAAATGAAATATATCCGTTTATTCAGTTTTCGAACCAAAAATTCTTCACCTCAATAAAAAATATTCTAAATATTTATTAAGGTATCCGACTACGTTCGGAACCGTGATTTTAAAAAAGTGCATAAGTGGATAATTTTTATGATATTTAGTGTCACTCAGATTATAATACATGCATAAAATTGCTTTAAGGTCATTTTGACAAAAAAAAAATTATTTAAATAAGATATTTAGGCAAAAATTAACTTAGAATAATCTTTTTTCCAAATGTTATCCTTTTGTGAAAAATGGTTCTATTATCATAATATTTTGCCTGTATATAGCTCAAACCTCTCTACAGAGGCTCAACTAGAATTTTTGAAAAATTCACATTATTTTTCGAGTTACCACCAATTGAAATAATTATTGGCGTTTTTTCTTAAAATTGCTCCCCTTTGTTGTCGTAAAATACGAATAAACCCACTGCTAAGTTATATATTTCAAAAATTCTACTTGAGCCTCTGTAGATAGGTCTGAGGTATATACAGGCAAAATATTATTCTAATAGAACCCTTTTTCACAAAAGGAGAACATTTGGAAAAAAGATTATTCTAAGTTAATTTTTTGCCGAAATATTGTATTTAAATAATTTTATTTTCGACAAAATGTCCTTAAAACAATTTTATGCATATATTCTAATCTAACTGACACTAAATATCATGAATATTATCCACTTATGCGTTTTTGCAAAATCACGGTTCCGAAAGTAGTCGGATACATTAAAATATTGTCAAGAAATTGAGAAAAAAATATATTTTTGAATAGCATACCATATATATATCTTAAGAACAGACCTATAAATAAAGCTAATTCTTTTTCTAACAAATATTTTCATCATACTGTTTTTTAATTATTTTACATTAAACATTTATACTAGGATTTTTTTAACAATTTTTCTTTAATATAGAGCATTAATTACATAATCCTGATTTATCTAATAGAAAAAAGAACAAATCATGCAAAGAAGGCTTAAGAATATTCGAAAAATTGATCACATTAAAATTAGATTATTTTAGCGTTTTAATATAATCAAAGAATCAGGTAGAGATTTGCAAATAATTAATTAGCAATGGAGTTATAAATAATAAATTTATTTTATTCTGTAAGGGTATGAGTTTTTTGAAACTTCATACGCAAAAAAAAAAAAAATGCTTAAATATGTTTTAAATGTAAATTGCTAGCACATTGCTCATTAACCGTTATGCATTCAAAATAGATGGTCATGTTACATGAGTTGTCAAAAAACGTTTGAAATGAAAATTTCATAAGTTGCTAAAATTAGTTTGTTCTATAAAGTGTAAAAAATGTTCTAAGCATTAACTTATGGAGCAATTCCTCTGGAAATTGTTAAGAGGTTCACTTCATGAAAATTGACGAAAAAACTAATTTTCCAATTTGTATTGGAACATAAACTTTAAAACCTTCTATTTCTAAAAGGGTTTAAATTATTTTATCCTAAATAAATTTGAAGTATTTTAGCAATCCAAACTATGTGGTTCTGGTATGTGTGCATTATTTAAAGTGTTTACTTTAAAATGCAATTTCTCAAAACTATGAATTACAAAAGAAAAGGAACACAGTTTTGAAAATTCTACTCATCTTATAACTTCCAAACTTTGTACACATATTATTACTGTATAAATAGATATTTTAATAGTGGGGACTTTTATCGAAGAGGTTATTCAAAAAAATTTTACCATTATAAATTTACATGAGTTTTTATTACTTGGAAGCTTTTCTCATGGAATAATAATGATTAAATAAACGAAGAGAAAAAATTGGTAGCTCTACGATTACTCAGTTTTTTGAAATTGTTGCTGAAACTAAGTCCTTTTTAACACATTACGGATATATGGAAAATGATGCGTGAAGTGACCCCCTTAAACAACTTTCTCTTCATCTTCATCACGCCTGGATAGTTTTTCATTGGCTGTCATCGGGCAGTATCAAAGGTTGGGTCATATTTTATCAAGATGTAATGCATTGTGATATTTGCCATCTCTTCTGAAAACTTTTATACACTACTTTCTCAGTTTCACAATCATTAAATTCTTAACTTTAAAAATAAGTGATTTCTTTTTTTCCCTACGATTCAGAAAAGGACTATGTCACCAGTGGGACGAATTTCTTTCAAAATCCCGTTAAGATCTAATCTATATTATAAATGCGAAATTTGTGAGGATGTTTGGGGGTCTTTCACGCAAAAACAACTGAATGGATTTTAATGAAACTTTACAGTAATATAGCTTATACATAAGAATATCACATGGGCTATAATTTATAAGGATATTGTATGAAGTGTCCAAAATAAAACAATATTTGTTAAGTAAGTAGGAAAAAAATCTGCCATCTGCAAGCAATTATGACGTGCATTGCAAAAAAAGCTCATGACAAAATTTATCTATCTTTTGTTTGTGAAAAACCCTTTTTGTTTTTGCTACGCAAGGCGCTCGCTTTTAATTAATTCCTGTGATCAGCACAATTTTTTTAATTTCAGAATAAAACTAAGTTTTGAAGGGAGAGTTTGTTATAAATCTCTCTTTATTTTAATGTTTTTTTTATGATTTTATTATGCACATTTGGTTGTAAGGAATTGATTATTCTTCAAAATAAATGCTTCTATCAGTTCTGGTACTTAAAGTAAATAAACATTTTCTTCACACTGCATCATATGCACAAATTTTCAAAATTTGTTTGTGGTTAGTATTTAATTATAACGCTGTAATTTTAATTGAATAGGCAGATATTGCGTTTTTAAGTATAAAAATAATTATAACTACTGTACTGTATCTTTGGAGTGTGTGAGTGAGTGAATATTAACGTCGCACTGTTCAGCTACACGAGGGCTTTTGGCAACGGATCACGTAATTTTAAACCATGGTCAAGTGATGTGGACGACACCTGAGATGGCATCCCCTTCTCCTAACTATGACACCACACCAACTTAAAAGGAATATTCTACCAATACTTGGCAGGAATATTCTTTGAAATCCACTCTTCTAAGATATATGGCAGCACGGGTTCTATGATGAGTATTTTAGCGGGGAAGGCGAATAGTTTTGTAGCAGATATTGCATTTTCAGCTGACGGCGTTTTCAACGGATTGCAAAGATTATTATTTTTGTCCCGAAAAAAAAGTTTGTCAAAATTTAAGTGTCTTATGTTTTTGTATGTTAATGAAGACCTTAGAAAATGATTTGAATACTTATTTTAAGTGAACGGTGTACATAATTAATTTTACAGTGGAATATCTTTAAGTAATTTATTAGCTCTAACGGATTAAATTTTCCAAAGTGGAGTATTTTGTTTATGTATATCTCTTAATTTTAAATGTAGTGATCCAAAAAAAATATTGTATGAAAAAAACTGCAGTAAATCATAATGCGGTGGATAAAGTATTAACGTGCATCGCGCCCCTACACGGTGGGTCTTACAAAGCTCTAATAAAGCTCGAGCTATAAAAGTAGCTAGGCATTTGCCAACTTGACTCTATCGTTAACATTTTGCTGTTTTTCATTGAATCGCAACTTTTTATTTAAGAAACGGCGTTGCTTGCGAATATTACAATTTTAACATAAAATAAATACAACAGAAAGTAATTTTAATGTATTATACTTTCAGATATAAATTATTTATACTAGTTTAAGCGTTCATTACACAAAACTTTTAACAATGTGTTACTTTTACTGATCAGAGATCCGCTTAGGGAGGTATTTTCAAAAATCGACCCTCAAGAGTGTTACGGCGAGTTATAAATAAAAAAAAAACCCTTTTTATCAGCTATTAGATCTACAGACTTAAAATTTAACACACACACAAAGGTGTGTTTTTTTTCTTTTTTCTTTTTTTTTCCAGCTGAGATTTGCAAAAAGCTTTTTTTGTTTAATTTGAAATTCACGTAAAATTAACTGATTAAAAACTTCTTTATCCTTCAATCTGTGTTGTTTAATTTTTCAGTTCACGCGTGCGAAGAACGGGTATACCAGCTAGTATAACAATAATAATATTCTATATTATTATACAACCTTATCTTTTTCACTAGAGAATAGTTATTTAACATAATTTTTTCTTCATAAGACCATAAAATGGATCGATGAAAACAATATCAATTGATTATTTGGATTATGTAGCTTCATTGTGTACTGTAATTAACTCCCTCGTGTTTTCTAGAATCGAAGTACTAAAAAAATATTTAAACATTAGAAATATTTTCTATGTTTTAATGCAATCTTGCAAGCAATAATTCGCTTTACTTGTATTTTTAAATATGTAGTGGGTTTTCACGCATATCTTCCCTTCAGTAAGCTCTGGAGTTTCTTATGGTATTGATTAACACTTTAGCGGGCAGTGGCTAATACGTCTAGCCACATATTAATTTTTTTTTCTCAAAGTGGGCGTTAGCTATTTAATCTATCAATATGCGTTAATTGAAGCTAAAACGCATAAAAATTAGTTCGGATGGCAACACGATACTTTTTTTTTTGCATTTCATGTCCTCTGATGGGTAGTTAAAAACATTTTTTCTTGGTATAAATCTGCAAATTGTACTTTGATTACTATAAATAAAATTCCTGATATTTGAAAAAATTTCGACGTTTCTTAAGTATACTTTTACTCTCATCTAAATGAATTAGGCAATTGTACAATTAATAAAAATGTTCTATTTAGGTTTTTGGGAACATTTAATATGAGGATAGAGGCTCTATCCACTGCCCACCTAGAACAGAAAAATGACCTAGGAATTTTCGCTTTTCCTGTACTCGAGAGAGAGCATTTAGAATCACGTGAGAATGTTAGGGGTGGGAAATATAAACAAATTTGTTGACAATATGGAGTACAAGATTTTCGGGTACGGAAATCTTTCATTACAGCTTTCCTGCTCGGAGAAAACGTCTGCATATTATTAAGTTCAACAGTAAATACCTTATCAAATTTGTGAAATAACTAATTGAAATTCTCAAAATATTACTTTAATTCTAATTTTTCATATACTAAAATTAAATAAAATATAAAATGGGGATATATACCAAGTTCAATGTATATTCTAAGTATTCTATATATTTTCTAAGTAAGTATTCTATGTATTTTCTAAGTATATATATGTATGTATATATATATATATATATATATATATATATATATATATATATATACAGGTATTCTATGTTATACACAATTATTCTATTATTATTAAATTACATTTATGCTTTGTATTTAATTGTTATTGAAATAGTTACTACATAAATGTTAATTTTTCATAAAAAGTTTATTGTAATATGATTCATTATTTCTGTCCTGAAATTTAAATGTCGTAAATGAGCAGTGGCTATAACGTCTAGCCACCACCCAGGAAAAAAGCCCAAGATTAGATATTTTTTGTGACTAAATAATGTTTATAGAGGACGAGGACATTGAATTTATCAAGTACTTTATCACAGAAAATTGTATATATTTCAGCTGTGTTCCCGTTAAAGAGTTAACACGCGAACCTGGCCTTATGAAGGAAACGCGATATACAGATATGCATTACTATTCATGTAAACATATCTGAAGTGAGAGTTAGAAAACTTCCTAGAAAAATAGTAAGTATAAGTGGAGGTCCACAAACAATTCGAAGCTAATTGCTGGTCTCACAGCAAGAATGATTGAGGTAAGAATCCTGAGTAGACCTATTTGTATATCCTTCAAACTTAGCTGTGCGGAAGCTTTATTTACAGACAAGATTTATATTTCGTTGGATTAAAAAGAATAAAACTGATATTAACTTTTATCATTTCTGGTTCTGTTAGAGATTCAACGGTGAATACGAGTCCAAACTCACCTAAAACAGTTTTTAATAAAATAAATTTACAGAACTAGTTGTGTTTTTTAATTAAATTGCCGAAAACTTAAAACTTCCCAATTCTGTTGCTTCATAACGATCCAAATATAATGATGTACTCGAAGATAGAAATTTTTATATAAAAAATGAATGCCTTTTTTTAATTTCCTGAATTTATCTTAAAATGCGTTTTCTCAGTTTTAAAAATTACCTTATATAGTGCACCATTGGTTTAAATATCACCGTTTTTAATTTTATGACTTAAGAAGACTTGGTACCCTTTGAACATTTTTTTATTTATGTATTTAAAAATTATGTTTTAGCATTTCATATAAAAAGTTTCTGTTAAAATAATGATACGAGATTAAATTTTTCACATACTATTCACACAATTCTAAAAATTTTAATTTTTTGAAGAAAATTTGGAAAATTTTAAAATTTTACTCCTTTTGTAATTATGTATTTTTTGGCCTGAAATTATTTTATAATATTCTTAAGAAGGTTTTCAACAACTTTAGGGATCGATTTTACAATAACTTAATTATTTTGGGAGAAAAAAAATAAAAAGTTGATATTCATGCTAAAAATCAACGAAAAAACAAGTATGTCTAGCATTTTAGTTTTTTTTAGAAAAGTATTTAGTTTACAGTAAAATTGATCTCTAATTTTGTTACAAGCTTTATATATAACACACAGGAAAAAAATAGAAGTGATGGGTAAATAATTGTGGAAGGGGTAGCATTTTGAATGCACTAAGGTTTCGAAAAACACAAACTGAGAAAAACCACTTTAAAGTTTATATAATTCGGAATAGATAACTATAATAAGCTTAAATAAACTTAAAATACCACTTTATGATGTTTTTTATATATTTTTCTTTAAAGTAATTGCATTCTCGTCTTTTTCAACCCATACATTTTTATAAATAATCAATTTTTAGAGAGTATTAATTGCACAAAAAAACTCAAGAAAACTGTTAAAAAAATTTCCTTTTCTGTCACGACAGAAAATTTAGTTTTTTCTTTACATAATGTTGAATTATTGCATTTGTATAAAAAAACATATCAAGAATAAGAACTGAAATTATGAAATTATTAATATAAACTGTTTTAATTCAAAAATTTTACATGCACGCATTTCACAAAGAAAAAAAAATTACATTATTGTATTGCCTCGGTAATGTTCTGCTTTAAATATTACACATTCTTTTTTATAGTTATTATTTCTCTTTATAAAATGAGTTTTTTTATCAAAACTTTTAGCATTTTCTAAAAGTGGGCGTGGCCGAATTGCCTAATTTGTTTTCAAATGAAGTTTTATTCATCTTCTAACTTTCCGGCATGCACATGTGATATATCAATCAAAAGATTATCATGCGAAGAATAAGATTAAATAAAAATAAAAAAAATACAATAGGTCTGTCATGGTAATGTTTTGCTTTAAATATTACACATTCTTTTTTATAGTTATTATTTCTCTTTGTAAAATATGTTTTTTTATCAAAACTTTTAGCATTTTCTAAAAAGTGGACGTGGTCGAAAAATAAAATAAATACAATAGGTCTGTCATTTTTGGAGTATCAAGTCCTCATAATTCGTTAAAATATTAGGCACTATAAAGAAAGAATTTGGGCATTATTAGTTACACAGAGAAAGGAGAAGCAATTTCAGAGTCAAGCACTATAAGAATAGTAAAATAAATATTTTTATACTTTTTCAGAGTTTTTTAAACTTGTAACTTATATATAAAAGTTTATTAATAAATAATCATGTCAACTAAATGTTGTTTCATATGGAAAAATCGAAAATCAATCAGCTTACATCAAGCCACTATATATACTGCATCAAAACCACAAAACTAAAAATTTATTATTAAAACATGACAAGACCGAAAACTAAAAACAAGCAAAAATTACAGAATAAATAAATCGAAAAAATATGCATTATAAGTATAAAAGAGAAAAGATAAGAATCTAAAATGCGAATAAGTATAGAGAGAAAGCAATTCTAAAATCTAGACATCAGTCTACTGGGCATCCCATAGAGCAATCAAACATCACATGTATGATAATGTAAATTAAATACAGGTAATCTAGAAAATTTAGGAAAAAAATCTTATGCTGGGAATTTTATGAGTGACATTTTCATGTCTTCAAGTATTTGGGTACAAGATCAATTTAAAATAATTTAATAATTACCTAAAATCAATTTATCACAAGTGAAATCTACAGTTTAATTTATATTTACATTCGTTTGATAAAGGATATCTGCATAATCCAATTACATTTAAAAATAAATACACTGATGAGAATAAAAATTCCAAAACCATAAAGAAAGTGTGCTAGTTCAACGAAATTTGGTAGGCGTGTATATGCATATGAAAAATGGCGTGGAATCATGTTGCGTGCTAGCAGCATAAGTGAAGCGGCAGTAGCATCACTACGAACATGCAAATCAGGTGTGCTTTAAAGACGTGTTGTAAAGCTCGTGATCTCTATTTATCGTTGAGATTTGACGTAGTGGGCTGATGTTATAGTCAAGAATGCCTGTAACAAGACGATGAAGCCATTAACATCAGCTCTCTGAGTTTGAACGAGATCATAATATAGCGCTAAGAAAGGGTGGATTTTCATTCCGCGATATTGCAGAGAAACATGCTAGAAATGTATCGCTTGTGCATGATTACTGTCAGCAGTGGCCACAGGAAGGCACTATCTCAGAAACAACTGTGGTTGAAAAACGCACCTGGTCAACACTAACATTGAATATCGCCGTATTCACTACTTGGCTATGGAACATGCATCTACAGTAGAAATTATAACCTTCGTTGGGACCAAAGATACACAGTGAACTGTAACAAATCGATTGTTTGAGGATAGCACCGAGCTAGATGTCCTGTAGCATTCATGCCATTATCTCCGGATCACTGATATCTACAACTTCAGTGATGTCACACTAGAGTCTATTGGAGGGTGGAGTGGTGATGCTTTGTTTTCTCCGATGACAGCTGTATCTGTTTTGGGTGCCAGTGATATGGCTGTATTTGGATTAAAAGAAGGCCAGGTGAGCTCCTGCAAGCAACCTTTCTGCGGCCTAGACACACTGGACCTACACTTGAAGTTATGATCTGAGGAGTATTTTTTTATGATAGGAAGAACACTCTTGTAGTTATTCCACGCACACTGACTGCAAACTTGTACGTTAATCTGAGGATTCAAAATGTTGCGCTGTCATTTAAGATCATTTTTCAAGAGTGTGTTTTCCAACAAGATAACATGCTCTCTTATACAACTGTTACAACCCAATACGCTCTATAGAATGTCGGCATGTTGCTTTAGCTCGCTAAATTAACAGATCTTCCTCCAATTGAGCCCTAATGGGCATCATTGTGAGCGGTAACTCCAACATCATCCACAACCTGAATTAAACACCTTTATATTGACTGACCAAGTGCACCAACCATGTAATTCCATCCCCCAAACTGATATCCGGTACCTGTATGACACATTTCATGCACGTTTGAATGCTTGCATTAAAAATGCTGGCGATTACATCGGTTATAAATGTACCATCATTTCACATTTGAAATGGCTCTTCTCCTACTAACATTAATTTGTGATTTTGAAAATTTAATATGTTAATTAGACAAAAATATATTTCCGTATAATTTTATTAATCAACAACACAATAACTTTTACTTGGCGTTGGGATTTTTTTTAAACTAGTGTGAATTGACTTAAAGTTTTAGTATACATACAAAAATTAATTTATAAAATGTCAACACGTAAACCTTTTTTTTAAAAAGTGAAAATGTTTAATCAAAATAAGTAATTATTTATTGTTTTTGATGTATCGATTATAAAGAAAGTTGTATTTTTGTGCATGTTTTAACGCTGTTTATCGAGATTATACTTTAAATAAAAGGGCATCTCTAATTAGATACTTAAAGACAAAACATATTTGTTGATTAATATGAACCAACTTATTATAATTATTATCATACCGTTTATATATGCTTTTATACTAATCTCAGTGCTAAAAAACTTTTAATTTAAAATATCAAAATTCTAGTTAACATAAGCACGTAAATTATTCGCTAATTATTTGGTATTTACTTATTTGGTAAAAAATACTTATAATGCATAGCTTTTAACCTACCTTTTTAAACAGAGATACTCCAATTATACAAAAAAAATACTGTAAAAAACTAACTTTTAATTTTTCTGATTGTAGAAAGGTATTTTCTAGAATAAATACAATACAAAATATTTAATACAAGCGAAAAAAGTAACGGATTTGATAAAACTGTTTTATCCGTTTTTCTTACGCACTTAAAATAACTTTTCGACCATCGTGAATTTCAACAATCTCAATAAATGCACTTGATGTTGAAAACACAAAATCGATTGACTTTTTACAGCGTAGCACACTACAAAAAGTAAACTCTTGAAAATAGACATCTTGAAAGAAAAATCTTGAAAGATAAAATTGCAATTTTTTAGCTCCTACCTGAAAATACATTAGTATTTCTCCAATGAAAGTAACAAAATGATGCTGTGTATTTTCTTAGAAAAGAAGAATCTCTTAAGATAAATTCACAGAATCAAAAGAATAATGCTAATACTTTCCAATATGTTATTTGTGAAAAATAAATCAATGTTAAAAATTATAATTAAAATAATAAAATAATGTATTTGTACATCTCTATAGAAATTATTTGTAAGAGTCTTAAGTGGATGTGTCAACATTTTTTCAGAAGTATATAAACTTGAATAAGACACTAAACGAGTCTTTTTCCGACATTTTTAACAAGTAAGTTGAAATAAAAAACTATTTAGGAAGAATTTTTAAATAAATCCCCAATAGATGATTTGTTTGCCTTTTAGTAAACGTAACAAAAAGAAAACCATAAAAATGTCAAAATTATAAGCTTCTAAAATTTCTACATTAAAAATCAGTATTACGAGCTTGGAAAAGGGATGTGTTTTTCCTAGAGTTAGCATGAATAAAAAGGAATACAGATCAAAAGCTGCTGTCCAAACTAATAAATATGTATTGTTTTTATAAAAAATTAATATATATTAAGAAGAAATATATAATTATATATATATATATATATATATATATATATATATATATATATATATATATATATATATATATATATATATATATAATCTTTTAAGGTAAATTAAAACTATCATCATTAATGTAGGAATAGAAAGAGGTGGATTATGTATTCTGATATTTAAAATTCCACTATAAAATAATTCTTATTTTCTTTGAAGAAATAAAATAACTGATAAACTTCATTTGCTACTTTAAAGAAAAAAAAAGGAATCATGTATTTCTGAGAGAAACTAGAACAAAAAACGTAAAGCACTACATCCAATAACATTTTTGCTGAAAAATGAGTTTTATTCAAAAAAGTAGTTTACAAAGCATCAGATATATAAAGAAAAATGTCTAGGGGAGTGCGTGTTATTTTTAAGTAATAAGTAGGATCGAAAAGGATTATTACTAAACGACAACACACACATGCTATTTTGAAGTGAAAATTCACTCAAAAAATTTGAACTCATTTTGCAGATGGTAAAAATGGCAATTAAAAAAATTAAAGGTTTAAAAGGTTTTAATCATAAATTGACAAAAACAAGACATTAAAAGTAATGCTTGTCTTTTAATTTTTATTTCTGCTATTGTTCTTTCACTTTTATCGCAAAATTTTTTTAAAAAAATATATATTATTTTAAAACATTTTATTTTTAAAAATTAGTATATATATATATATATATATATATATATATATATATAATTTTTAATATGCTATATTTGGGAAACAAAATAATTTGAATACTGAAGATTGAAAAATATAATTCAGATTTTTGAGACAAACAGAAGAATGTTGCAGTATTATAAACATTGCTTAATGAGAGCAGCTTTATAAAAGTGCGATATAGCCAGATTTATATCTAGCTAATTCACTCCTTTTTATACAGATTATTTAGCAAAATACTATCAAATATAACAGAAGGATGTTCTAAATCCATTATGCATGGTAAGGTAACACACCTAAATATGCATTCGAAAATGCACATATCATTATCAAATCAGTGAACAATAAACAAATTATTGCCAGAGATCTAATTATCCAAATACATATTCAAAGCTTGAAAATTTAAGGTCGAATAGTAGCATTATCAAAAATTATAAATTTATTTAATCAACCCGGAGTCACTCGTGGCTGTTATTGCTACCGTGGTTACTCGCTGGGTGTAGAGAACACCCCAAACTTTTAACACTTGTATTTAAATAAAAAAAAATTTAAACTTATTTATGATACATATTTATAAAGTATAAGATGTTTTTGTATTATACAAATAAAATTATTAAATTTATTGCATACAAATAAGACTAACATACAAAATTTTTATCTTAAAATGCATAATTATATATTTTTTCATAAACCACAAGTAAAACGTATATACCAGTAATAAACATACTTAATAATTAATGATACGGATAATAGAAAGTAGAAAAATAATATTTTAATCATTTTCCAAACATTCAGAGCTGACTGTATCCTTATGTTCAACTGCTCGCAGGGAATTCTCAGCCCCCCAGATAAACTTTTGATGGTCGTTATGCTCCAATCGTCCGAATAACAGTGATTGCATCAGACCTGAAGGTTCAATGACCTAAAACATGAAGCTAAAGAAAAAATCGTGGTTCTGCGCATTCGTTTTGGAATCTTAGGAGGCTTTTCTTGTTGCTGGGGTGTACAGAACACCCCATGCTAGTGATCGCGGTTTAAAATAAATATAAACTAAAAGTATGAAATAAAAACTTAAATTATCGGAAGAATGAGTATGTGTTTTTGTAATTGTTATGTCAGAAAAAAGTTTTTACTTGAAATATATCACTTTTAAGGGCTACTGTAAACCCCTCAATGATAGTATATATGTCACAGGTATAGTATATATGTTTCATCAAATCCCTAAGAGAGATCATCAATTCACGCAAGATATCGACATAACGTCTCTTTGAGGTCATTCCCCTGAAGTAAGTTAATGATTTGATCAAATACCCGAACTGTTTTAGTGAAATTATGAAATCAAAAAGTCAGCCTTTGTAGAGCTCTGTTTTCGCTTGTTACCACTCCCTTTTATCCTTCCCCCTCTCCTCGTCCGTGCCAGGCAGCGCGGGGCTTCTGACATGACGTACCAAAACAAAATGACCTAAGTATCATTTTTTAGTTTTATTTATTTATATTATTTGCATTATTATCTTTCAATTAATATATCACTTTTGTATGCCTGAAAATTAGAAATGGGATAAAACTTTAATTGAAATATTTAAACACAAACGAATTAGAGAACTCGACCACACCCTCTTTATACATAAAAAACTTTTTGATAGTAAAAAAAAGCTATTTTAAAAAGGGAAATAATAACTGAAAAAAGGTGTTACAAATAAAGTAGGATATTTCTGAAGTACTACATTAATGTATAATGTTTGAAATTCTTCTACAAGTATCCTTTTAAAAAAATACCAGCTTTATTATCTAATTATTTTGTACATTAATTTCGAATAAATAGTTTGTAATTCAATGATTAACGTTTTAATAATTATTCTACTTTTAATAATGCACCCTATTTGCTCAATGAACATTTTTAAACCCTTGACGATATTATTTCATCATTTCACTGAAACAGGTTAGGGATTTGATCAAATCACTTACTTTCTTCAGGGAAATCACCTTACAGGATTCTTATTTTAACATCTTGCGTGAATTGATCCTCTCCCTTAGGGATTTGATGAAATCCCTAACTTAATCATTTCCCTGCAACATATATGTATCCTAGATGGTGATATATGTGTATGACTAAAGAAAGAACATTTAGAAGAAATAAAAACTATTACAAGCACATTGCTTTTCTAAATGATGAAGGATAATTTAAAGAAAAATAAAAAGGAAATGGAAACGTTTCAACACAAAAGGCAATTATATATATATGAAGCTTAATACCCTCTGTAATCCTTAATAATATTTAAATGAAACTTATTATTCAAATTCCGAACAATTATAGTGAATATTATATTACAAATTTAAACTCTTTATGAAAATCGATACTCTATCAAATCGACATTTATCCATTTTCTCAAAATTGTTGAGGCCGCGGTAGCATAGTGGTGAAGGTCGTGGACTCTTTCCAGGCGTATCATTTTTCTAGCCTTGTACCGCTGAAGACCCGCTGTGCAGAGGGGGCCGATGCACGTTAAGTATATCGAGGCTTAAATAATCTCCCGGGATATGTGGTGTGAACGTTAGGTGAGGTGGCTGCACCCCAGCACAGGTGTAATCCTCATCACTTCACCATGGCTCAAAAATACGAGGTCTGTCGCCAAAATTCCTCAAGTAGCTGAATAGTGCGACGAAGTATAACTCTCTCACTTTCTCAAAATTTTATTAACCATCATCATAATTGGTGTCTAGGCTTTAAGTATTGTTGCAGAGTTTGTTATTAGAAATATATCTGTACTCGAACATATGTAAAAGTAAAACCTCAATATTAACTAGTTATATATTCCGTTAAACTGGACATGTCAATCCCAAAATTTTAAATTTGAATTGTAGGAGGAAGGCAACATAGTAACCAACGTATTTTGATTGATAAGCAATTGCAATAGCAAGTGTGTACTTTATATTAAATTATATTCCTATGGAATTAATGAAATATGTATGGTTCAAAAAATCAAAATAACGTCTTGAGTGGATAGATTTACACGGAATATATCCGCTTGCAAAAAGTAATCGGAATGAACGGATAATTTTAGATTGCAATATCAACCTTTGCAAAAGATAACATTGATAAGTTACATTTAGTTGATAGATAAATTACTAACAGAAAAAGAAAGCTACGAATGATTTAATAAAAATGGTGCTTTTTTTTCCCCAAAAATGATAATTTAACAGAACTTATTATTGTATTATTTTTTGTGTGAGGAGAAAAGTTGAACTCATTACAAATTTTATTTTTCTATAGGAAAGGCTATGTTTCAGTTCAAAATACAAAATTCAAGGTGTGTGTAATTCTCCTAATCTTCCAAAAGGCATTTTTTGAAGTTTCCAGAATAAAGCTGCAGGTTATACATCCAATTCTTTATAAAAAAATATTTATATAACATCAGTAATTGAGCCTCACTAAATACTTAACCGAATTATTATGCATTTTTAAGATTATATACCTATCATTGATTCAAAGCATAACAAATTGTGATAAAATTGAATGAAAAGGGAGATCTCGATTAGTAAAATTTATACTAACCACGTACTTCGTAATTGAAAACACATAAAAGCATTTTGGAAAACTTAAGTACATTTACTATTAAATCTGATACTGCGCAGATATAATACAGAAAACTTGTTTTAAATATGTAAAAAGCAATGTGGAGTGCAATAGCATTTATTTCTGACATTAGTCAATAACCCCTTTTTTTATTCAATAAACATTCATTTAAAATAATAAGACAGCTTAAGAAACTAAAATGCATTGAGATGTTTAACTTCTCTTCATGATATATATAAATAGCCAAATATTTTAATTCATTGATGGCACTCTCTTATACAAACATTTAAACGTTAAATTTATTTAACTGAAATTATATATTTGAAGAAAAACTTATTTTACTCTATCTATCAAATGTTTTTTTTATTAGTAAGTTGTAAGTATACTTTCTTTTACTTTCATTCAATGTCAGAATTTTTTTTACACTTTTTTCTTATGAAATAATCACGTTTATAAAGTCACTTTTTTATACGCTTTATTTTCAAGATATATTCCATCTTTCTCACTTATCTAATAAGAAATTATATGAATCCATTGCATCTGAGACTTGAACCAAGATTGAATGTGCAATAAATTATCAAAAGGACTATAACATGCTCTAATGTTTTATGTCTGACCGCAATACATTAGGAAGTCCATTGACATAGAAATGTCTACCACATGCAGCGATAATGGGAGAAAGAAAACAATTTAGTCAACTAGACTGTAACGGTTCTTGTATAGCTTCTGTTTGTTTGATTCTTGTTTAGCTTCTGTTCATTTGATAATTAAAAATAACCATGTAGTTATTTTATACAGAAGCATTTTATATAAAAAAATAGGAGATTTGTGTTTGCTATATAATATTAACAAATAAAATAATGAATGTGATGAAAATATATGGTTTGAAACTTAATCGCCACATAGAAGAATGACACAATTTTAAAAAAAAAATCAATAAGAACAATAAAATTTCTTCAGTGCTTTTCTTACAAATTTATGTTATGTCATTCTTAAAATGACTGCCTACCTTGAAAATGTCATTTTTGATCTACATAAGACGTTTTTTTTCTTTCAAAATCGTATAGTTTGAACATTTTCCTTTCCAAAACAGTTTTTTTTCCTTTTCGCGAAATAGCATTAAACTTATAGTGATTTTAAAAAACATCACACTATAGGCAAAAGGGCAGTAAGATAAAACTTTAAATGAGTTTTTCTCAAATTATGTTTTCGAAAGAAACTCTTTACTAGATACATGATATCTTAAGAACCAAACCAGATAACGTTTTGAAATTTTGTGGGAATGTTTATTATACTATTTGTTTCATAAAGTGGACCATAAGTTTGTTGTAGGTTCAATATTTTTTTTCATTTAGGGTAGTTTTTATAAAAAAAACTTTAAAACATCAAAATTTTCATACTATTATGTATAATTGTTTGTAAGTTTTTATATTTTAATACTTCTCTTAGATTTTTGTTCGTTTTGAAGAGCACCGTAATATGTATGTTTTGTATAAAGAAAATTATGATAGTTGTATCAGAAATTTTTTTTTTATGCAGCGTTACCCGTTTCAGTAAAACTTTGGTGAAATTTCCTTGAAAACAACCAATTTTTCTAAAAGTACAATATTTATTTAAATATTTTTATGTATTTACATGTTTTTTTTATTTTTCTTCTTAAAAACACCCAATTTGATTCAAAAATTTGTTTTTACAAAAAAATTGGGTCCGAAGGTACGCAGTCACCTTAAATGATTTTCCATGATTTTCTTTAAATAATTACTAAAACTTGCTTAAATTTAAAAATTTGTGACATTTTTTTTTCTTTTTTTTTCTTTTTTGAAATTATTGTTTTGTGTCAGATTGGGTTTTTTGTTGTTGTTGCTTTTCAGTTGATGAATTACTGAAATTAAGTGCTTTTAATGGATGTGGAAGCCTAAAGGCCATGTTCGTAAGTTGCAATCAAGTCACGAGTTCAAGTCCTAATCCCTCTAAATACCCATTGGGCAGCTTGGTTGATATAAGTTACATCTGTCGGACTCAAAGTTCAAATGGCAGAAAATTTTGGAGAGTGGAGTACCAGCTTAAGTGTCATCCTCGTAATTTGATTGTAGGTGCATTACCAATAACCATGTTGCTTTTAAATGTGATGTTAACAAAATTTACCATCAATTGGCACTTTTGCTCAAAATGCTTTATTCTGTGTTATACATTTTATGATTTTTAGTATATTTAAAGTTTACATTTATCTATAATAGAACTTATTTATGTTTTTGTTTAGAACTTATTTATGAGACATATGAAAAATCTAGGTTGGAAATAGTATCTAAAAACTATAACATGCATATTTCTCCATTTTCATGCCAAAATAGTACAAGAATTCCTCGAAGCATGAAAAATGTGATTCCCATATGAGTAATACTCTGAAAGGCTCTCTAAATATGTTTTTTTCAATTCCTACTATTAGTTCACAATCTCCCTATACCTTGTTCAAATTTTAAATCGTTATTAAAATACATTATAAAGCACTCAATTGAGCTGAAATTTTATATGCACGATTATTTTGGACGACAATATAGAAATTTAATTAAAATTAATAAATATTAATTGATTAAAGCTAATCATTCAAATAATTACAGATACAACCACGTTGGCATCATTTTGAGTGACTTAGCGACCATTTTTTAGTGTTTTTTTTCACATTTTAAAGAACTCATTTGAGCTGAAATTTTCTATACACGATTGTTAAGGATAAGAATACGATAATTTATTTATAATTAATTAAAATTAATTCACTGAAACTAATTATTTAAAGAATTACAGATACAGAGTCACGTTGGCTTCATTTCTAGCGACTTGGGTCAAAACTGTAAAAGATTTTTTTCACGTTTTAGAGCATTCAGTTGAACTGAAATTTTATATACACGATTGTTTTGGATGACAATACGATAATTTAATGATATTTAATAAAAATTAAGTTCCACTTATATAATATTGTGATTGTGTCATATGTATATACATATTTATATTAATTGTAACTAATTGATAAAAGAAAACTAAATTAAAATTTTTCTTTGTTGACCTAAGTAGGAATTGACTTAATTTTTTTTTATTTCTTACTTGTCACTAGAAAATTCAGATACATTTTTAATGTGAATGACAGTATATTTATTTTTTAAAATAATTACCTTAAATGAAATAACCCTTAAATGAAATTACCCTTAAATGAAATAACTCTATTCCAATGCATTAAAGGAGAATTATAAATTTATCTTTGATGTCCTCAATGTTAATGAGGTTAGAAAAGTATAAATGAAACATTGGGACATCTTAAGTAGTATTTATTCAAATCATAAATTTGCATTAAAACACAGAAACATTTCTTTTTCTAATGAGATCATTTTCTTAGTAACACTACAAGGAACATAATATTGCTTACAGTACAAGACCAAGAAAAATTATTGCATTCACTTCACATATCAGTATCATACACAAAATAAAACTAAAAAGTTGATTAGACGCCTGACTCTTATATACTGTCATATTCAAGATATGTTATTGATTGTGGCGAGAGTCCGTTTCTATTTAAACCTGCACCAATGACCGCACCCGCGATCGGACCGACTTCGACCGAGCGTCATTACATCTATTCTTCATGTACCTATCTAAAGAATTTTATTCTATAAAATCTTCAACTTATACTCAACATTTTTAAACAATTAAAAATCATGACTAATTCATTTTAACTTTCATAATAAGGGGAAATGGTTATGATTATTTTACTTTATATTAAACCTTTTATGGATACCCTAACAATGTCCACTCTACTCCAAATTTTAATTTTCAATGGGCCACTAGGAATTTCTAGGAACCACTTTGGGAGCTTATGCTTTAGGATTTACTCTTTCCAGCCTATAAAAGAAATCGATGGTTGTTATCCCAGAATGAATCATCTAAAACTGTGGAATTAAATTGTCAAAATTTAAAAGATTGAAACGAATTTTCTTGATGTTTTTCTTGTAACAAAGTATTATACTCGTACGGAACCACTGTTAATTTATGAAATGTTTTCCTTAAGAAACTAAAAAAAAAAAATTAAGTTCTCTAAGCTAAAAATTTCACTTTAAATTATACAGATATCTACGTCATCTAAAAATAAGCGAAATTAAAGTGACCAAACTGATGAAAATGAAGGAAGTTAACTCTTTTGAAAGAGATGAGAAAAAGAGAAATTTTCTTGATTAAAATGAGAAGGTTACGTTGATTAGACGCAATGAATTATATCATGAAATTCGTATGCTTGATGAGTTTTCATTTGAAGTAAACTTGGACGACTGCGCAATCTAAAATGAACAGAAAACCATAAAACAGAACTTGGTCTCTTTTCTTTAAGTATTTTGCAGTATAGAAGATAATAATTATTCCGAGAAACGCGTATTATTACATATTTTACCGTTTAATTCTACAGTATGTGTGTGTGTGCAGCATTTTCAATTTTCATCATAACTATTTGTACTTACTGTAAGACGGCAAACATTAAAAGTAATAACAGTACTTCTAAATTAATAGCGTTTTGAATTATTGTAATTTGTTATATGAAGATAAATCTAATAAGTGAAGATATTTTGAAAATACATCTTATTAATTTTATACTTTTTCCTTTGACCAATAATTTCATTAAGAATTAGAAAAACTCGTTTACAAATTTTTCCCCAATGTAAATAATAGTTAGAAAATGTATCAACCTTTTAAACCAATATCATATCAAAACTATCAAAAACAACATCTAACTTGAATGTGTTAGCTAATATTTTATAGGAAGTTTATGAAAGTTTTCTAATACCAATAAACATGGCACACATTAAGTATTCAATTAAAAATCATTGAAAGCAAAGGTAATTGTACATTTTATAACTGCAAATTCAGAGGAAACTTGCAATATACATACATTTGAAGGTTTTTCAATATTTGTAATGCATTGTATCAAGCCCAATGACTTAAATACCTGTTAAGAATAGAGTCGCGCAGAATAGTTTATCACTTAAAACATCCATAATAAAATGAATTTCTATAAAAGTAAGAGTTGTGAATATTTTTCTAAGTGAGCTTACATATTTTTGTGGGAATCAGATTTAGAATATTATTCCTTGTTTCTCTCAAAATTTGCAATTTTATTTCAAATGCAGCATAAATATGTTTCGTGTCATTTAGTTGACTAAGGAACCTTTTCTTAATTTTATATGCTTTGCAGAAAATGTACACGTTACAAAATCCTCATAGAGTTTTTGTTAAGCATATCGATAAATAAACTGTAGGAAATTACGAAAAATAATATTCAAAATTATTTTAAATCGAGTAATAAAAACTTATGTATAGATAGTATTCAAATAGTGCAGCGTTTAAAAAATGGGACGAATCACAATCGTACTTCTCTCACATTAGTTACATACCCTCTATCAAAGACGTGGTGGTCTTCATGACTACCTAAAATGATGCCTTCTCAGATCATTAAACCTAAACTGTCATAACAGTCTCTTTATGAAGCTTTGCAGGGCGTGTAACGGGTCTCTAGTTCCCTTGAGAAGAAGAGACGTGAAAAATCAGTAGTCATGCTGAATCTGAATTTATTAATGAATAAGACACTAACCCGTTGCTCCTTGATGTAATATTGATGTTCCCTTTGCTGTACTAAAAGAACTCGTCCGTGCGAATAAGAGAGCTGAATTCAAACAGCCAATTTCCTTGGTAACAGACCTTTCTCGAGTATCCTTCTGTAAATGGTTTCTAAAGCAATTTTTGAGTTTCTGTGTAGTCTCATGAACTTCATACGAAGCTCATGAGACCACCAATAAACTCTTGTAATGCCTCATTATAATGGACAACTTCATGTGTAGTCGAGGCTTTTAGACGACTCTACCTTGTTTACGCCGTACATCTATGGATTCAGCCTCTTTAAACAGTAAGTTGCATTCAATGCTGAAAAATGCATTAAAATCTCTTCCAGTTCACAAGAAATTGTCCTGCAAGAAATCTCCTGACGGTTTTCTATCCTATTCTATTATCGAAACGTTGGTTTTTATTCGTTTTAATTGCTTACCTTTGAATTCTACCCAGTGTTGTAAAAACTTACCATGAAAGTCACATGGCCCTGGGAACAAATGAAGTGCGAAAATTGGCCCATGGATTTACAAAACATTTTCCTCTAAATTCTATTTCCACACTCATGTATACGCTTATGTAATCAACACTTAAAGTTGAATCTTTGTGTGGAAATATTAGTTTCATCTTTCGTTAAATGCTTTTTGAGAAATTCGGCTTAATACTTAAATTCCCGTAATTTTGAATATTCTTGTAATTTTAGTGGGAAAATAATAGTTTGTGTATAATAGTTCTGTTGAATTATTAAAACACTTTATTATTCTTGATACAGGAAAGAAAATAGTTTTGTGAAAGAAAAAGCAGTTGCTTATAATATAGCATTAATATATATATATATTACTGCTATTAAAAACTCGTAAAAACAGTTATTTTTCTTGACCGTAAGAAAGCATTTTATGCATTTTTATAAAAACAGAATACATTCTAAGCATTTTTAGATGTTAAATTTTTTTTCAGATGTATTAATGGTTTATTTTTTTCTTGGGATTAAAATAACTAAACGAGGAAAAAATTAAGCCATGCAGAACAAGTCCTATAATTGTACATAATGTATACAGACATGTTCTGTTTTTAATTAAACACACGCTAATCCAAAATAAGTATTTATTTATTCTTTGAAAAACAATTTTAAGGCACAAATTTGATTTTTAAAATAACTTTAAACATAGATTAATTTTTTTTTATTTATAAATCATTTTCACTAATTTACTATTTGAATTTTACTCCTCACTCAAAAAAGAAAAGCTAGAAATATTTTAAACATAATAGAAAATCCTTACAGAAAATTTAGGAGAGATGTATATTCATTATCAACCTTACTGCAGAAACAAATTTGAATAGAAAATATATAAATCTAGAAAATATACTTCAAACTTTTTCTTTTTCTTTCTCCAATTATAAATATACATATAATATTTCATAACTGTATTAGAAAAATAATTCTTACAGTATAAACGTTATTGTAGAAATAATGAAAACGAAGGGATTTCTTATATTTTGCAGTTTCATTAATATATATATATATGTATATATATATATGTATAAATTTAAGAAAAACTTTTTTTTTCAGTAAAGGCTGTTTTGCTTCATAAAAAAGTTTCTTCCGTTTTAAAAGTTTGCACGCTAGTATCTTCTAGAAGTAAATTTAGAAACTACTGCTAGAAATTGAATGAGACGTCGAATTTGCATTTCCATTCAAACTAAATGATTCTTCATGCAATCAAGACTAATATGCATTTTAGCCAATTCTACACTCATATTCTATTCTGTACAATTCACAGTCAAAATATTTTTATGCAAACTTTTCTATTTATTAGGTACTTAGTTATCTTGTAGTGGATTAAGTATTCCATAAGCATACTGTATAGTAACTATAGTTACTAATATACACAATAATTATGCATAAAAGTTCGTAATAAACCAATATTTTTCAGGATATTTGTTCATTTATTAAATTTTAACTCGGTTTTCTCTTTTACGCGAGTATGCTTGATCTGTATTACATTTTTTCACTGAGGACCTGTTCAAGTTGAACACATTTTCACACACAAAAATGGTGACAAAAAAATTTTTACTCTAAAAGAGAAACATAAATTTTGCAATCTCTAATTGATATTAATTTCTTCACCGTTAAACCATTTACTTAAAAACATTTAGGGAAATAGAGGACCATTGTTTAGTAAAGAAAACTATTGTGAACATTTAAGTCTTAGAAATAGAGAAAAAATATAGAATTTATATATTAAAAATATTCTAAAAAAAAAAAGATGAGTTTCTATAAGTTTTATGAAAGTTTTAGTGAAAATAGATTAATAAAGTTGTACTTTGAATGTTTTATTAAGAGTTGAAGTCGGACATTATTATAATATAATGACTCAAATTTTCTATCACTTTTATTTTCAGTGGAACATTGTTCACAAGTATTTAAAACCAAATTCGATAACGTTAGATTTGAAAAAAAATTTAACTGATGTCTGATTTATAATTGTATTTTTTTGTGTCTAATACAAAATTAAAACACAACTAGTTGCTATATCTTCAAAATTAAATTTGTAAAATATACTTGATAGAATGCAGTTAAATGATTTTTTTTCCGGACACCAAATAAAAGAGAAAAAATTTCTGCACAAAAATATTCAATCCACATGTATAAACACACTATTCTTTTGGAATGCTCATCAATGTTCAAATTTTGCAATATTCATTTTTATTTTTCCTATCATCCACATGGTAAATAAAATAATTGAAAGAAAAGTTTTGTAGTTAAGAATATGAAGCATATTATTTCAGTGATATATTTTTGTTATTTTAAATCAGATTGTAATTGCAGCTTTTTTTTCATATAATTTAAGATAATATTCTACCATTGGTCTTTAACAAGAGACAAAATCCGTTTGCTTCACCTTCAGGCCCTTTTAATTATATCTCAGAGCTACATAATTCATTTAATTGTATGAAAGTCCTTTAAATTCTTCTTTTCCTGGCCCAGAGCCCAGTCAAAAAATACTTAAAGGTTGAATTCATAGGAGTTAGATCAGATCTTATCTAGTGTTATCTTCCCTTTGTTATAGCATTGTATAAGACCCTAAGTTCGACAGGTTTTACATCATTCTAATTTCAGAAGTTTCACAGATTCGAATTTCAATTTTTTTCACTGCTTCTTGGCACATTTAGTAAATAAACCTGCAGAATAAAAATGCTTCTTATTTGCATGAGTATTTTATTAACAATGCAATCTATCTTTAGTTAATGTTTCATTTTTTCCCTATATTCTACTTCTTCAGCAAGTGATCCTGAGATATGTATGATATTGTAAGATGTAATGTGCACAATGCAACCTCATTATGCGCGATGGGTTTAGAAAGTATATCAAATGACTTTTGATTAATTGAATTTGTTATTAAAAGAAGCTTTGTGGAAAAATATTAGGAATTATTCAACTTTTCCATCAAAGAAATTGTATAGGCACAGTAGATATTTTAACATTATGAATAATTTATTATAGTTTTCTTTTTGATAGATTTAATTTTACTAAACGTTTTATTGCATTTATTGTTTTGTATTTCTGTTTTTAAGTTTCCATATTATGATAGTTAATTAACGCATGATCTTTTATTTAAATGCTGTTTTCAGTGATTGAGATCCTTTTTCATATAGCATTGGAATTTAAATGTCTTCATTACATATTATTGTTTGAGAAAATTACAACATCATGAAGAAATCACGCAAATTAAACGAAACTGGCAGGAACTCCAAAACCGGTAATAATGTGTAATTGAAAGAGTCCGGCACATGAATTTTCAAAAAAAATATCGATTTTCGCTTTTTCATATTTTCTGAGAGTTCAACTATCTCTGTTTAAAATGATATATGATATGAGGAAATGCGATAATTAGAAGTATTTTTATTTATTTTTTAAATGAAGCTGGTCCTTGAGGCACATCAAATGAGCTCTGGTAAGAGCACCTGTGTTTTCCCCTACATAAGTTTCTGATGAGACCAAATCCATATGATATTCAAGTAGAAAATTTAGAGTGTAATGGGAACATCCAAAAGTGTCTGGGTACACGTCTTTTGTTCAAATGAGTCAGTTAATAATACCATGTGACAGTGGAATTACATTTGTGGAATTAAAATTGCTAAAATTGGGTTAAATATGGCTATTACGTAGTTCAATATGCATCATGTAGCAAAATAAATGATCTTACAACATAATTATACTGAACAAAGTTATAACTGTGTACCATTCTTCAAAAAATTAGATGTAAGTAGGATTCGTGTAACCGAACGAAAGCATCTTAAAATCCCCAAAAGAGGATAAATTGTGAAAAACAATGAAAAAAAGAAAATTAGAAGAGCCTTTTGAAGAAGCAGAGGGTAAAAAAATGCTTTATATTGTTCTGGAAAGTACTAAAAAAAGTAAATGCTCAAAAATTACAAATTTTTACTATAAAGCCTGTTTTTTTTCAAAATGTAATATTTTTCACTTTATGTACCTTTTCCTCAAACACCACTGATTATATAATCCTAAAATTTTCAGTGAGCATACTTTCAACATGTTTACACATTTTAAAGGAGGGAATTAGATAGCATACAATTTTAGATAAGGTTTTCTTAAAATAAATTTTAGGGGGAAAAATTGAATATTTTTTTAAAAAAATCACACTTTTATTTTAATTTTGAACAAACAAAACCCCTTCGTTAAATTGTTATTGATAGTATACATAACCTACTGCAAAAACTTTTTCCGTGAGAAGTAAGTAGTTTCAGAGAAAAAAGTACATAAACTTACATAATTTAACATGAGCTTCTATGGACGTGCCGGGCCGCCCCCTTGATTGTGGTCAAATTAAGTGGCGGACGAACACCCTCTTAACATCCAAGTGAGTCGCATACAAAAAGCACAGCTAAAGTCTATTAAAATACATGTGTGTTATCATTTTACTGCTGTAAATGATTCAAAAGAAGTCAATATATCTCATTATAATCACTTTCATATCGTAATCTGTTTTACCGTCCATTAATATGAGTTTAATTTACATGATTCCTACGTCACAACATTCACAAATAGTGGTGTAACATATTTTGTACTAAACGGTACAAGATTTTGTGATAAATAACTTAAAATTTATGCTTTTCTTAATTGTTTAAATTTTAGTTTCTGTAAGCAACTTATAATTTGAAAATAAAACCAGAAAGAAAAGTAATTTAATGAGAAAAATATGTAATGGAGAGAAAAGCTATTGCAGCCTTCAATAACTGCTAAGTATTAATTTTCTCACAGTCATTACATAGATATATTGTTATACTCACAGTTACAATCTATTAACATTTGAATCCATACATCTATATGTGATAAACTTCACTTCAATTAAAACATTTTGCGTGATGGAATCAGTTAGTAATATGCAGTATTTGAAATTATGGGAAAACTTGGTATTTTTAGATCTACATTTATTTAGTTACGTAGAAAACACGACATATAAAACAAACAGGATAGTCCAAAGCAAGATATTAACACTCGTAGCTTGCATGACGTTCGCAAAAGCAGCCTTTATTTGCTCCGAAGATCCCGTCCATTTGGAATCATGGTCAACATTAAATTCAAATGGTTTCTGGAAAAGGCTTTTCCGGTTGGTTCAGATTACCGTGTAATACAAAGTTGCATCATCCTGTTTTAAAAATGATGTCGTTTTAGTTTTGGGCAGATAAGGTTATGGTTATTCCCTGTTAGGCGAATAAACTAGAAATGACTTATCCTGCGAAGTCTTGGAGGGCTCAAGACCATTATGAATTAAAATCCCTCGAGGGAAAATTTAAGAAAATTATTGCATATAGAAGAAATACATTTTCACGTAGATGTCTATAGTATCTGTAAGAAACTCAAATATTTTTAATTAACCTTTCGTAATTAAAATGAATAATAGGCATGATATACAAATAAAATGCTATTTCAAATGCTAGATACTGTTTCTAAAATAGTAATTTATAACATACCAGTTTCAAATAAATTATTTCTGCCAAATATATAAAGCAAAAAGATGTCAAAAATATTAAATAAAATAAGCAATAGCTAGCAAAATAAGTAGTGATAAATTTTAGCCCAGAATTTCAGAACAGTAGCTTTTCCTCTCTCCTCACTGATACCATATATTCATTTGCAAGTGATGAGGAAACACCTAAAGGAAGTTAACATTAATCAATGTAGAGTTAACAGAAGGATTCTCATATATACTTTGGATTTAGATACGTATTACGGAAATTGTTGCCTCTACATCATTAATTTTAATCGAGTAGGAGAGTAGGTAATAATGTTTCTGTCAAAACACTACGGTGAGTAATATTTCTTAGCCTCGATCGGTGAATATAGCTTGTTTGTGAACTAATAATACTGGAGATTCATGAATATGGGGATTTAAGGTAATCTCAGATAATTCTCAAAGGTGTAATATTTGCCTTCATCTTCTGCAATAAATGTTATTACATTGTATAAACTAGTTAAAATATTTATACAAATCATATAGCGCAGTTTAGCAAGATAAAAAGTATATTCTACAGCTATATCAATTGAATATTTTAAGGTATCCGAACACGTTGAAAATGACGAAATTCGGACAAGACCGATATTTATGTTTTATATTTTATTTAATACATCTATATTTTGACTTTACAAAACATACTTTGTTTTGATTCTATGCTTCTTAGAGGCCAAGTTACAATCAATTTTATTAAGTTAGAAAAGCACCTGATATTATGCTATTTTCTAGAGAATGTACTAAAGTATTTCTTATAGTATGAATACTATTTGAGTTAGGGCATGTTATTTAAATAATGGTCTCATAAAGGCGTTATTTTTCTTATAACGTTTACTCAATCATCTCTAAAAGTTTCAAATTTTAATAAAACATTAAAATTTTAGTGTAATATTTGCCTTCATCTTCTGCAATAAATGTTATTACATTGTATAAACTAGTTAAAATATTTATACAAATCATATAGCGCAGTTTAGCAAGATAAAAAGTATATTCTACAGCTATATCCATTGAATATTTTAAGGTATCCGAACACGTTGAAAATGACGAAATTCGGACAAGACCGATATTTATGTTTTATATTTTATTTAATACATCTATATTTTGACTTTACAAAACATACTTTGTTTTGATTCTATGCTTCTTAGAGGCCAAGTTACAATCAATTTTATTAAGTTAGAAAAGCACCTGATATTATGCTATTTTCTAGAGAATGTACTAAAGTATTTCTTATAGTATGAATACTATTTGAGTTAGGGCATGTTATTTAAATAATGGTCTCATAAAGGCGTTATTTTTCTTATAACGTTTACTCAATCATCTCTAAAAGTTTCAAATTTTAATAAAACATTAAAATTTTAGTACATTCTCTAGATAAATGCCTCTAAATTGTTTGGGTAATTCTTTAACTAATATAAGTTTATTACTTTTTTCTCCAATTGCTTTGAAGTTTTACAAAAGTATTGCTAAAATTTCACATATAGTTGTGATTTTTATGAAATTCTGGCAATTTATTTTAAATATTGTTGATTAAATATTAGTATTTTTTGGTATTGAATCCTAAAAAAGCCTTTATATGTTTAAATATGTTATTTTGTCAAAAAGTACTCTGAACGTGTTCGGATACCTTAATAGGATTTTGTTACAATGAAGAAAGTCAGTTCCCTCGATATTCCGCTGCATTGTTAAAAATAATAAAACGTAATTTTTCCTGATTGTATACTTTAAAATGCTGCTATTTTTTTCAATAATTCCTAAAAATTCAGCTTAAAATAGCTTGTTTATTGTTAATTTATATAAGCTATAATGCAATGAATTTATCTTGAAGAACTTTTTAAATAATTTTATTTACACATTCTGATGCCACTGAAAATGTAGTTGCACAAATAGTATCTATTGATTGTAAATATTTAAATTCATTTTTGAGAAAAAAATACTTGTACGTTTTATAGTAAAGAATTGTTTAACTATTTAACAAGTTTACAATTTTTTTTGTTCATCTTTATTATTTTTCTTTTAAAGTGAACTTACAACTAGAATTTAAAAATTGAGTATTTTTTTCTAAATTTTTGTTTTATTTAACATGAATATCAGTAAGATATACTCGTAAACTAGTTAGAAATGCATCCTTTTTGCTGAAATTTAATTTTATTAATTATAAAAACCAAACATTATAAGAAGATATATTTTTATCATATAAAAAAGGAATCACAATTTTTTCATGTCCTAAGAAATTGTTATTTATACTGAAAATTCCTTATATTAAATTACTGTTTTTTATTTTAAAGGAAATACAAACAAACAAAAATAATTAACAGTTTTTTAACCATTTATATGCATTTATAATATACTTTTTACTAAATTTAATACAGCTGAGAATTTTTTTAAATTAATATAATTTCAATTTTCCAGAATACAACAGAAAATATTTAGAGTCCTAAAAATTGCCCTTTAACCAGAAGGCAATCGATAAACTGAGTTGTCAATAAAGCCTTAGATACTAGCTAGCGTTATTGAAACCTTTGGGGGATAAAATGAAACTGCACAAATATTTATGATATCGAATCCTGAACATAATATTTATCTGAAAAGTATGTAATGAAACGTACTATTTTCTGATGATTCGTTTCAATAAATTTTCACGTAAGCATAGCATTGCATTTGTATTTACATAAATTATTTACATTTTCATGGACTTCTGAATAAATTTATCAAAAGTTCTTGAGACACTTTTCATGTCTTAGGAAATATTGTACTATTATAGAATAGATATCAAAAACAGTTAACAGAGAAATAATTTTTATGGGATCATTTTCTAACAAACTGGCATGGTTAAAAGTAAATATACACTAAGAAAAGAGAACAAAAATAACTATACAGTAATGTTAAATTTTTCTTTAAATGTTATGTAAAATATTTGAAAAGGTTTCCAATAATATTCAAATTTTAGAGTACCAATATTAAGAGACAAGTTTAAAATACTATGAAGCAGAAGTTTTTTGCTAAATTATGAAAGAGTTTGGAGGAAATGTGTAAAAGATTTTAACCTATAATTCTTATGATTAAGTTCAATTTTACCATAACATTGTGGTGCGCATATTTATTGCTTGAATATTAACGTCACATTGAAAAACAACCCGAGTTTTTTTAAGTTTTAAACTAGATTCAAGAGACGTGAAGGCCACTTGAGCTAATATCCCTTTCTTCAAACTTTCATATCACCCGAGCAGTAGAAAGTTGAGACGTAGAATATTTAAACTCCAGGTCTTTAATGGTACCTATCCTTAATTCAATTGAAACACAAGCCATGAGCTTGTTTCTATAACGAATTGGCTACCGTTGCCACTTAACATGTATTCAATCATTATTTTGTAGTGAACCTTCATTCACACACACACACACACATCTTGGTGTGAGGATTAACCGACAAAAAATACACCTTTAAAAAAATCATCAAACTTTTTATTCATATTTCTTTCATTTACCAGCTTTTTCAAATGCTAATAGGGATCGAGTAAGCTTAAACTGTTTTAAAATTTATGTCTAAAGATGATTGTTTATTAATGCAGATACATGGTTCAATTCCTTCAAATTGAACCACAAGACCCCTAATCCAGTTTCGGGATACAGGAACACAATTCAAATATAAATTTTATATCTATAATTCAAACTAACACCAACGCATCTAATTGTTGTCTCCGTCCTCAAACTAGATTCATTTAACTTGTGACAAATCTATACGGAACTTTATCACTAACCTTCTGAGACGTCTTTTTTAGGGAAATTTAATTCCCCTACCTATTTCCAATCAGCTCCAGAAAGAGGACGGGATTCCTTGTTATGCAGATTAGATAAAGTATTTAAGTCAAATGGAATAGAAAAGTAAAAAAGCATTAGGAGAGAGAGATTGAAGCAGAAAGGTATAATAGTGAAGTTAGAGATTTATTATTGAAGATTTCAAGGTGGATAAATTAATCTCAGGAAGAGTTGAGATTCAGTGTGGTAAATATTGATTTATATTTAAAGTCTCATTAAAGCTTTATATTAGAGTGAGATTAAAGTTAAATGTTCAATAGGAATATTATTGAATATAATTCTGGGATCTCTTTTATCGTGGTAATCTTTGCGTGATCGATATTCTAATTGTTAATTAATTGGATCATTAAATATTTAAGTTAATTTAAAGGAAAGTCCCTTTTAAACCTCATATAGCTAATTTGAATTATTTGTTATTAAAAGTCTTTGATTCTATTTGGGAAAGATAATCAAATAAAGAAAGTTATTCATTAAAATGGCTACTGGTTCTTCTTTAACTCTAAATCATTCTCGTTCTCAAAGTGAGATCCACGGGGATCTTCACAAACTTTAAATATTAATATTTATTTACGTAAATCACTTTTCCTTTACAGAAAGAGGTTCTCAAATCAAACAATTAACTGAAAATAGTTTCCCATAGAGGATCAGAAGAACCCGAAGAGAATTTATTACAATGTACAAAAAAAAATAACACAAGTTATTTGTAAGCCAATTATATTTAAACCCCTAGTATTTTAAATAAAAAATATGTATCATAGAACTTAAGTTAAGTAGAAATTTGCTTTGATTTATTTGCTACAGGAATTTACAATTCATTAGCTGCTCAAACACATACGGTCTTTATAAAAATATCCTATCTTTGGCCAGAAAAGTATCTTAGTTATTTTGTAGGATTAAGATCCTAATCAGACTCAAAGTGAGCTTCTTGAGCCTGCGCTCACTGAACTCAGCAATCCTTCCACTGCCGAAAACACTTCTGGAAAGCTCCTTTTGGAATGATGTTCAACTCCGCCGTCACATTCTACCTTATTTTATATCTACTCTGAAAACGGTATTCTTTCAATGGCATTTTCACTTTCGGAAACAACCAGAATTCTCTATAAACCAGGTTCAGCGTTGATAGTGTCTTGAAGGTCCTAGTGTAACTGCAAGATGGAGTTAGTCCACCGACAGAAACTTGGAAATAAATTTCACAGCCGCTCTGCGCATGAACACACAAAATTGCATATGGAGAACCTGTACTGATCTCAACTTGTTCAGCAGTCTCTGAGACGGTTAAACAATGGCCTTTCCCTTTCAGATTTTCGACATTTTCAACAACAAATGTATTTTGAGCGGTTTATGGCCTCTCAGAACACTGGTTACTCTCTACAGACGTGCGACCACTTTTGAATCGGTTAAAAACCCCTCCTTAATTTGAGTGACCCCCATAGCATCGTTTCCAAATGCTGAAACTTATGAATTGTTTCACTTAAGAAAATCACCAAGCTGTTTAAAAAAAATGATGCAGTAACTCTGCTCGAGTCGTTTAGTCATCTTTGGGGAAATAAGAATCTGACGAACACATACAACCGCACCTCACTTAAATACCTAGAGGAAATGATTGCTACGCTGGAACGAAGGGAAAAAATTCAAGCACGTGCATTAAACTGTAAACTTCCAACTTGGCTAAGTAGTACACATGTGCAACACAGAGACTCAAGACTCAGATTTCTCCTTCACATGCGGAACTTCTTATGAAGAAATACCAACTATTAACGCGTAAAAATCAAAACAGATAGTAGGACGATACTTTTTTTTGCATTTCATGTCCCCTGATGTATAGTTAAAAACAGTGTTTCGCTGTGTAAATCTACAAATTGTATTTTGATTACTATAAATAAAATTTCTGATCTTTGAAAAAAATTTCGACATGTCATAAGTATACTTTTCTTTCATCTGAATGAATTAAGCATATGTGCAGTTAAAAAAAGTTTTATTTAGGTTTTTGGAAAGCTTTCATTTGTGGCTAGAGACTCTATACACTGCCCACATAGAACAGAAAAATGACCTAGAAAATTTTTGCTTTTTCCACACTTAGAATCATTTGAGAATGTTGCGGGGTCGGAAATATTAACACACTTTGTTTACAATATGTGGTACAAGATTCTAGGGTTCGAAAATCGTTCATTACAGCTTTTTTGCTCGGAAAAAACGTTTGCATATTATAAAGTTCCACAGTAAATATGTCATCAAATTTGTGAAATAACTAATCGAAATTCTCAAAAATATTACTTTATTTCTAACTTTTTATTCTAAAATTAAATAAAATATAAAATGTGGATATATACCAATTTCAATGTATATATTCTAAGTATTCTATATATATTCTTAGTAATTATTCCATGTTGTGCAATTATTCTATTATTATTTAATTACACTTATACTTTGTATTTAACTGTTATTGAAATAGTTATCACATAAATGTCAATTTTCATAAACAATTTATTGTAATATGATTGATTATGTCTGTCCTGAAAAGTAAGTTAAATGTACTAAGTGCGCAGTGGCTGTAACGTCTAACCACCATCCAGGAAAAAACCCTTGATCAAATATTTTTTTGTGATTAAATAACGTTTATAGGGGATGAGAACATTACATTTATCAAGTACTTTATCATAGAAAAGTGTATTTTAGCTTTATGCCCGTTAAAGGGTTAACAGTGGGTCCCAAATCATGTTGGGATCCCCGACAATGAGAGAGCCAACCAAAAAGCCAAGCAGCAAGCCGAGGCGTCTCAATCGAAAATCCCCTTTATTCTCAGAATAGCAAAAATCATTATATCCCCGTACAATTACAAATGTACTGTTGTGACCCAAGAAACCAAGAGCCTTGGAAAGTCATAGGAAACCCTGGCCACTGTGGGTTGTATCCCGAAACACCTGGAGAGAGCTAAGGTTCTTGACCGCTTTCGCCTAATCACCGGACATGACTTTTTGAGAGTATACCTCCACTGGCTTAGCCTGGCTGCTGATGAGGCTTGCCCGCTCTGCGACCATGCCAGAATGGATGGCAACCACCTATTCCTATGCACTGGACTCAATGAATACCTAACTGATGACATCGTAGTCGGTACTGGGAGGCTCGAATTAAATGGTTAAGAAGCTAAGGATGGGCGTTGGATAAATAAAAAAAAAATAAACTGTGCTCAGTGGCGCCATTTTAGAATCTTTAGTGTGCGCGGGAAAATTCAAGGTCGGATACTTTTTGAAAAGACTTTGTATAGTTTTTTTTTCTCTTTTATTTATAAAACATATAGTCACTGAATTTTATTAATGAAGATTATCTTATGAAATTTAACAAGTAGGCAACTGATTATTATTTTCTTCAAACTTATATCTTTAAAAATATGAAGAAACACTCTAAAGGAATGAAAAAAGTTTTAGAGGTATATTACTTCAAGATATCTTTTCATGAGTCTTAAATTGAGAAGAAATATCAAGAGAGATTATTAAAACTGTTCAGAATATATTAAATTATACCACTCGAGGTTTGAATGCTAAGGAACAAAACAGAAATTCAATTAAATTTAATGGCGTATCAGATGAAACAAAACTCATATAAGGGTTATTTCCGTCAGTACCATTATGTGCAATATATATAATTATCTTAAGGTCGTTTTGAATGGATATTTTTTTTCGGAAAATTAATTTATGAAGTAGAAATTGCTTTGTTCATAATCCAATAATTATTAAAATAGTAAATTTCAAAAAATGTTTAAAACACCGAAACTTAATTATGAAAAACAACTAATAACGAAATGGTTAGGAAGATATATATCTCCATTGCATCACAGAGTGTATTGGTGTAATATCATGTCACGCGATGATCATATGTCTAGACAGAAGCAAGACGTATATCAAATGGGACCAAAAACACTATTCAATTCATATATTTTGAAATATTTGAAATGCGCATTGTTCTTAAATTTTAATTCTGTTTCAAAACAGTACACCGAAATCCTTTCACCTGCCATTCAAGGGCAGGGATTAAGTAATTATAATTTCCCCCAAAGGTTTTTTATTCGGATTTTAAATTCATTGAGAGATGGATAAAAAAGAATTTGGTTTCCATTTTTACAGAAAAAATATGATGCGATTTTTTTTATTTATTTATTTTCTCTTTCATTGGTTATCTTTCGATTCGAGTATGAATTATTTTGAAAACTTGATGGTAGAACCATTGATAAAATACTTTCGACGACGGAGAATGTTTCTTATTTCTACACTTGAAAAGTCATCTATTTATTCTGAGATTTACACCAGTTAAGTTTTGTTTCACTGAAAATATTTTCTTGGATTTTCCTTCAGGCAAAACAGTTGTTACATTCCAGTCTGAAGAAAATAAATATTATTGAGTCTTAGTAAGCTACTGTATAGAATTGATTTATATTTATTAGTTCTAAATTAAATATATTCTTAAATATCATCCTCACTTCTGAATACGTCATGTGAGCAAACATTTATACAATCTTCTATCAGAAAAACTTATAATAAGAGAGAAAGAGAAATCAAAACTTCAAAAATTAATATTTAACACTTTTTATTCAGAGATTGATTTAAAAATTGTAAAGCTTAAATTCTAAGTCTGCTATATTTCTATCTAATGAAACTTTTATGTGCCATGGTATATGTTAAATTTATACAACAAATATTTTATCACAGCATGACATCTCAGATATAGTTCCTCTTATTTTATTTATTAACACTGATGACCATTAAATTGTAACACAACAGAAAAACAAATAATATAAGTATACAACATAGTAAGAAGATGAAATTAAGTTGTAAGTGGTTTGGAGACACACATGGTTCAAGTTAGTGTCTACAGGTGCCATCTCCGGCATCTAAAATAATTCTAACTCTGACAGCATTGGTCGAACTAACCTTAGATAACAGATTTGGGTAAGTCATTCTATGCTGATTCGAATTTATGGCAGATTCCCTCAATCGTAGTGGAGGAAGAGCGATGACGACCAGAGTCTAAGCAACCCATGACCAGATGTTTTCAATGGTTGAGAGATCTGGCGATCGTACTATCCAGGAAAATAGTCTAACACCCTCAGTCTAACTCTGAAAGCCATTTCTTCCAAAACTAGGCGAAACTCTAAAACAAGGGACATTCAAATACGATTTTCCAGTAAGAAATCCGCTACGTAACTTTCTCTTAAGAGGACTTGGTACCCCAAAAATCCCAAACCCATCGTTTTTTTTTTATTTTCATTTAATCTTATTCTTTGCATTATTATCTTTCGATTGATATATCACTTGCGCATGTCGGAAAGTTAGAAGTTGAATAAAACTTCCTTTGAAAACAAATTAGGCAATTCAGCCACACTCCCTTTTAGAAAAAAAAAAAAAAAAAAAAGCTAAAAAATGCGTTATGATAAAAAAAATCTATTTTATAAATAGAAATAATAACTATAAAAAGAATGTGTAGTATTAAAAGCAGAATATTTCCGAGGCAATACAATAATGTAATTTTTAATCCTTGTGAAATGTGTGCATGTGAAATTTTTAAATTAAGGCATTTTATATTAATAATTTTATAATTTCAGTTCTTATTCCTGATATATTTTTCATACAAATGTAATCCTTTAATATTATAAGAAGAAAAACAACTAAAATTTCTGTCGTGACAGAAAAAAGAATTTTTAACGTTTTTCTTGAATTTTGTTGTGCAATTAGTACTCTCTAAAAGTTGATCATTTATAAAAATGTGTGGGTTAAAAAAAAAATTGAAAATGCAATTATTTTAAAGAAAAACGTATAACTAATATCTTAAAGTGGTATTTTATATAAGTTTAATTAAGCTTATAATAATTATTTTTTCAGAATTATAAACTTTAAACTGGTTTTTCTCAGTTTGTGTTTTTCGAAACCTTAGTGCATTCAAAATGCTACTCCTTCGACAATTATTTACCAATCACTTCCATTTTTTCCCTGCGTGTTAAAAATAAAGCATGTAATAAAATTAGGGAACCGTTTTGCTATAAACTGAATACTTTAAAAAAAAATGTAAGACATGTTGGCTTTTTAGTTGATTTTTAGCCTGTATATCAACATTTTATTTTTTTCTCGAAAACGAATGAAGTTATTCTAAAATCGATCCCTAAAGTTGTTTAGAACATCCATAAGAATATAATAAAAAAATTCAGGTCAAAAAATTAATTTTTACAAAAGGAGTAGGATTTTAAAATTTTCCCAATTTTCTTCAAAAAGTTTTAATTTTTAAAATTGTGTGAATAATATATGAAAATTTTCATCTGTGGTAACATTTTCTTGAATAGAAACATTGTATAAAATGCTAAAATATAATTTTTAAATACGTAAATAAAGAAGTTTTCTCAAAGGGTACCAAGTTACTTTAACAAACAGTTTGAGATATTTTTCTCCTTTCTGCTTGGTTCGATTACATCGAATTGCTAATTGATTATCACAACATCTTATTCTTTTTGTACGAATTTTATAATTTTATCATTTCTCTTTCAAGGTATTACGAATTTAATGATTGGTATTGAACTCACATTTAAGAAAATATTGCTTAAAATTCTAAATCTTTTCAAAATATTGTGCCAATCTTGCCCTATTACGTTAAAAATCTACTGTTACGAAAAATATAAGCACTTTTTCTCTTTGTAATTTTTATTATTACATAAATATATTTGTATTTAAACAAACGCGCATGGATATACTTTCGTAAATAGTTTTTAATTGTAAAAGAAAAAAAGTCAGTGTGCAATCCATTGCGCTAGGAAAGAAATGTTGGTCTAGATTTAAGCAATTCTTATGTCATTCATTTCCTTTTTTCTCGTATCCCATGGGAAGACCTTCACATTTGATATAATCACCGATATGCTATAATAAATGACGAAGGGATTTCCTGGGTCCCATACCTATACAATAGAGTTTGTTAGAAACAGATGAACCCACTGTGTCTATTTCGAACAATAAATCACTTGTAAAATAACATATAAAAAGTCATCTGTATGTACCATTAAACCGAGCATTATATCAATCACATTGCTTTTGGAATTTTTTAATGGGGCTCTTTTTCAGAGGAACACCTAGAATATCCAATTTATTTCTGGCTTGCAAACAGTGACAAAGGGGAAATTATATAATGACAAAAAGTTTTCCAATTATTTGAACAGTTTGAATACTCTCTTCGTTTTAATACCCATTAAATCATCTTACGACAAAAACACCCATTCATCTATTATATACTAATTGTCACTGTAAGATATTGGTGACTATATATAAGCTATGTATTTTGGTCAAATATGAGCTTAATTTTTAACAGAATTGTCTATTATTGAAAAAAAAATTTAAAATAGTACGTAGGAAAGTTTCGTAACCAAGAAAAATCGTGGAATCCTGTAATTTTGAAACTGCTATTGAGACCTTCCATCATGAATAAACCAATATATTGTTAAAATATTATCTGAAAATAGCTTTAGGAAAGAGAAAAATAAAATTTCAAAAATACAGAATTTTCATCGGCTAGAATATATTTCTTTAAAACAATACAAGTTATAATAACGAAATCATTTTTTACAATGAGCTTTTAATCAAATGCTGATCAATAATTTCTATTTTCTAGTCAAATAAATTCATTAAGTATTCATAATATGTATATTTTCAACTTCAAAATTAATAGATTGAAGCAGTATACAACATTATTCAACCGTATGATTCGTTGTAAACAAAAAAATCAATAACACTACATGCATTCGAACATTCTTCCTAGTTACTTATCAAAGTGAATACGTTTCATGAATAAATCATGTAATGTCAAAACAATACATTCATCTTTGTATAAACTAATCGTTGTCAATTGCAGTTAAATATTACGGTTCCGTGACTGTAAAACATTTATCCAGTTGCTTCGACCAATTTAAAACAGTCTCATAAATTTTGTTAGGAAAATCAGCTAGTCAAAAGAATGGATTTGTCTTTTATCTACCAATTCACTATTATTTTCTGCTAAACTTCATGAAATGGATAAAGTGTCATTGATTGCTTAAAAATCGATCCTTTGTGCGAGCGAGAAAATTTAATCACTTCCAATGAATACTAAGAGCAAATGATGCGTAAATTTCATTTAAATATTTCTAAGGAGTAAATTTGCATGGTATTTCTTAAACACGGCTAAAAACTTCAATCAATACACTTCAAGAGGTTAATAACTCTTACTTCATTAATAAAACATTTTTGGAAGTAGACCAGTTAAATAATTATATGCACGCCATGCATCCGTAGTTCAGTCTTTGGGTTCTCTCGGAGGTCAAGATTCTGCGTCAGAAGAAACAAATGAGTTTCCGTGCTTCTCTTCTAAAATGACATTAGCATGAACATTACTCATTGATTGATCTAGATAATAAGCTCTCAAAGCTCCAGAAGGTCTAATACGTCGTGAAAGAAATAAAGGAAAGTGAACTTGAGACAAATAATTAGGGGATCGCGTGATCATGTAGAAAAAGATGGTTCACAGGAGGACTGAAGTGAGGTAAGAACACTTAGAACTTCGCTTTTAGATATAGAAAGAAAATGTTTCCAATTACTTTTCATTCTCTCGACCTATATACTTAACAGCTGAGCAAACTTGTTTTCATTTACGCAGTTCGGGGGCTCACTTTTTTCATTTTCACCTATTGTAAACGTTTCGTTTTTATTAAGTATAGAAGAAGCATTGCTGTATTTTATACTTAATAACAACGCAAGGATATGTTACAACATGTTTTTATTTTTATTTTTATCGTATTAAAATACAACAGAAACTAATTACATAAGTATAATAATAATGTAAATGGTCGCGCTATAATCATATTAGAATTATTCCTATAATTCTAATATAGCATAATATAACATATCAATATAATATAACATAGATCAAGTATTCCTGTAATTCTAATATAGCATAATATAACATATCAATATAATATAACATAGATCAATTATTCCTATAATTCTATGAACAAGGTGTGACACAAAAAACGAGAGTGTGTAGCTCGCAAAGGGAATAGAGTTGGCAACAACTGTTTTGGTGGTGGCGTCCCTCACATATCCTCTGTCCTCTCTATCCATGTTACCAGTTTCACCTTAATCGATCATGTCAGCTGGGAATACTGCGTCATTGAGTGAACACGTACAAGTGCATTCTGCCGTAAAAATGTCGAATCAACATCAGGTTTCTTGTGAAACAAGAAATCAGCCACGAAAACATTTCAAATACTAACCGATGCTTGTGGAGATGAAACTTTGTCTCTTGCACATGTGTTTGAATGTTATAAGAGGCTTTCAGGGGAAGGGTTAGTGTGGAGGAGGATGAACCTGTTTGGCGCCCAAGATCAGCAATTACAGACCAAAATATAGCCACAATTCGAGATATGAGGGGATTTCCACTCACATCAGTGGTCAGACTGTTAATCATCACCACTACATTGGAATACTAAAAACACTTCGTGAAAAAATTAGGAAAAAAACCCCAGAATTGGAGAGTGACGGATGGTTTTTGTTCACTGAAACCATGCATCCGCTCACATGGCCCTACCTGCCAAGCAGTTTCTGACCAGCAAAAACATTACTGTGATGAGGCATCGTCCTTATTCACCTGATTTGGCTGAAAGAGAAGTTTGATTTCCTACAGTTAAAGCTTGCTTAAAGGGAACCCATTTTACTTCATTTGAAGAGGTTCAGGCAAAAAGGGAAAATCTCCTAAAGGAACTTCCAAAAAACTCCATTTTAGAACTATTTCCAGCACTGGCAGCACCGAATGCAGAAATGTGTGAACGCTGAAAGGAACTACTGTGAATTTGATACTGCCATTGAGAACAGATTCTGTAAGTAAGAACAGATTCTGTATTGGACCAGTCTCGGTTTTTTTGTGTGCCATACCTCGTCTGATGGGGAAAATAGTAATACAGTATTACATTCTTAATAGTGGCATCGTTAAGATTGGAGGGAAACCATCATTCAGTTAGATAGCTTTTTTTAAATCTGATCAAAATACTTACCCACTTCTGATCGGTTTGTCTGTGTGATCATGACCACTAGTTTACTGAGGCAAACATTCATGTAAGAGAGTTGTACATTCTGAATGATATTACTTCAAATATTTGTAACACACACTCTAATGCTGAATTTATAAAAATTTGGACATTTTATTCAAAATTTATTATTTTAAAGTTCTTGAAAGAATAATTTTAAAAGTAAATTTATTTTACACAAGTATAAATAAGCAACAAAGTATATTTTGGTCTCTACTTTAGAATATATAGGGGAACTACAGGGGTCGGCAACCATTTAGCTGTGGTGTGCCAAAGCAATCTACCTATATGATTCAGCATGCCATACAGTAGGACATTTTTGAAACAATATGATTCCAGCAATAATGCATGCAAGAGTTAGGTAATAGAGGAAAATAATATAGATTTACAGTTTTATTGTAAATTAATTTTGAATTATTTAAAGATATTTCTTATCACAAAAATAAGCAACATAAAATATATCACTATTTCATCAATAAATATAAAAAATTTAAAATTGTACATATATTAAGTATTTTTAAACATGTTTATATTAAAATAATAGACAATATGAAATATAAGTATTTTCATTCATTATAGTTCAATGAAAAGATAAATAAAATTTTAATGCAAAACTAATGCTTGCAACCCTCTACTTTCATATCGTAATATCAGGTGTATAATTTGGGAGTTTCAACTTGAGATGAATCTGGACGCTCAGTTGTTAAACAGTTTCTTTGCTAACTCGAAATATTTTTTATTTGAGGAAAGAATTTTACTTAGATATATGTAGATCCAAAAGCGGAAATCTGATCTCATGCAATTTTCCCTCCTCAAAGGATTAAATCTCCCCTGCAATAATATTTAATGATTTACAAAATAGCTATAAATTTATCTTTACAGTTATCTTTCAGATATTTCACTAATCCGTAAATGTCTATAACTCTGAAGATAGTTGTCAAATAAGGTCTATTACAAATTTATCAACTTCCATTCACTCGAAACTTGACAAATTTGTAGAGTAGTGGAGAGTGCCACTGAAATTTTACCGCGTGCCACTTGTGGCACGCGTGCCGATCGATTGCCAACCACTGTGTTACCATAACTAAAAGATGTAATAAATAGCTTAATTTGATAATGGATATAAAGTGTGGCACAATGCTCGTGTTTATAAAGCCCCGCTAAGCAAAACATATTTTTGGTAGTTTTAAACATTGTGTCACTACTAACAGAAATAGATTTTCAGATAAACAATTACAAGTTTCTAAATTCAGTGTGTATGTCAAAAATATGTTTGTAAGTAAAAGCAAAAAAAAAAAAAAAAAAAAACGTTCCCCCAATTTTTTTTTTTTCCTTTTTCCCTTTTACGAATTAAGTTGTGAACAATTATGTGTTCTGAGATTAGGACTAATGAAGAAAACACACTGATTCTATTCATAATTAAGGATTTTCCAAAAGACTGTAATCTTAAAACAAGTCATTAATTACAAAAACAGTACGTGCAAATGATCATAATTATCATTAACGGATCTTGAATTGGGACTATTATGGTAAAAATTTGGTGCAATATTTTAGCTAAAAAGAAAATAATGATCCTTATAAAAAATGCTTTACATTCTTTTACGATATTACATTTTTAATTTACGTATTGACAGCTTATTGTTATGTATTAACTAAAAATTAAGAGTAAAACATTTCCTTGATTTCAACCAGCAGTTTTTTTTATGTGTTATACCACTCTATTTTGAATTTCCATTTTACTTGAAAAATTGAATTTCGAAACAAAAATAAGAGTTGATCGTGATTTTTGAAGATTTTCATATTACACCAGAATTTATGTCACCTGGAGTTTAAAACATTTCGTAAGAACCCAGTTATCCGAGTTACACGTAGAAATAGACACTTTGGAATAAAATAGGTGGCTCATCAGATAATCTCGTGGCATTGTCGAAAAGCTTACCGTGCCATTCACATAGGAAAACTTATTTCCACATCCACTGCGTAACTCTGGCTATATTCATGTTATACTTGTTTGAATATTTTATCTGAACCTGCTCGATTCCAGATGCATCCATAAGTCTTAAATCAGACCAAAGTTATGCTCTGACATCCAAAAAATAGTCTTTGCTCAATTTTTAAACCTGCTCTCGAAAATAGAGGGAATGTCAAACAAACAAATATAAAATAGAGATGTATTCAGGTTTGGGTTTTTAAAATATAGAGAAAAAGTACAAGCACTATTTTTATTCCCACTCAAAAAGGAATGAAAACTACATACTACTACGACTACTAAACTACTACGACTCTTAGGCAAAACAAAACAGAATACTTGCAACTTATTTAATTATAAAATTCTGTTATACTTTTAACCAGTCATGGGAACGAAATTTGCTTATAATTTTATACGTGATTAAAGCATGATCACATTATAGAGATAAGCACATACGTCCGAAACACTTATACAACACTCATAACTTCTAAAAGTTAAACACCAACATGTGTGTATTTTGGGTCGTGTTACAATAAAATCCACAAAGAAAAAATTTAGTTAAATGAATTTTTGTGAAGATAATACGTCATATTGGCATTGAAAACTAAAACTTTTATTTTGATTACTCAGTCTTTAGAAAAAATTGACTTAAGCATAAAATGAAAAAATCATTTGAAATTTCGAAGGGTTTGAAAAATATATCAGCATCAATTTCTTAGCTTCAAAATATTACAATCAATTAACTAAGATCATTAAACTGCTGCATATTAAATAGATATATAAAGAATATATGGCTTAATTTTCTTGAACTTATTTACATTTTTCCAAAAGTCAGCTCCAAAAATCCCTTGGTTTTTTTTTATGGAGGCATGTGCACATTAAGAAGATAAAATGAGGGAGGGGGAATACAAAAATAGATTCGATTTTAAAATTTAAGAATTTTCTTATATTATAAATTAATTAAATTTTTTTCTATATCGGTTTCTTTAATTTTTCAAAATATAAAAATATTAGTGACTGTAATAATACGTCCAAACTCACAAAAGAAAACAGGTTTCAACTGTATCAGTATAACAATTAATTCCAATCTTTTAGTATATATATATATATATATATATATATATATAAACTCTACTTTTTTTAAAACTCTTCCTTATTTGATGTGAAGAAAGAAACACGGTGTTATTTTAGCTTACTAAATAACAAGTGTTTTCAGGGCATAATGAATATTTTAAATATCGTAGGCTGCCTAAGCCTGTTCCTATAATTGGAGTACATTGCTTATTCATTCTAAAGAAACTGAACCTAGAATGTTTTATTTATAGTTATAGGAGCTTCTGTTATTTTCAGCTATCTTAAGACTTATTTTTGAAAGAATTTCTATGCTATCGAGATGCTCGTACATTTATTCACAAAGTTCAGTTCAAAATGATTAAATTATGAAATCGACTTTTTGAATAACATTTGCTTATTTAAATTTAAAAAAACCCAAAACTCTACATTAACTCTTCTAAAACTAAACACTAATGATTTACACTGCAACTTAGAAGTATGCAAGTAATTCTATTATTCAAATCAACTAGTAAAGAATAAAAAGGTTTAAAAAATATAGTTTGTTTATATGTTGCGTCCCAAAAGAACAAAACAATTTAAAGAAACTTTAAGTCTCATATATTTAAATTTACTGAATTTGTCAGAATTCATATAACTTTTAAGGCACTAGAACTGCATGATAAACTATGAACCTTTATAACTATAAATATTGTGCTAATTCTGAAGGCTTTAGAAACTTCGCTTCAAGCTAACTGAATTAAGAATTATAACAATTTCTTTAATTTGATTAAAGGATTTTGCGGACTTTCAGTTTAAGAAATAAAATAAATGTGTAAAATTTTACACTAGATTCCCCAAGGAAGTCATTTTGACTATTTTTTTAATTTCAATTAGAAAAACAATTGCATATATATAATGTACAATTTCTCTCTCTCTCTCTTAGAATGTTTTAGAATATATTTTTTTTCCCAAGTGAAGTAAATTTTTCTTGATTGTTAATAATTACTAATAACTTGTTATATGACTGTAAATAATATAAAAAAAATATTAAAAGTTAATTTTTTAAACAAATTTCCTCTTACACATTAATCATTCTTTAACAATGCAGTCATTTTGACTGCTTTTGGGTAATGTAGGTATATACTATATATATATATATATATATATATATATATATATATATATATATATATATATATATATAAGTTTCAGTCTTTCTAGTGTTAACTTAATGTAAATAGAAAGGTTTGACTCAGTACGAAAAAGTAAAATGTGCAATTAGCAAGTCAAAATTTCGCACAATACTATATATTATTTAAATAGATTATAATTTATAATGTAATCCATTTCTTATGAACAATAACAACGATAGCAATTTTTTTTAGGTTATCAGTGTCTAATTGGACTTTTTAACTAACCAAACAATGAATGAATTCTTACAAGGAATGTTTTATTTTTCAAATATTTTCAGCTTACTCAAGAGAAATATAAAAACATGAGAGAAATATAAGACAACAACTTCTACATTTTACACACCCAAAACTTACTTTAAAAGTATTCTAATGCAATAAGTTACAACGAAACATTAGTCAAAATTTTCACTTCTTTTTAATGAGTTACATAAATTGCGTACAGTTAAACTGAGCTCGGTGACAAAAACAGAGCGTAATAACTATTTTAAACATAATATTTTTTGGAAAACAATACATATGTCATAAAAGTAAAAATAGTTGATTTTGAAGAAAATAAGAAACGCATGACAAAAGACAAAGGCTCCGAATTCAACAGAATGCTAACTTTATAGTAAAACATTCAGAAAATTTAAATTTGAAAAATATAATTAAAAACTATTAATGAGCATTAACTCTGGCTGAGATGTTCTTTAGATTTAAGGGCTAATAGATGGGCGGGATTTGATTAATATATATTATTTTCCATTTGATTGCCACAATAACACAACATTTTGCTATTGTGGGACTACGGTTTCTGCGTGGTAATGGTTTTGAACTCGTGTCCGGCGTTGTCGAGTCACGGGCTCGAATATTAATGCCACTGAAGACCACCATGTAGACCCTTTGGTGTGACGGGGAAGTGTGGAAATGGAGTGCAAGCTCAGATGTAGTCCTCATCACTTGACCGTAGTTCAAAAGAAGATTGGTAAATTTTATAACTAATAGTTCAATCTAGTTGATTGATTGAATATTAACGTCGCACTGTTCAGCTAAACGAGGGCTTTTGCCGACGGACAACGTAATTTTGAACCATACTTAAGTGACGTGGACGACACCTGAGCTGGCACCCCCTCTCCTAACTACCACACCACACCATTGGGAGAACGTTTGAGCTATCGACCGATATAACGTGCATCGCTGCCCTACACGGCGGGTCTTTAGTGGTACTGGGCTCGAACTCGTGACAAGGCAAGCGGCGATCCGATACCTATACCACTTGGCTACCGCGACCTAGTTTAGTCTAGTAACGTTGGAGAAACTAAGAGTTATTGTGTATGAGCTTAAATTCAAACCAAAAATGAACTGTACCTATGCAATAAAGAAATATTTAAGCTCATATTTTTACCTGAAAATCAAAAGAAATTTAAAGCATTGGCAAATGATAAAATATCGCAAGTAAATAAATAATTGAATATCAAACAGAAAATTCTGCTATCTAGGAAATTCGATTGTATTTCAAAAGGATCTTTGCTTAAATTTCAGCCTCGGCAAGATCGATATTATTTAATGTTTTTATTATATACCCAAATTCTAACGATATTAAGAATATTGCATAGTAGTATTTCAAGCGCTTGATTCTTCAAATTGACATTTATGACGATGTTGTCTATGAAAAGGATAAAAACGGCTTTCACTGTCGGAAATCTCATCTTAGCTCGGGGAATATGATAAACAACAATAATAAGGACCTAAATCAATGGCGCAGATATTATTCTTTTATATAGTAAAATTTAATAACAGCTTATTTTTTTGTTCCAAACGGCTATAAACAAGTAAAAAACTGACGAATTGTAAACAATAAGTATATCAATGACAAACTCGTGTCTCCGCAGTTAAAAAGCGGATATCCGGAGAGAAACGGGGAACGACACAGACCGGAGTTCACTTCGAATAACTTCCGGATAATCTAGAAAAGTTGGATGTTATGGGTTATGTTGGAGGGTTATGGTTATCTCCAGACCTTCAAAAAATGTAACGATTATTTCGGTGCCTCCAGGTGAACATATATTCGGGTCGTGTTTCATTGGAAACGATGCAGGTTTCAATATTTTTCGTCATCGAATATTGAAATTGGGAAGAAAGTTTCCAGATGCTCAATACTTTACTTTGCTTAGGGTTTCTTTGCAGGGATTGTAAAATTTCATTTAAAAATAATGATGGAGAGACTATAACATATCTTATCATAATGAACCTAACGGAGTTTTTGAAAATAACTCCTTTTGATTGTATTTGGTAAATATAGCGAGGTAAATGTATTGAATTTTGCTTCTTTTGAAACTATTAGAAATCTGAAAAATTATTAGAACGTAGGAAATTTTTCGACTAGAAACATTAAAAAATTGGTTTTAAAAGATAAACTTGAATATATATATATATATATATATATATATATATATATATATATATATATATATATATATATATATATATATATATATACATATATATATATATATACACATATATATCCAATATCGATACAATATATCAAGCAGATTAACTTTTCAAATTTATGCACAACTTCAAATTAATCTAATTTCCAATAATTGTGATGACTTTTTAGATTGAGACTATTAGTTACACACACACACACACACACACATATATATATATATATATATATATATATATATATATATATATATATATATATTGCCTAATTTAATTTTTCCATTTAATTTCCTTCTATCAATCCTTTTTAGCTATTCTGTAATACATTAAGTACATGGTAATGGTCTAAATTTACCAACAACCATAATATTTTTTTTAAAAAAAAAGCAACTTTATTCAAAATCGTTGTAAGCGATAAACGCTACAGTATAAAACAAATCAAATTAAACTAGCCTGTTTTAGATTCGCCAAATGGATAAAAATGAATTATCTTTTTATAAAAATAAATTCTAACGCATGAAGTGATGTAAAGAAATTCAAATATGTGACCACATAAAAAATTTTGAAAAATAATACCAAAAGAATAATTCTGAAATATATCAACAGAAACACTTCCGATATCAAAATACATTAAGAATTATAATATTTATTAGAAAAAATCTTACAACTTATAACTTCATTTTAATAACTAATTGAACAGCTTTCAATCTAGTTTGTCTGTGTTTACGTAAATTAACTAACTATAAAAATAATTAACATTCGTGTACACATATTCCCTAAATTGTAAAACAGCAATACTACTTTATCTCAATTAAATGAATGAGCTGTTTATATGTAATTGAATTTTATATTTTGTAAGAGAGAGTTGTAAGAAATATATATATATATATTACATTTAATTATTTGTAACACTTTGATTCTTTCATTGCTGAAGATAGTATTGCGCAAAATAAGCTTACCCTCAATAAAAATTGAATGTATCTGATTTCTTACCAAATTATTAGTAGATAAAGGACAACAATGGTGTAAAAATATTAAATTTAACCATCTCCAGTTTTAACTGTATTTAGCAAAAGAGGATAACAAGTAAACTTTTTCAGTTAATGCTCATTTTTAGTTAAGAAATTGTTTTCTCTTAAAGTGCTGAGCTGCATTAATGAACATAAATTTTATAAAAATGAAATAAACAAATGCAAACAATTTTTATAAATCCACCAACAAATCTTAAGCTATGATAAAAATTCTTGAAAAAAAATGAAAAAAATGTACTTCTTAAAATTTATCAAGTGGTAAAACTAAAAGAGAGAGAGAGATAACTCTACTTTTTAAAACTTTTCCTACGAAATATATAAATATTATTTTTTAGCAATTTTAAAACCATTTTAGTAAGTATTGAAGTTTTCCGTCTCGTATTCTAGTAAATCTTTCGGTAACAATACAAATATATATCTAAAGAATTCATATAATTTTCTATTAAAACCTTTTTCCGTAAGGAATCGAAATATTCAATAGAGATTATAATTTTATTAAAGAGCATTCAGTTACTACGTGGCTATAAATGGTACTGACGTTACTTATAGCATCTCTTAACTACATAATTATATATCTTATTTGTATTGAGTAAGTTGCAGAATCAGGGTGCCACTAGATTCTTTGAATTAAATTTTGAGCGTTTAATGCAATAATTAATACTTATGCAGCAAACTCTTTGTATAGATCTTCACAAAAATTAAAGGGGGAAAAGAAAGAAATATACATAGTAAGAAAAACCAACTAGCAAAAATAAAAAAAACTGCATGTAAATAGGAGAAACTACTTTAAATATGGAGATTATAAACTGACTAGAGAGAGAGGGAGAGGAGAGAGAGAGGGAGAGGGAGAGAGAGGGAGAGGAGAGAGAGAGGGAGAGGAGAGGGAGAGGAGAGAGAGAGGGAGAGGAGGAGAGAGAGGGAGAGGAGAGAGAGAGAAGAGAGAGAGAGAGACAACATGTTCATTTGACTAAAAATAAAACTTTAACAAAAATGCATTATAGCTTCTTAATTGTTTTTTCTAAAGTTCTATACATTTCAAAAATCCAATAGTAAAACTATTTATTTTATACAAATTGTGTGTAATATCATATATTTTTAAAATAACACAGCAAATCCCTCCTAATTTAATATTATATCCCCACAAACAGATGTTTTTATATAATACAATTTGAAATTCTTTTAGTTAGAGAATTTTATATGTTTTTTTAAATCATTTTTATCAAATAAAATTAGTGAGAAAGAATTATAAAATAATCCACAATATAGTAAACATCACCAAAGGGATTAAAAAAAATACATGTTGAAAAATTTATTATATTATGAGAAAAATAAACCTGGGTTACTTCCTTGTTTTCGACACAAAACTTTTTTATTATTATTATCAATTTTAAAATAAAAAAAATACATCAGTCTTTGGTAGCCATGAATGCCTGGTAGCCTGTAGCCATGAATGTTTTTCATAAATGAGCGTAAGCGTAATTTAATCATTTGATTGATAATACGAAGTATGTATGCAAAACTCTTAACATATATATATAAAATGTACTTCCTCTTACATTACATACGTCATTAGTTTAATATTCTTTCAATTAGGAAAATGAGAATCAGAAAATAAATCCAATTTAATCTTTCGTTGGGCCATTACCTTGTGAAACTAGGGAAAATAAAAATGTTTTTAAAGTCTGCCTCATATAAAAATTACACTAATATTTAATTTCGAAATGTATCCTTAATTTAATGTATTACAATAATTAAAAATAAATTTTTATTCTTATATTTTTAGGAAAAAAATTATATTGGTAAAATCATACAAGGGAGCTTCAAACATAAAAGTGCATATTTTTCTTTAATTATATGTATAATTTCCAGACAGAAAAGTCTTAAATATGCTTTCCTTTACAAATGTAGTTTTGTTTTTTCTAGAATGAATGACTTTTTGACATTTAAAAAAATGTTTTCTACAATGAAGTATTTTTTGACACAGAAATTATAAGTGAGATTCGGATAACTATTCTTGACAAAATCGATGAAGAGAAAAGAAATAAAATTATCATATACAATTAACATCTTTGTGAAAAATGAGAATCACTTCTAAGATTCTTCTTTGTGAGTTTATTCAAAGTTTTGCAATAAATCAGAGCTTTTTGCTGTATGTTATTTGCAAATATTTTATACTGTGATTTAGATTTCTATGTGTTAGTGATAAAAAATTATTATTTAAAAATTCACTTAAATTTTAAAGAATTATATATAATTAAATCGTAATTAAAATAGTAGTAATGTCGAATAAAGTAAATAACAGTTAAAATATAGTAATAATATAAAAAGGAACAAAAACATATTTTATTCCTTTATTATTCTTTATTTATATTCCTTGTTTAATTATTTTACACACATGAACAACACATTTTAAATTTAATCCATATCTAATATTTGTATTAGTTTTATACGTAAATAAAAATAAATTTGTTCTATTTGTTTCTGATTTTATTTAAACATATTTGTTTTAACTGCTAAATTTAGATTATCATTTTAATCATAAAGATGTATTTACACAAATTTTATTCACACAATTTATAGCTTACAAATAAAGTTCATTACTTCTGAGATCAAATTAAATATTTAATTACAATTTTTAATTTCTGTGAAATGAAAAAAATGTATTTTTAATGATGATGTAAAAACTAATGAGACGTATAACTGGCATACGTGCGTTGGTTAACAACAGGTTAGCTGTTAGTTTAAGATTCAGATTTAACAAATGGTTTATTTAGGGAATTAAATAAACTGCTGTGTAAATTCCTTAGAAAAAAATAACAATATTTTCAGGAAGACTTATGAAAACATGACAAGTGGTTTACCATCTTGGGAAATATTTGGTCATCTCAACATGTTTTAACCCTTCTTTGCATGATGATGTAAATCTCCTTCATAACTTTTAGAGAGAAAAAATTGAAAGCAAAACTGGTGTACTATCTCTTTAATTGGGTGTTGCTGTAAACCTTTTTATGATTATTGCGTAATCAGGAACTTAATTGTCAAAAAAATCAAAGGTTTCAATCATCATAGCAAGTTTGAACTTGTCATTCAGCTGTTTGTTGTGGTTGGAAGAAACGTGAGATATCTTGAATATTTTTTATAAATAATCTGATTTTTTTTTTGTTAACAAAAGCGATATTGAGCGGAAAAATGGTTTATTTTTTGAGTTTTGGATATTTTCTGTGCAACTGATATCGAATACCCCAAATAATCTTCCTAAAGCCATGTGGCAGAAATTTATGTCACTATGCTGTTATTTCACTTCTAATGAATGACGAAAATGCTTTTTAATATATGTTCATTTTATGAGAGAAAACTAGAATAGAGGGACATTGTGTGTGAAGATTATTTGGACCAATTATGGAAGGCGGTTGGCTATCAAAAATGGCCTCGATGATGAATATCGCGATGCAGATGAAATTAGAATAATAAAAATAATAATATTTTTTAATCATTATCAGGAATAAAAGTAATACAAGGATGTTTTCTTTATTTTGTACTAAGCTTAACATGTAAATTTGCTTCATGATGGATATTTTCCTCATACTGTTTCTTAGAATTATTTTATATTATCTATTTATTCTAAAACTTTCTTAAATACTTTTCCTTTAATCTTTAGCAAGAATTATATCACTCTGCTTTATCGCACAAAAAAATAAAAATCATACAAAGAACGGTTAAATTAAAAAGTAACCAATGGATGTTAACACAAATTTCAAAGCAAACAATAGAGTGAATATTACGTTTACATGAAGTTTCATACTAAAAATCTTGATCCTTACAAGTAGCATGAATAGAAGTTTCAGAAAGGAGAGTAGGAAAAGAAAGAGATCATATATTGTCCTAAAACAACTGTGATTTTATTTCTGATTGTTTTTTTAATCTAAATGGTTGCTGCGCAAGTTTCAAAGATCAAAGATAGCACTTCAATGTATAGAGATTTACCTTCTTATATAATAGGGGTGCATGCATAAATAAGTACTTTGTATCTGTGAACAAAGAGCAGTTTATTTATACTACAAGAATGGATGGATTGAACTTGTTTCTAAGTGAATTAAAGATATTTATAGAAATTAAATCAGTGGTTAAAAAACACATATTACTTTAAAAATAAATTTAGTTCGTTCTGTACTTGTTTAACTTAACAAAAATTGTAGTTTTGAAATTCGAAGAACAAAACGAATAGAAAAGAATTTTATATCTCAGTCTTAGATTTTTTTTAAAAAAATTAGGATTGTATAATCAAACAATTTTGCAAGACTTGTTTTGAAATTCTTATTACAAGATACATTGAAATAATTTTATTTCTTCAAAGAGCATTAGCTTTTGGAATAATTTTCTGTTTCTCAAATAAAGTAAATTTATCAAACACTTTTTCATAAAAGAAACTTAATGAGATACTATCATTTTCCTTTAATAAATTATATCAATTTATGGAAATTCAAATTAATGCAAAAAACTAACTCTTGATCAGGATTTAGTGCACAAGAAAGCTAAAAAGCTAAATTTAAGAATGCTTACAAGTTTTACTGAATTTTGAAGCTTTTTCATCATCTTATAAAATAATTGGCTTTATTTTTAATCTTAATTTACCGGTATTCTCAATATACTAAATTTATTGCTTTCGGAGTACAACAAAATCTCTCTCTCTCTCTCTCTCTCTCTCTCTCTTTCATCTATAAAATTGCATCTTAAATTAAAAATTCTAATCCACCTTTCAGAGTATTAAAAAAATTTAATGTTTTTTCTCTGATCAAATACCTAGATATAAAAGTAATAAATAATATGTAGAATAAAGAGTCAATACCCAAACATATGAGCATTTATGTATGTAATCAATCTTAAAATGCATTTTAATTTAGAGAACAATTTTCTGGACCAAGACAAAATTGTTTGTGAAAATTAAAATAACAGACACTCTGAATTTATAAAAAATAAAGTAAATAATTGCAGATAAAATATATGAAGACAGAGAAAGGCTCCAAGATGTCTTAATAAAGCTATGAGAATAAAGTAAGGCTGTCAAATAATCGTATTAATAATTCATTTTTTGAATTAAATAGAAAAATATACTCATATCATCTTCATTACTATTAACAAGCTTTAAGGTATAGAAAACATTTTATTCAAATGTTGTCAGAAATTTGGTTAACAATCTTAGTACTTTCTCATTCGACAAATGTTTAGAGATAATTTATAGTACATACATGTCTGGAGATAACTAAAATGTTAGCTAAAAAAATCCGTAAATTATTTTATACTGCGTCAAGTTGACTATATTTTACCTTTAGTATACCCCTCTAATATCGTGAAGGAATGAATAGAAAAGAAGTGAGAGAATCGTGTTTTAAAGTACCTGATACTCTTCTCTTTATTCGTAAACATATCTAATTGTTCGAATTGTGCGAAAAAAATTATTATTTTTCTTTTTGCCGATCACTTATTAAAATACTAACTACGAAATGTTGAAAAATGTTATTCAAATTTTAGTAAAATAAACTGAGAAAAGTACTTTTTACATAGTTTCTACAATGAAATGTTTAACTCACATGATGTCACTTTTTATTAAATATTTCTTTTTTGCAAAAAAAACTACATACCATTAAAGGGTATAAAATACAAGGTATATATTACCTTAATTTTATAACTAATTATTAGCTACTTTTTTTATTAATTGTATGACCTCTCGAAGAATACATAGTAAAGTTCGGATTCAGAAAAATTGATCAGTTTTTTAAAAAATAGTAAATGAAAAATATTACTTTTCGTGAAACTTTTAACTTATGAAATAATTAAGATTTCTGAAAAAATATATATATATATGTGCTAAAAAAACTATTGAATATAGTATTTTGAAAATTGTAATACATTTGTTAATAAAATTACACTAAATGTTGGACAAAATCAATTCGATCCTATTGTAAAGAAAAATTTTACAAGGATGTATCTAAAAGAGATATGGAGCTTAATATGAAATAAATTTATACAAAAGCATTTTTTAACTACTATAATACCAGAAAATTATATATACGGATAAGATATGCTTTGAAGACCAGTGGCTGAGAGGTTAGTGCATCGCGCTTCCTCACCACAGGTCCGAGGTTCAAACCCCCGGGCTGGGCAAGGTCGACTCAGCCTTTCCTCCCTTCGGTGGGTCGATAAATGAGTACCAAGCCTGCTTGGGAATTTAACACTGGGGTTTCGCATCAGACTGACCAGCTGACTGGAACATCTGCTTATGCACCTCAGGGCCCAAGATGGCGTATACTGAGTTGGGCATAGTAGTCCTTGCCCCTCATGGGCTATTGCGCCTCTGAGTTAAGTTAAGATATGCTTTTTAATTTTGACATGATAAATATACCCCTATAATTAGATTTCAAATTAGCTCGTTGATATATTTTCTAACAAATACTTCAGTTCATAAACTTTTGAACTATTATTTAAAAGCACATAAATTTAGAGGATTAATCATTGATTAAATAAATTTCAAAAACATAATCACTGTACTTAAGCGAACTTTCAAACAAATACAAATTAAGTTAGAAAATTTTTTTGCCTCTTCACAATGAAAACATCTTTTTAAAAAGAAAATCTCAATAAATGGAAAATTTGATGACGTTTCTTAGTTTTCAATACTTTTTATTCAATAACAATCAATATTTTGTCCAACAATAATATTCAACATTAAATTTAAAATCAAATGCAGTAATGACCTTAATTTATTTTTCCTAAATCTTTGGAGACTTCCAAATAAGATAAGAATTATGAGCTACGTCAAGAATGAAATTGAATCTATGCATTCTCTTATAAGGTTATCCAAGTTTAAAATGAACGGATGAAACAATTCTTCTTTTTTAAGTTATTTATTTTGATCGATATTGACTCAAAATTCCGTCTATATTTTTTATCTTCAAGTTCATAAATGCATTTCAAAGCAATGAATAAAAACTTCTTTTGTAATTTCTTTGCGGCAATCATTGTGAAATAACAAAAAAATATTTTAGAAATAAATAAACTTTGACACATTGAACAGAATTTTTATATAAAACAATATTATAGTTAAAAATAACATAATTTTCAATCATTGGTTAGATATCAAAATGCAAGCTTCCACGCATGAATAACACAACATTTTTTAGCAGATCTCTATGAAATTTGATTACTAATCTTGTGAATTTTAAATAGTTTAGTGATAAGTTTTTATTGAACATTAACTTAAGAATTTTAAATCGAGTTCACTAAATTATAATTATACATTTATTTAATTTATGTTAACGTATTTTTAACATAATTTTGCACGAGAAAAAATATCAACCATGCTAATTTTAATTTTAAATCTAATATTAGTTTGTATTTCAATATATTGTTTTGTTAAGTGCAGAATAAAATAGTTTATTTTAAATTATTCATTAGTGTATTAATATAATCATAGGCGTGCCAACATAATGTAGCTATATTAAAGCTTTAACAATAGAAAGACTAAAACTTATATATAGTATATACCAGAAGTTCCCAAACTTTTGGATGCAATAACAAATTTTTAACATTAAGCATCATTCTTGTCAAGTTCAACGCTAAATATCTCCTCGGTTAGTAGTGTTTAGCCTTTCTTCTTTCTTTTTTTTTGTTTTTGGAGATTAGCAAACATACTAAAACTCCTTCTCATTCAGAAAATTAGTTAAAAATTTTCTCAAGGTATTCCATAATTTGAGATAAATAACAGGTATATCTTTTTAAAGCCAAAATAGTTGACATCCGCGTTCCTAAACTTTACTTTAAGATCTTCATTAGTACCTATTCCTACTGCCTAATTCTTGTAATCTGACATTTTTTTCCAATACAACCATATTAATTCATTGCCTACTATGATATTACCATAGTGAAAGCATTCTCAAACCCAGTTTCAAAATCTAAAAAAAAGAGCATTTAAATGTTGAACGTAGGTTAAAACGTCTTTTTCCTGCCAGATTGTCTGTGACAATTGAGGAACTGTGGGAAAATCCGCAACAATCAAAATTATACTCATTTAGCTTAATTCTGGTAAAAAACACTGAAATGAGGTCCTTGTTTTAATAAAATTTACACTGTTGCCTTGTAATTGCAAATTAACCTCATTAAATTTAGTACATAAATACCGTAAAATTCGGCGTGTATATAACGCGCACCTATACTTTCAAGCTGTATTTTTTAATTTTTAGGTATATTCGCCGTTTTACACGCACCCCCCATTTTTACGTAAAAACTTAAAATGTACGTGTGCAATTTGCTTATGTTTTGAGAAGTCATTATTTATTGGATGAATTATTCCAGACTCTGTTTTGAAAAAATAGTATACTTCTAGAATTATACAATCCATAAGTGCAAGAAGGGAGGGGGGAGAGACCAAATCGGCGTCATGATTGGATTTTTCGTACGCTTTTCTATAAGCATTGATTCTTTTTTCTCTTTTCGTGTGATGTACGAAACGGACGATTAATTTTGAAATAAATTAGAACAAGCTTGAGACTTATTACGCTCGCTGTCTGTAGTATATTCAATACTACGAATACTATGAATAATATTGAATACGCTTCAAACAGCGAGCAGTAAAAATGGGTCCTGGTAAACGAAGCAAATACAGTACCAGTTTCAAGATTAAAGTGATTCAATTTGCAAAAGAAAAAGGAAATCGTGCTGCAGCAAGGATGTTTGATACTGGTGAAAGTTCCATAAAGGAGAGGAAAAAAATGAAATGACAATAATTAACATGCCAAAAAAGAAATGTGCTTTACGTAAAGGAGTAACGAAATGGCCTATTCTAGAAGAAAGTGTTGCGGACTGTGTCCTAAAAAATCGCCAGAATGAATTAATTGTAACAAGAAACAGTGTACGTTTTTATTCGCCTTAAAATGGTCAAAAAAGAATAAAAATGAAAGTAAAAATTTTAAAGCAACTTTCAGTTGGTGTAGCCGATTTATGGCACGCAAAAACTTAGTTCTGCGAGAAAAAACAAAAGTTTCACAAATGCTTCCTAAAGACGTGGACAAAAAATTGATAAGTTTCCAGAAGTATGTCATTGGTTACGAAAGCAAAAGAAATATTTACTGTCACATATTAGAAACATATATGAAACACTCCAGTAACGTTTGACACGATAGGAAATAACACTATAGGTATGAAAAAAAGGAACAAAGACGATTCACATAAAAACAACAGGACACGAGAAATCTTATTTTACAGATGTGCTCCCCTGCTTAGCGGACGGCACAAAATTAAAATTCATTGTTATTTTTCAAAGAAAGGCAGTGCCAAAATCCAATTTTTCGAAAGGTGTTTTCATTCATGTACACGAAAAAGGGTGGATGAATGAAAATGGTGTGAAATAGTGGATAAAAAATATTTGGCAAAGGCGTCCAAGAGCCTTACGGAATCCACAAAGTCTATTAGTTTGGGATATGTTCAGATCCCATCTAAGAGATAATATGAAAAAATTGCTAACTGAGTGCAACACAGATATAGCAGTTATTCCTGGCGGATTAAAGTCATTAGTTCAGCCATTAGATGTGCGCATCAGTAAACCTTTCAAACAAAATTTAAAACGACAGTGGAATATATGGATACTAGAAGAAAAATCATTTACGAAAGGAGGCCAAATGCGTCATGCCAGTCTAGAAATAGTGTGCGAGTGGATAATAAAGGCATGGAATTAAATTAAACCTGACTTAATTCAAAAGTAATTTAAAAATGTAGTATATCTAACAGTGTAGAGGAAACAAAAGATGGTTATTTATTTATGGAGGAGAGTAACAGTGATGGTGAAAATGACACAGATTTTGATGATGTGCCTGAAGATATAACGGAAGATGAATATGCCGACCTTTTCATGTTATCCAACAATGAAAGTTCATAAGGTATGTTATTTCTTTAAAATAAACAGTATTTCGATTATATATCTAAGTCTAAATTTTTTAATACTCATTTTTATACCCGGCGTATAACACGCACCCTTAAATTTCGATCTTATTTTTTGTGTTAAAAGTGCACGTTATACGCCGGATTTTACGGTATGTTAAATACATAAGTCTGGTTTTACACTTGATTAAATTTCCTTTCAAAATTAAAGTCACGATCTGGTTTAACGAGAGCTACTTTCGTAGACCCCCATTTACACCTCATGGACCCCCAAATTATTTTTTCGCTAACGTGGACCCCTAGCAGGTCGTCATAGACTCCAGGGGGTCGATATAAACTACTTTGGCAAACACTCGTATATACCTATATTGCCCAAAAGCAGTCAAAATGATTGCATTGGGAAAGAATGATTAAAGTGTAAGGAAATTTGTTTAAAAAATTAACTGTTAATATTTTTTTATTATTTACAGTCATATAACAAGTTATTAGTAAATAATAACAACCAAAAAATGTATTTCATCTAGAAAAAAATATTCTAAAAAATTCTAAGGAATTGCGCATTATATATGTAATTGTTTTTCTAAATGAAATTAAAAAGCAGTCAAAATGACTTCCTTCGCAATCTAGTGTTAATAACTGTAAATTTGTGAATATGAATGAGTCATAATGCACACAATCACTAAAAGTGTTTTATTAAGTGTTATATTGACTATGTTGTTTATAAATGTGTTGTTGTAACTAGAAAAGACAATGAGATTAGCTTATATGTAAAATATTTGAACTATTGAAATTGTATATTGATGAAAAGTATTCATAAAAAGGCACACACAGACATTTTATGGGTCAGTTGGAGTTAGCACCATTAAACAGTGGTCAATAAAACAGGGGGAAAACATAACTTTCCGGAATAACAAAGCTCAATTTTGGATAACCCAGTTTTTAAAGTTAGTAAAATGTAGATAATATATCTCACGCGTCATGTATCAATTTGGTATTTTAAGAGTCGTACAGCAAGGATTGCGTTCTTCTTTCTTTTTTCGTATCAATATGACCTATAATACTCAGAAATGTCCAAAAATCATAAATTTGGGCCTCTTGTAAAATTTGTGCTCGTATTAATAAATATATTATTATTAATTCTGAGCAGTTAACTTTATATTTTTTTTTCTTTTCATAGATATAATATTTACTGTTCCCAAAAATAGATTCTTAAGAACTTTTCAACTGATCTGATCCAAGCATAAGAAACACAATAATTAATACATTGACTTAGAAAAAGATATTATAAATGTGTACGTACAATAATTTTTTTTACTACAATAGTATCTCTTTTGCCATGTGTAGAAGTTTCTGTTTGTTCGCTGTTGTTGTTTGGCCCTGAATAAATGTTATTTTGAAATTTTTCTGAATAAATGCATCAACCGTTTGTAAATATCAAGCAAATTATAAAACTTATCATATTTTAGCATTTTTTGTTATATATCGTATTGTACTTAAATATTTCTTTCTAATTCATACGTTTTTTTCCTAATAACTTACGTTTAAAAAATCTACATCCGCATAATATGAGACGAGGTTTAGATAACTTTCATTAACTTTTAAAATCAATATTATTCGTCTCCCATATAATAACTTAAAATCCTTCTAAAATATTCCTTAGGTAATTTAAATACTTAAAATATTATTCTGTGGTTAATGGATGCATTAATTAATGCAAAATTTGCCATTAATTTAAGTTAAATTATTTTTATAATTAATAACATGCGTAATATCCATCAAGCACAATTATTGTTTTTCCATCCAACTTTTTTCAAAATTTTTATCGCTTATCGTTCCCTTCTCAATTGCAAGGGCTTTTGCGTATTATCATTTGTATATTAAGTGCAAATATTTGAATGGCAAACATTAAACATTCTCAATTTCATTATTAGCACGTACGGAGATAACGTTCCATTAGAAGACTATTTTTCATTCATATCTTGTTTAAAGGACATTTATTTTAAAAGGAATTTTAATGAAATTACATGTCAAAGCCATAGATTAGTCACGTAACAAAAATTTCATGAATAAATGAAATAACGAGTGTTAAAACCTAAACTGTACGATTAATTATTTTTGATGTTCAAAGAATATAATATAGATTATATTTACTGGGTTAACCCTAATTTTAGTTTCTTTCGATGACTTTTTCATAAATTAAAAATAGTATTTAAAGTGTACGAGAATAAACCTTTTATACAATTGTTTTAATTGTTCTCAACTCTAAAATATTAATTTTCTTTTTTACTAAAACTTAACTGTACTTTTATAACTTTCTCAATATATTAAAAAGCTTTAAGCAGAATTTTCTCCTTTTACATTACTTAAATTAAGCGAAAGTTTTCACAAACAGTCTCTCTAAAAAATGAAGTTTTCAAAATTTTCGAATGACAGAAAAGATTTCTTGGAAGTAATCTCGTTGAAGGTGTATTTTGAATCGCTTAGTAGTAAAGTGATCATTTTTCTCTTTGTAGAGAGGATCACGTGTTTTATATTTCAGGATTTTTTTAATTAAATTTATGCTGTATTTAACGATTATTGCTCCGGTTATTGCATGGAATGTTTCACTTCTAATTTTATGCTAATTGCAGATATTAATTTTTTAAAAAGGTTTAAAACAGAAGTGAATTATCAATTACAAATTTATGTTTAACTTGAAAAAAATTGTAAAGTAAACTACTTTTTAAAAAGTGATTTGTAAAAGATTATGCGTTTATTTTTTTCAGAGGAATAGTCTTTTGTTATCGAAATCATATTGCTCATATCTTTACTTCTGAGAGCTAATAAATGGCATTTTAGGACATATAATTTTAAAAAGACATTTATTTCTCTTAGACTAATTGATTGAATTTTTAATATTTATTAACATCACATTCAGAAACAACAGGAAATTTGTTTCAGACAGATCTTATATTTTTCAATTACAGTCTTGTCTCTTGTTAAAGTTAATTACTTAAGTTATAAAGCTTTTTGTAAGAATTAATTTGATATGAAAGTTTTAGAATCATTTATGTAAGAGTACTAAATTTTGTACTGAAATTCGTTAATAATTTATAATATTGATAAATAAGTATTCTATGTAGAAGGTTTCAACTTTATCATTCCATATATAATTCTTACTTTTCACACATTTTTTGCAATTCTTCATATTCCTAACTTCTACAATACTATATATTATAAGCCATGAACCACGATTTTTAAGAGGAGTAACTAGAAAATTAATCGAAACACTTATGAGAAAATAATTACCAAAGGGTTTCAAATCAAATTTATTTTACCTGGAGCAAAAATGTTTTAATTATAGTTCTTGTCATTATACTGTTATTCATTTTTACACCCATATTTTTAATTAATAATTAAAATTTCATAATTTTATTATTAATGTCTATCTTAAAAACCCATTCCTCCTAATACACTCAAGTCCATAAACTAAGGATAATGAAGTTCAGGCAAAGAAAGAGACAGAAGCAAAACAAATTTGAATTACTTGTAAAGTCTATTTATTAAACAAAAGGTAAATAGCAAAAAAGATGCTATATGTTTGACATAATTAATAAAAAATGCGATTTTTACTCCCAGGAGGAAATTTAAAAAAAAACCCTATTTACAAAAAACAGTATAACATGGTTAGCATGATGGTTAACACGGAGTATGTCTCCCGGACGATGCAATACAGGCCTTACAACGCCTAGGCATACTGGGTATCAAATTATCAATCTGATCTTGGAGAATAATACACCACTCATCAAGCACAATGCCCCCCGAAGTTCCGGTAGACAGGTGGGAGGGGGTTGACGGGCTGCAATTCGTCGGCCAAGCATATCCCACACATGCTCTATTGGATTCAAGTCCGGTGAGTATGCTGGCCAATCCATACGGGCGATATCCTCCGATTGAAGGGATTCGTCTACAATGTTTGCACGGTGAGGACGGGCGTTGTCATCCATCAACAGAAATTCAGCACTCATGACACCCCGAAACAAACGTACATGTTGTTCCAGAATGACATCCCGATAGATGTGGCCTGTCATCGTTACACTCTGAAATGCAGGTAAGTTCTGGAACCAAGAATTATTCCTCCCCAAACGAGCCATCCTGCACCACCGTAACGGTGTCGTTCAATGGTGTCCTCTTGGTGGTAACGGGTACCTAGCACTCTTCATATTAAAGTCTCCATATTATGCAAACTAAACCTGGACTCGTCGGCAAACATCACACAAGACCACTGTTGTGGTGTCCACAATGCATGCTCTCTACTTCAGGTTAATAGCAGGCTACAGTGAGTCGCGGTAAGTGGAACACATCTGACTGACCTACGAGCATATATACCAATGTGCCCTAAGCGTCTGTACACGGTCTGCCTTGAAACTTTCGTATCGGTAGCTGAAGAGAGCGGACGAGACAGGTCTGATGCTGTGTTCTGTCTGTTTCTTTTGGCAGTAACTGCCAAATATATACCGGTCCTCATTCGGCGTTGTAACATAGGGGCGACCTGTGCTGTAACATCTACTCACATTACCATAATCTTGGAATCGCTGCCAAAGCCTGGAGATGACCCTCTGGGCGATTCCAAGTTCTTCGAATACTTCCAGCTGGGTACGTCCACATTCCAGTCGTCCAATAATTCTACCACGTAAAAAATCATCCAAATGCTTCCTTTGTGCCATAACTATGCGGTTATTGCACTGAAAGGCTTTTAAAGCGCTTGTGAACAATTTTACTTCTTTGCCACCATTCCTTATATACCCCGCTCTTACACTCTCGTCATTGTGACGTACTATCCGCGTCATCTGGTGATTTCCTGTAATTTGCATATTCTTAATCAAGATGAGTGTGATAATTCTACAGGTGAAATTTTTATTTCAGAATTCAATTTCTGTATGATTCTGAATTATCCTTAATTTATGGGCATGAGTGTATTTTAATACTTACGAATGTATTATTTGTCTTCAAGTTGATATTTCCTAAGGGAATTTAGAAATACTTTTACAATAATTTACAAAGAATTTTTTTCGAATTAACAATAGTATTCTGTGTCATATTTTCAAATGTAAAAAGGACTACAAATGTACTATGTTTTTCTAAATACCGAATCTTATTTTTCATTTCAGTTGTTAAGTTAATTCCAGGTAGTTACCATAGTTAAAATATATGTAAAAAAGTTAATAACAAAGTATTCTCGTAAACACAATTTCTAAACAGTACATTGTTCTTAAAACTCTTTTCAGTTATATTTTACGCTTATAGTACATGTAATTATTTCGGTTACTATAACTTAACTTGTTTAAGAACTGAAAACACTAAAAAATTATGTTAACAGTTTATCAAAGTAATAAAATTAAAAATGCATTGTTATTAACTTCAATGAACCGACTAAGAAAAAAAAATAGAGAAAATGGAAAAATTCGATGAAATATTTGTCATGAGATACGAAAATAAAGGTATTATGCACTACAAATCTAAACATTTAACGAAAAAATTTCTAGTGGTATGGAAGATGAATTTTTCAAAAATGATAAATAAAAGTAATAATTTCAGTAATCTTTCCTGAAATATAAAAATTCCATTTTTGTGTTGCATAAAATAAATACTAAATTAATCGCAATTTACTTTTAGTTTATAAAATTATATTCACATTAGTTTAACACAAAAAAATCCCTTTAAAAAAAAGTGAGCATTCTAATACCAACAATAACAAGTAATACAAAAAAAATTAAGTCAATTCCTACACTTAGGTCAACAAAGAAAAACTTTACTTTAGTTACTTTTTATTAAATAATTATAATTAATATAAATATGTATATACATGGGACAGAATCACAATATTAAGTGGCAAAATAGAAAGCTATTTTCCTTGCAATCTTTCCATTTTTCTTTCTATGTATGGTGTTGAATTACTATTTATTCATTGATTAAATTTAATTATTCCAATAAAATAGTACATTAAAAAGGAATACCATTCTCAGAAATTAGGCCAGGAAAAAAAGGGATTCGAACCCACCACCCTTTGGATTAAAAATCCATTGTGCTACCGGGACAAAACGAACGATTTTATTTTTTATATATGGTGTTGGACTGTTATTTTTGCTTGTTACTATTATTCATTAGTTAAATTTATTTAATGAATTAATATTTAAAAAAAGCTGTATAAACATCAAGTGCCATCCACTACAAGTTTAAAAAATGTATTTGAACTTGAGTGAATGAATAGAAAGTATTTTACTAACGATTGAAAATTTGAACAGGATATATATATATAGGGAGAGTGTGAACTGTAATGGTAGGAATTAAAAGAAGTTCATTCATCATCCTCTGTGCCATTTATGAATTCATTTCATAAATCTAGTACATAGTTAAATAATAATACTTCTTGTTCTAATTCTCAGACGAAATCAGTTAATGAGGTCTAAATTTTAAAAAAAGGGACCAGGTATACTATTTTTTAAAAGAGTTGAATATCCGCGCATAAAAAACTTTTCTGTTTTCGAAGTAAATGACAGAAAAACATTGCATTGCTTGCTCATCACATTCACCTGCTGGAAGAAGAATTTTATGGAGTAAAGTTGCCCCGGAAATGTCTCTGTATACGATGTAGACGACGAACTCAATCATTCTAATGCAAGCTATCTGTTACTCTAAGGTCACACTGTCCTACCTCTTTACGGCATTCCTAACGACAGATTGTTCGTTCGGAAGGCTTTTGGAATGGGCTTTCAGTTTCACACGTTCTTTTTCTTAAGGCTCATTTTCACCACTGAGCCCATTTTGTGTCCAATTCTCCAACGAAATAAAAGTAATTTATAAGATCCATAAGGAAATCATGAATATCTAGTTATTTTAGAAGAGATTCTTGGCTCAAAAGTAGAAAGGTTCTTTTGGAAGATATTTGTAAAAAAGTACACCAATAGATTTCTCTTGATATGAAAAAACATATGTGTGTCACTTTAATTAAGAACTGTCCGGACTATTAAATTGTAAATTTTTCAATGTTTTGAAAAAAATATGTGTTAAAGATATTTGATACCAAAATTTTGTTGATACTGTGAAAGCTTCCGAAGTTATTGAGAAATGATTAGTGAAAATTAAACAAAAATCCTACCTCTTTCTTATCTTTAAATTCATTTTTCTCGAAACAAAAAATTTTAGCTTGAGCGCAGGATTTTTCAGAAACTACTTATGATATCAATTTGAAATTTCATACATGAGTTGAAAATAAGGTTCTTTATACCTTATACAACAATTTTCAAAAACAAATTTAAAAGAATTTTTTGTTTGAATTTTAATTATTTCTTTCTTAAAATTTTCGTTATAATTTAATATAAAAATATTTTTTTTTTCTAAATTTCTTAAAAGTTAGTATAACTTCAAACGCAAACATTTTTGTACTAAGTAAAACTAAATTTGGAAATTTTGATCAATTAGTACTTCTAAATCCTGCGTGATGTAAAATACTGTGATTTCCATATTTTTGGAAAACTTGTTCAATTTATATTTCTTTATAACTTTTAAATTTTTTTCTCAAAATCTCTGAAAATTTGAGAAATGTAAATATATATTATTATCATGTGGTAAAAATTTCAAAAAATTCTTTATTTTATTGCTAAGTTACATTGGTTTCAAGAAGGATTTTTTTTCGAGTGCATGGATATCTGTTAAGAGTCCTGAGACCTCTTAAAATATTAGATCTAATTAAAGCGCACAAAAAATTCTGCATTGTTACGTAAGATATACAGAAATTTTTTAAATTTAAAAAACAAGAAACTGCAACGAAAAAGTTCATTTTACGCTATGACTTCAAAACACTTTCTCGTTAAAAAAGATAAATAACATTTGCATGTTGGTACTATCACTACTATTGTTAATTTTGTGATGTTTTGTTCTCTATACAAAATTTTGTCTCTAAATAAGGGAATGAATTTTAATAAGAAAAAAAAAAGAACTGTTTATAGTTTCTTCATTTTCTTGACTCTTACGAAGATTTAATATCATGTTCAAATAAAAAACTATTCACTTTGCATGCATTCTTCTTTAGCCAAGCATATAAAACTATTTAGCGTTCGCTAAGAGTTTGATAATACGTATAATATTTTAATATATATCATTTCCAACTGCAAAAAAAAATATAGCTGCGTTAAAAATCTTTCACTACATTAAACTGAAGTATGCTTTAATTTACTTTTATAAGATATATAACTTTCAAATTTATATTACTTGATTCTCTAAATCATTTGAACGAAACGTAATAGTGTATTGTATTTCTTTCATAAGACGGTTTCTTATTAATTTTATTTAATATGTACTGTTTACAGTAAAGGAGAAAACAGAATTTTTTAATTAGAACATTTTTTTTTATTTCATATGAATATATTTCAGATTTTTAAGCCATCCTACTTTAAGATATACAGTAAGTTACATTGATGTATCTCATCACGTTTATATTTATTAAACTACATATTTAATATTCTAAAAGATTTTAAGAGCCAATATTAATAAACGTTTCTCAAAAAAATATAAACTGCATAATTTTTTCTGAATTTTAAATTACTTTACATGTAAATTGCCCAATTAACAACTCAAATTTAAATGTTTTGTGATTCCTCCAAAAAAAGCAGTATATCTCTATATAGCACAAAAAAATATTCAAAAAACAATGAAAATCAATTTAAGGTAAGCTAAGGACTGAACTCTAATATCTCGTCACACTTCAGACTTACTTTTTGAATATTTTAATATGTCCCCACCCAAGATGTGAAGGAACGATAAGTTTCCGAGAACATTGTTCACGTTAAAAAGAGCTGATTCAATGGCTGATTTTTGACAACGTCAAGATAGCTGACTTCCAAACAGGAAATTTAGAATTAGATTTATACTTCTAAAAGTTTCTGTATAAAGAAAATTTGTAGGGGTTATTAACCTTTTTAAAATTACTTCCACCATTATAACACGATTATGATATTTAAAAATGCATTACTTAATTTTTTTTAATTGGGAATTCATGTGAAATTAACTCGTTTGCCCCTCCCCCAATTATGAGTATGATTAATAATTATTCAATTAAAAAATTATCTTGGAAAGTGAGCTTTAATATTTATTATTAACATGATTACAAAATAATGATTATGATTTATTATTTAAAATCTTTCAACTTTCGAATATAATTCATTAATAGATTGTATATTTTTATAGAATTGTGTTAAACCATTTTATCTCCCACTGTCCTGTGTTTTGAGGACAGTTGAAAAATATCATGTGGAAATCAATATTTTTTTGTTGCGAATATTTTGGCAAGGCAAGTCAATACGTTTTAGATATAGACTTTTGGCTCTTTGTGGAAGCGAGGGATATTGTTATAATTTTTCTCTCTATTGCAGTAATGAATCTGATGCCAAAAAAATTATATTCCTCTTGGTACCCGGGTTTATATTTTGATAACTTCCTTACTATAGCATTGACCTTTTGAAAGGTTAACAGGGTTTTCGAGCTGCATGATACATGCGAAAAAATAGGATACATTACGCGTGTCCTTTAAAAAGTAGTCCATGCAAAAGAAAGAAGGAGGCACGTATAATTTTGCATTTGACGAGAACGCTGAGATTTTCCTAGTGCGATGGAATGACAATAGTGCTGTCACTGTTGCTATAAATGTCAACATTTTAGAATCATTCTTTGGTGTGAAGAGGCGAATAAGAGGAAAAAAACATAAAGTTAACGAGAGGGTGTCGAATTTGATAAATTCTTACAACAAACATATGGGTAGTGTGGATCACCATGACGGATTGGCTGGACTCCATTCCATTAAAATTCGTAGGGAAAATGATACTGACCACTTTTTATACGTTCACTGGATATGCCTATGGTAAACGCGTGTAAAATGTACACAACTCTCAACAAAGATGAAGCCCTAAACTTGAAAAGGTTTCGGAAAGCTGTAACAACATTTTATTTAAACAAAACTATGATAAGAACATGAGATAGACCTAGGATCTCAACTATACCTTCTGGTACAAAAGAAGTCATTCGTAAAGATAGTGAAGGTCATTTTTTCGTAAGGTAGAAAACAGCGTTGTTATGAAAGAGAGAGCTGCAAAGGAAAACCAAAAGCATACTGTGGCAAATGTGACAGAACGCTTTTATAGACTTGCTTAGGACCTTTACAACAAGATAAGAACGAAATTCAACTAAAAAGTGAACTATCTTGTAAATAAGAAAGTATTATTCAAAGAAAAGTAAAATTTTGCTATCGGAAATCGATTGAATGTCATCATTGAAGAGAACACTAAAACATGCAAGTGCAAATTTTATCCCCTTTATCCCAGTGTCATATTGAGAGAACGGGTAAGATTTTTATATAAAATATAAAATAAAATTTCAATTTTGTTTTATTTAGTTTGTTTAGGTTTAATTAACTTCAGAAAACATGATTCTTCTCAAATTTGAACAGAATAAACAAATTGGGATAAAACGGGTTAAAGAGTTTATGCGGGTCTCACATGTTTAGACTAACTGCATAAAAAATGTATTCGTCTATAAACTAATCGATGAAATTTTATTTAACAACATTAAAACAAGAAATAATTGAAAATGTAACTATTAAATCTCTCTCTCTCTCTCTCTTTGCTTCTATCTTACTTTCTTTCTCAAATAAGAATCAAATCTAAACTTGTTAAGCGAATGTTATTTTTCAAGTTCATGTTTAATTTTTATACTTGTTTGAGTAATTTTACTGGTGTGTAATTTTGACGACAATTGGTGATTTGTTTGGATTCTGTTAAAAATCATACTAAATGAAAAAACTATTCAGTTAGTTTCATTTAAGGTATCCGACTACGTTCGGAACCGTGATTTTCAAAAGCGCATAAAGGGATAATTTGCATTATATTTAGTGTCACTTAGATTAGAATATATGCATAAAATTGTTTTAATTATATTTTGACAAAAAATTATTTCAATGCAATATTTTGGCAAAAAATTAACTTAGAATAATCTTTTTTCCAAATGTTCTCCTTTTGTGAAAAATGCTTCTATTAGAATAATATTTTGCCTGTATATAGCTCAGACATATCTATTCAGAGGTTCAACAAGAATTTTTGAAATATATAACTTAGAAGTGGTTTTATTCATATTTTACGACAACAGAGGGGAGCAATTTTAAGAAAAAAACGCGAATAATTATTTCAACTGGTGGTAACTGTGAAAATAATGTGAATTTTTCAAAACTCATAGTTGAGCCTCTGTACAGAGGTCTGAGCTATATACAGGCAAAATATTTTTATAATAGAACCATTTCTCACAAAAGGAGAACATTTGGAAAAAAGATTATTCTGCTAAAATATTATATTTAAATAAATTTATTTCGTCAAAATGTCCTTAAAACAATTTTATGCATGTATTCTAATCTGAGTGACACTAAATATCATGAAAATTATCCATTTATGCACTTTTTTAAAATCACGGTTCCGAACGTAGTCGGATACCTTAAGAATAAATCATATATGCATTTTATATCAATGGGGTGTGATGTTACAAACGTAAGAAGCTTACTTTTGATTTTTTTTAGTCCTTAGAAATGTTTGCAAGCATTTGACAATTGCTCTTATGAAGCATTTCACACCTATGAAAATATAATTTTTAATCAAATGGAAATTTTAAAGATTCGTTGAAACCTGCTATCATAATGTCAGAAATTTGAAAAGGGTTTAAATATTTGATAACACAGAAAAATAATTTTTTTCAAGTACGCTGTTCTGATCTTTTATAAGAATCGACAAATGCTTAAGAATTTTATTATTTCATCTTCTTATCTATCTATCTTTTTTTATAATAAATGTGTTCGTTTCAGTCACCCTAAAACTACATAATTCATAAAGAGAATGCGCTTCAAATTAATTATCAGGTTCAGAAAAATAATTCTCAAAAATATTCTTAACTTGTATTGTTAATCCAACCAAGTGTCATATGCAGCTGAAGCCTTTAGAGCCTCATTAAAACTTATTTAATATCTTAAAGATTTATTTTTACTATTTGACTAAAGGGAAATTTAAGCAATAAGGTATTAAATTTTCTTTTTTGGCTTTTAATAGTTTTTAGACACATTCACAAATGGAGATGACTACACGCAAATATCCAAAAGAATTCTTATATACTTATTGAAAATATGTAAAACAAAAAATATAATTTTACAAAATTAGTGCAAAACATACATGTTTTATTACTCTCCTGTTATATTTCACTAATTTATAGATCTCAGAATTACTTCCAAATGAATGTGCAAAATATGTGTATGTAGTATATTATCTTATTAAATCTTTTTTTTATTAGGAAACACTTAAGAAATTTAATTTAAGAGTTAGTTTTTTAAGAGTCGTTTTTATCAGTTAAAAACATTAAAAAAATTCATTTATGCTGCGCTAATTATTTTTAACGCCATTTTTCTTTTATTCGTGCAAAAAAAATGTATTCATAATAAAATACGCAATGTCACTCGAGCTTAAAATGATCTTTTATTTAAGTTCACAGCAGAATTCCCGAAGCATACTTTCAAATGCCGGAAAAGCAAAATTCTCGTAACTCTTCTGAATTAGAAAATAAGCTTCTTGTGTATACAATCTAAGACTAAAACTTGTTGACATTTCAAACATTATGAAGCTAAAATATAGAAAACTGACTATTTGCATTCAAAACGAACAATAATTAGGCTTAAAAATCAAACTAAAAATAGTTTAAAAAACACTTAAAAACACTTCAAACTTAGAATGGCAAATTATAAGTAAACTACGAAAATAATAAACACAAATCAACAAATTACCAGCATATCAAGATTTTAAGTGGCCATTCATCTGCTGGTGTTCTCAAGCGAGAAAATCAGATAGTATATAATATTATGGTTTCCCCTTCTTGAATTCCAACAAATGTTAACCACTTTTGTTGTACTCAGATGAACATACATTAGTATCGCTGCAGAACAGTTACTTTATATTTTGCCAATGATACAACATGCAGTAAATAAAGAAATTCCCCTTGTAATTCTTACAGAAGTACCGTTAAATCCGGCGTATAACACGCACCTATATTTTCAAGCTGCTGTTTTTAGTTTTTATGTATATTTGCCGTATAACGTGCACCCTTTTTTTACGAAGAATCCTGAAATGTACGTATGCAATACTCTTGTGTTTTGAAGTCATGTATTCGAGGTATTTTTCCAAACTTTAGAGAAAAAAATAGTATGCTTCTAGAACTATACAACCTCTTAAGTTTATAAGGAATGGCATTTCTTTTAAATAAACGGTATTCCGATCTATGTAGACGTCTAATTTCTACATTTATGTCCTTCTCCTTTTGTAGTTTTAAGCTATCATATAAAACCCTACGTATAACGCGCACTCTCTTATTTTTATGTTAAAAGTGTGCGTTAAACACCGGATTTTACGGTCCATAGTATTTACGTAATGTGTTTGTCGAGACACATAGTGTTATCCTCCAGACCAGGGGTGTCCAACCCGCGGCCGGCTTGAATAATTTTGCAGCCCGCGAGATTCTTTACAACTTCACAAAAATTCGACTATTTTGTGCAATATTTTTTGTTTAAAGAGTATTTTTTTTATTTGTAAAAAATAAATCCCATAACTGTTATTATTTTATCACGTTGCTTCTGTTACTGCAAATCTCTTTTTTTTTCTAAATTGAAATTTATCAAACATAAATCGTGCTCAAACGTAACGTTCAAAAATCTTCAACATCAATTACGAACGCAAATACACATGCATTGAGATCGACTTGCAAAAACTAAGTGAAATAGTTGAGAAACAGATATCTCACTAATTAAATAACTTTAAGATTGTTTGATCATTGCATTATTATTATTATATTATCTATGTTTGTATACATAATAAACAATGAAAACAATAATAATTCATCAGTCTGTTTTAAATTTTCACTCCAACAAATGTTTGTAATGGATCCAAATCTAATATAAAGATATATATTTTTATATGTGGCCCACGGGATTGTAAAGTTCTTCCGAAGTGGCCCACGAGGTCATTTGGGTTGGCAACCCCTTCTCCAGACAATTGTATTACATGCTCTTAAAGCCTATATGAAATGTACTAAGTTTATATAATTAAAGCGTTCATCTGCTGGCGGATTCATACTGAAGAGATGTCGCAACAACTGCAGCATCCGAAGATTCATAGATATTGATGGTCAGTCTACAACAGACGGACACGGCCCACTTGGTCAACAATATCTGCACGCATGGAGTTTAATCATTAGATATAGAACCACACCCCCGATTCGAGTCACAATATTACGTATAGCACATTTAGAAACTCATACAACACTACTGGCAAATATTTTCTGCTGTACAAAATCATGTTAAAAAAAAAGGAAATTGACTATTAAATAATGTCGAAAAAATTCAGGAAAAAAATAGTGATTTATAGTTCTAGATAAATATATTCCTTTTCGTGAGACGAATGGGTGATTTTTTTTTAAAAAAAAAGTCTGCAATTTGACTTTATTAGTGCTCCTAAGTAATAACAAAAATTGCGAAATTCAGCATATGTGCTTGTTTTCATTTTTGTGTTTCCATGATTGTTTTAAAAGTATGAATTACTTATTTTAAAGGAAATGTTGGTTAGAATATAGGTAAAAATGTTGGGAATATTTATATACTGTTTGAATTTTAAGTCTGGGCATATATAGTTCTCAATTTTCCGATATTGATCGAAAAATTTCATTTTTTTCATCAACAACAATTAAGAAACACAGGGTGTTTCTTTTTAAACTGACACTTTTCAGAGTCACCTAGAGCTCGATCTAACAACAGTAATGGCACAAAACTTGGCATGAAGATGAATGCAGTAGGTTCATTATTGTTAAAGCTGTATTATCTTAATCCTTCTTAGCTCCTCGTGAGCTTAGAATTCGACAAAAGCTACATAAGGGAGCTTTTTCACTTAACGCTTTGAAAGGAATGATTAAAAAGTTTGATGAAACAGAGTCACTTTTTTACAATTTCCTCCCCGTCAGAATGCATAAATCTATGTCAAAAGAGGTGATAACAAGTGTTGCAATTGTAATCGTCGACAAATCACAGGGAATCATTGTTGGTCACAGTGTGGAATATTCCTCGCTGAGACGGCCGTAAGAAATATTGTGCATAAAATGATGCGCGGTGTAGTATCTAAAAACGGTGGTAATATTCAATGTGATCGAAATTCCTAACCAGTTAAGTGAATGTAGTGACTGAAAGTAATAATTTTGTTGTTATTTTGTATATGTTATTTTTTATTGATGATTGATTGATATTTGGTTTTGTAACATTTTTTGCATTTCACACCGCCATAAATACCTCTGTCAGTGATTTTTTAACTATTTTTTCATGGAATTCTAAATGTCATATCATCTTATGTCTCCATATCAAGTTTGGTTCCATTTCTTTTGTTAGATCGAGCTATAAGTGGATCTGAATAGAGCCAGTTTAAAAAATCCTCCTGTAGGAGAAAAACATAAATTTGAATCACTGAATAACTTTAACTTTGCTTAAATAGCTTAAGTAAAGCATTGCATTTATTTTCAAGCATTTCAATGAAAAACATTTTTAAATAAAAGGTACTTTATTTTTCAAAAAAATTAATGATATTTTCTTTCCATTTCTACGCAGCTTACCGTTATACTTTTCTCTTTGAGAAAAAAATAAACTTATTTTAAAAAAGAAGAAACATATTACACTGAAGTACACGAGTATTAAAGAGTGCCGTAAATGTGAATACTTAAAAATTCAAGCATATTATTCTTGTTCTGCTTTATGTATAATTTCAAACGGTTATCGATTTGGGAAGCAAACACGGATAAGAAAATTTCTTTTCAGAAAAAAATTCATTTCACAAGAATAGAAAAAGAAAATACAGATAAAAATCGTAACAGATTACATTTTCCACATGAAAAAACTATAATTTTTCGAGAAATAAAAATATGTACATATATTTACAAATAAAAAAAATACTACCTTGAGCCTTATGAAAGACGAAATTGTAACTGACAGAATACATCTAGAAAAATTTACGTCATTTAAAAGATATTCTATAGTGACCGTAAATATCACTTGTAAGGGAAAATAAGGGGAAATACAAGAAAGGAGCTGAAAAATGACCTCAGTTCCTCCTAATATCCCGATTCAAGAAGAGAATACTGTTATGAGGAAAGCTTTTCACACTGAGCACCCATAAAGCCAATACCCTATCCATCAGTGCCAAATTCCAGACTCTCATAAAAAGATTCTCATCCATTTATCAAGGCTCAAAAATAGGCTACAGTATCCACGTTCATAAAAGGTTTCTATCAAAGAATACTTGAACTACTGGAGCAGACATTCGTTGTTACTTTTAATGGATACTGCATGATTTACTCATTTCTGTTTTAATTCTGGAGTTTGAAATAACATCATAAGTTTCATTTTCAGCGCAAGAGGGGCTTTGAAAGTCCTTTCTGAAGTTTTGGTTTATCATTATTCAGTATTGAAAGCACTAATTTACTTGAATTCGGAACACAAGAAATATAACCGTCATAAATTAAGAATTAAAATATCCACTATGGTTTGTTTTTTCTATATAGAGGTTCGAAGAAAGATTTTGTCAAAACTATTTAAGAAGACTTGGTACCCCAAAAAGGACAGCGACCTATCGTTTTTTTTAAATTTTTTTTAATCTTATTCTTTGCATTATTATTTTTTGATTGATATATCATTTGTGCAAGTCGGAAAGTGAGAAGTTGAATAAAACTTCTTTAAAAACAAATTAGGCAATTCGGCCACACCCACTTTTTAGAAAAAAGCTAAAAAAGTTGTGATAAAAAAATCTACTTTATAAAGAGAAATAATAACTATAAAAAAGAATGTGTAACATACAAAGCAGATATTTCCGAGGCAATACAATATTTTAATTTTTCTTCTTTGTGATATGTGTGCATGTAAAGTTTTTGAATTAAGGCATTTTATATAAATAATTTCATAATTTCAGTTCTTATTCCTGATATGCTTTTCATACAAATGTAATATTTAAATATTATGTGAAGGAAAAAATTAAACTTTCTGTCGTGACAGAAGAAAAATTTTTTTAACATTTTTCTAGAATTTTCTTGTGCAATTAATACCTTCTTAAAATTGATCATTTATAAAAATGTAGGGGTTGAAAAATTCAAAAATGCAATTATTTTGAAGAAAATTATATAACTAAAATCTTAAAGTGGTATTTTAATTTTATTTAAGCTTATTATAATTTTTTTTAGAATTATAAACTTTAAAGTGGTTTTTCTCACTTTGTGTTGCGAAATATTAGTGCATTCAAAATGCTACTCCTTCCACAACTATTTAACAATCACTTCCATTTTTTCCTGTGTGTTGCATATAAAATATGTAACAAAATTACGAATTCATTTTGCTGTAAACTGAATACTTTTTTTAAAAAAATTAAAATGTAAGAGATATTGTGGCTTTTTCGTTGATTTTTAGCATGCATATCAACATTTTCTTTTCTCAAAAATGAATTAAGTTATTGTAAAATCGATTCCTAAAGTTGTTTATAACATTCATAAGAATATTATGAAAAAATTTCAGGTCAAAAAATTAATTTTTACAAAAGAAGTAGGATTATAAAATTTTCCAAATTTTCTTCAAAAAATTTAAATTTTTAAAATTGTGCGAATATGTGAAAAATTTCATCGCGCATCAGTTTCTTGAATAGAAACATTATATAAAATGCTAAAATATAATTTTTAAATACATAAGGAAAGAAAGTACTTCTAAGAAAATCAACAGATAATTTATTTAGTTCTAAGCTTAAAAATTCAAACAGAACTCTACATAAAACAAAACATCATCAATTTGGCTCCCGAACTAATCAGTAGATTGCTTAGAAAGCTAAAAGGGATAAAGATCCAATTTCCATCTTGCTTTTTCATTTGCCATCTTCAATCACTGTTCGTGAGTGTCACGAGTTTAAATAATTTGATGGATTGATTGATTGAATGAATGTTAACGTTGAACTGTTCAGCTACACAAGAGCTTTTAGCGACGGACCACGTAATTTTGAACCACGGTCAAGTGACGTGGACGACACCTAAGCTGGCACCCACCTCTCCTAACTACCACACCAATGGGAGGTCATTTCAGCTCTCGACAGATTTAACGTGCATCGTTGCCCTACACGGTGGGTCTTTTAGTGGTACTGGGCTCGAACTCATGATAAGGCAAGCCACGATCCGATACCTATACCTCTCGGCTACCGCGGTCACATAACTTGACGAACCAAGTCTTTCGATTAAAATTTTAATAAAAATAAAAAAGTAACATAGTTATTGTGGGTTTCAATGTAACGCAGTTATTACCCAAGTCAGTAATTCAGTCAGTTTGCACGTCAGTAATTGCCGAAAATCCTTCAGCTTCTCCGAAAATACCATACGGATGGCAGATGGCGCCCGCAGGCGACTTCACGCAGGCGACACTTCACGCAGGCGTCATACACGCAGTCGTCATTACGCAGGCGTCAACAGTCGTGTGGTTGGCTTGTTCATTTTAAAAATTAACGTATTTTGGTTTGATCACTTTGGACTACTAATAGCTTAGTTATCAACAATCATTTTATAAAAACTTCAAAGAGAAAATTATGCAGATGCTAATTTATTATTTTAAAAAGATTCTCTTTTCTTCTATTTAAAACGTAGAATTTTCTTTACATTGGATATTGAAGAAGCATGTGGGATTAAAACTAAAATCTAAAATTATGCTTTCATTATTTATTCGTATTTATTGAAAATCCCATCATTCAGGAAAATTTTGTAAAGGATTGATGTAGAATAAATGCATCTGATTCTAAAAAAGGTCAGTATTAGATATATAAATAAATTTGAAAAGTATACTTCACTCACTAGTAATACTGTTGAATATGGTTCTAGGGCAAAAACAGTGCTTGGAGCAATAACAAATATTCTTAAATAGTCTACTCCTTTTAGATATTTAGAAAACATTGGATGCATTGTAATAAAATCATTTTTTAAGTCTTTAACCATTTAACTGTAACACTATTTTGATGATTTTGATACATAAATTGTCATCATTATGCAAAAGACTACGAGATGAAGCCGAAATAAACTTCTCCCAATATGTATGTGGATATAAAACAATAAGTTGCACTAAAAAAAATTACCCCGTATAATACTCGGGCAAGAAACTTCTGAGCTCTTGTGCCGTGCCCGAGATAATATTGAGCAGGACAGTTAAAACTTTAAATCATGCCTATATGGAGTGTACAGACATATATGCGTTTTATTAATTCTAAGAAATACATTAAAGATTTTGTAACTTATTGCTAAAACAATTCCTTACTTTAGCTAACGTCGGAATTTTACCAGATAAAAATACATACTTTGCACCTTTTTCTCATGTCTTATAGATACCATGGTGAAAATAGAAGCATATATTATTCGGACTTTACTAAAAAATGTTAATTTCTATTTTTAAAGTTCCAAATAAGTACATAAATCAGATCTTATTCCATTTTATGCTATTTTTGCTTCATAATACAAAAATGTTATCAATATATTTATAACTGTTAAAAATGGATTAATAAGCATCAAGATTTTTAAAAATTTGATGTTTTGATAAATCAAAAATAATTCATTAGTGCATTTTTATTTCCTCAAGAATTATTCAAAGAACTATACGGGAGCTTCATTGTATTAATATATTAAATCCAATTATTAATTTGATAAGTTCGACATCTTTAACTAATTTAGAATTTCTCAGATTTATCCCTCTAAAGTTGATCTTTCTAAGATATAATTTATTACACAGACTCTTTTTATTGCATGATTCACATATTTTCCTAATAAACGTACATTTTACGTCCATCAATATCTAAATTCTTAATTCTCAGAAGAGTTTTACCACAAAAATTAGGCTACCTCAACGAAATCCAATTTACTCAAATCTGATATGTTTAGAATGACTTCTCCACATCTAAGTCGCCTGAAGGTACAATATGATTCATGTTTATGTGACTCTTTATGGCGTTCAAATCAAATATTATATATCACCGCCATTTCAAAATTTTCAACTTTGACAGTTCATATTCTTTATAGAATAATCTTGAAATTTTCAACTCATCTAGCACTAAAATATATATTGCAATATAACGTTAAAAATAATATTCTTAAATTTCTGTGTATTAATGAAAAAGTTTTAAAAGTTAAATGCTATTTTTTCCCAAAATTATATACTTATAATTTGTAGCAGAAAGATTTTGATTCTGTACGACCATTTTCTTAATTTTATTTCCAATTTTAAAAAACTTATTTTTCCTTGTTCATATATTTTTCTAAACCTAAATTTTATGCATTGTTATGCATTTTAGTTATTTTCAGAATTCAAACACCCAACTTAAATTCATTTGGGAATCTTCCAGTAGTTCAATTTTAGAAAAATTATATAATTTCTTCATTTCTATAAAAATATGTTTTCTCAATTTGCTTCATAAGATTTGTGGAAAAGTTATAAGTAAAAATATTTTTAAGAAATACATGTAAAAAAGAAAAGACGTATCATGAGAATGGTATTAGCGTATTTTTCATTTATGAATAAAATCAGCAAGAGCAATAAATACAAAGGCGGAAAACTAAACTTAGCAAAATTACAAGGGTAACAAAATATAACTTTTTAAAATAAGATATGATTTAAACTATAATTAAATATCCTCTGTGTGTGGATGGGTGCATTTCTAGTTGTAACATAATAAAAATAGACACAAGGTAGTTTTACTTTCAATCTGACAATAAGAACAAAATCTCAGATAGTGAACAAATTCACATCAATTTTTATACTTTTAAAGTTTGCAGTGTTTTCCCATACTGCTTATTTTACAGAATAATAGTTAAATGTTTTTATGTGTTGTCTTATACTAATTAAGAGAATTTGCTTATTTAGAAAAACTTACGAAAAGTACTAAGCGAAAGGTAAAATTTATGCATTTCAGCAAAGATTCAAACTTTTAGAGTTTCAATTACGTCAGCGTACTAATGCACGTAGGCCATGCATTTAGAGAAAAACCCATGATTATTGAGATTCCAATGTAATTCTCAGCTTTGTAAGTAAACCATGTTTGAGAGTTTGGATCCATAGAGATAAAAAGCTTGTTCAAGTCGTCTAAGAGCCACGACGACCCGTGAGATAAATATTTGTCCGTAATAATGAGGCTTTAGCAGAGTACAACAGCTCTTCAGCTGCCCCATGGTCTTCATGCAGCTACAAGAAACTAATTTTCTAGGGTTACTGTTTAAATAAAACTATAAAAGAGATCCGTTTGCAAGAATACCATCTATTTACATCTTTCTCACTTTCCTTGACAGAAGAGTCTGGAAAAAGACATCAACACTGATAGACCTTTAAAATTCACTGATGTATTCAGACTTAACCATACCACTGATTCACGAGGTACCTTCATCTGTAGAGAACAAGGGACTTTCTCCCGACATCTCAGAACGAGGCCGATATGACCAAGTTAATAATGGTCTGTGCCAGCACTACCTTGAAGCATATGGATGAAATCTCAGAGCTCTAGATTCACATTTTTGGGGGCGTAGTTAGTCTTGTTTTCGTTTGCATGGATGACAACTCTCCATCATATACGACTCATCCAGCCATTGAATTTCAAGACATAGAAGATATTCGCGTTATGGATTGGCTAACAATATCTCGGGACTCGAACCTCATAGAGCATATCTGGAATGTTCTTGGAGAAGAAGCGCTCTTTTTTATGAGCTTAACCCAAGCCTCGAGCCACACAGGACCCCAAAACAGCACTGCTAGTTAAGTGGGGCAGATTGTCACAAAAATTCATAAAATGTCTCATATTCAGTATGAACTTCCATTTTGAAAATTAACTCTAAAAGAGAGAACTATATTCCCCTTTAACCCATTTTCATTCCAACATGTAACCTTTTATAACGAAGATAACCGCCTGTTTCAGCCTGTTAATGATGATATTCATTATAGCTGCAATAATAAAATTGGCTAACAAATTTTATTTACTGAATTACGGGCCAGTCTGTTTCCCAAACCTCAGCCCCTTGTAAATTGTTTAGGGTCTTCTAGTTCACTTAATATATATAAATAACTGAAAGCAATCTTTTACAGTTTAACCGAGTTTTTAGTATCAATCGTAAAATCCTTCAGTAAATTATTAATTTCTGTAGACCTATTTATGTATTTGACATTCAGCATTTTCCTTTTCTTTTTTTCATTTTTCACCTATATATCAACCAAAATTGCTTTCGTATAGCAAATTTTGCATTGTTTTTACTTTGATATTCATTTCAAATCGACATAAATATTCAGCGTATGTAACAAAATGATCTCTGATCAATTTTCAAGGAAAATCTAGATGAATGGATAAATATGTAGAGTTGTGTATATATCAGGTGTAATTTCCCTGATTACTTAGTTGCAGGAAGTCATATATGTATATATATATATATATATATATATATATATATATATATATATATTATTTCATTCCATGTCAAGCTAAATCACCCATTTATAAACTGAATGTCAAAGAAATAATAAAACTTTGTTAATAAACTAAGTGTAATATCTTCATCGTGAATTGTAAAATATCGGACTAAAATGAGTTATAAAATAGTATACAAATACGCCTATTTCATCATTTTTTGTTATTTCGTGTTTAAAATTTGCTTATTTCATAAAATTCTATAACAAAGGAAAAAATATTATTTTTAAAGAGTATCAACTCTGAAACTCTCAGAAAGATTAATTATTTCATAATATAAAACAAAACAGTCTGAAGTATTATCTTGCGAATACACAAAAATCAGAATAGTGTAAATTTGTAATATATTAAAAAAGTGAGGAAGATTTTCATTTAATAATAATTTAATAAGCTTTCTTTTATAAAATGATAAAATTTCATTCTTTATTAATTAGCAGTGAAGATTATTGCTCAAAAATTCATTTATACAAAACTTACTATTTTACTATCGTTTTCAACTTAAAATATTAGATATTTTACTGTTTCTAAAAAGCATATAAAACGTAAATCCAATATTATTTTAATGAAGTTATTATTGGCATTTTTGTAATATACATAAATATGACACTACTGGAAAACTAAAGTCATCCACTTACAAAACTACAATTAGTATTTTTATATATAACACTAACAGTTTACAAAGAGTCACAACAATTTGAAAATATCTCAATTGTTGAAGTTTTTAGATTATCTTTTTACTCACATAAAACGGTGTATACCTAACTTCCAATTAAAAGTTACGCGATTCCCTCCCCTGTGTCACCGCGTTTCACATAGGTACGCGTGTGCGGTGTATGGGAGGGGAAAAAATAAGTGTTTTTTTTTCTGAAATAAGTAAATACTATTTTTCAAAAACTCTTTCATAGTCATTTTACTGCATTCCAAAGCCTTCGGAACAGTTTTACTGATAGGATCGCAAGGAAAATAATTGAATTTTTAAAAAACGTATATATACACCAGGGGCACTCAACGCACGAGTTGAGAGTGAGACGAATATTTAGCTGATGGAGGTAAAGAGATTAAAAAATAATATATTTTAAACATCAACCAAAATATTTTGAAGTGAATTTTCGAAAAACAAAAAACAAACCGACTTTTTAATGATATTGCTAACAAAACTTAAAAGCTTATATGCAAATTAGTTAATACATTTAAATTAACTAAGCAATGAATAACTAATTGTTATTCAAAGCAACTGATGCGCAAATGTTTGTTTTATCTCTTTTAGTTCTTGTCGGCCATTAGTTCCTTCTTTGCATATGATCAATAAATCAGCATGAATAAATTTTTAAACTCACTTATGTAATTTGAGCCTAACCTAAACTAATAGTAATGAAATTAGCTATTCTTTTTGCTTCCACTACATAAGAAAAATCAATGTACATTATTAAAATAGGCACGTTCCTTTTTCCTATAAAATTCCATCTCCGTTTTGGTGTTAAATAGCTTAATGAGAACAAAAGTAAATAAAAGACGCAAAAAGCAATGTTTAATTTTCTTTTCTATTCTTCATTTGTTCAAATGTTTTCAAAACAATATCAGCCAGAAAAAGAAATATATTCGTTTAATGTCTTTAAGTAGCTATTTGCAGGTTATCGATGTAAAAAAAATGATCGTTTAACGTGTTTCAAAAAAAAATTTCAAAAACAAATAAAAAAACGACTTTTTATGTAGGGTTTATTACCGCACGCTGTGTTCCTGATGTATCTGAAGAGTATTAAAATATCTATTTAATATTTTAAAAGAAATATTTGATACCTAGAAAGAATTAGTGATTCCAGACTAATAATTTAATTTTGTTTAACGCAGCTACAAAAAAAAAAAAAAAGATTGGTTGCAACCAAGATTATTTATATAACTTTATATATGTAATACTTTCTACACTATTAATATTCACAATAAATCATGAACATACATATCGTCGGTCTAATTATCAGACTGCGTAACTCCATCTGGGATGCTAATTTGATACAATAGGGCTAGGCGACAAGTTGTTGCTTTTGTTCGCCAAGATAGGCGATAATATTACAATATGGTTTACTTTAATATTTTTATCGGGCGATAATTTGGTTGCCATGGGGATAACGTATAATAGTGTTAATTTTTTGTTTTTGTTTTTTTTTCCGCGGGATCTCTGCTCAGCTAAAGTAACACATTGTTACAAATTTTGTGTAATGAGTGCTTAAAATAGAGTAAATAATTTATATCTTGAAGTGTAATACATTAATATTACTTCCTGTTGTATTTATTTTATGTTAAAATCTTGAACCACCTCTCCCTTCGAAATCTAGTTTTATTACGAAATAAAAAAAAGTTGTGATTACACTGATCGAGGAATAAATTAAAAGCGGAGCGCGCACTGAGGCAGGGCGTAGACAAAACAAAAGGATTAAGGAATCGCGCCAAAAAGCGCTTGGCGCTTTGCATTCCTATATCAAATCAATTACACCGGTGGAGTTACGCAGTCTGATAATTAGGCCGACGATATATATAAACATGTGTATGTGTGTGTGTAAGAGAGAAATTGTTTAATAACATCGCACTACAAAACAACTCGAGGGCTATTGGTAGAATATTCTAGGGAGCCGAACTCACCCCAAAATGTTTTAGGACTACAATCCGGTCCCCCGGGGAACAACCAAACCCGCTTTTGGTCTTTTTTCAACAAAACCTTAGTTTACGTTTGTGCCACCAGTACACACTAAATTTACATAGCACAAATTAAAGGCAACTGCCCGATATACATACGTAATTATATAATACAAACATTACAAAGCTAAAAATCATAAAACAAAAACATAAAGAGTAAGAAAAGGAAAAAAAATAAAATACATTATTCCAGCATACTTACACAATTACATCAAAAATAATAATAATACCCAATACAAATGCACTGCACAGACCTCTAAAGACAAAAGAAAAAGACAGGAAGCATTAAAGAAATGCTTTTCAATTAATTTTTTCAGGATGTCCCCACTTCCTGTTGATCTGTTTTCATTTTAGTTTGTCCTTAAGTTTTAAAAAAATGAATAAGCATCGGAAGGAAGAGGATTCGTTTTAGACCTCCTCCCTGGTGACGGACTTCATAGTTTTAAACCATGATCAAGTGACGAGCACGACACCTGTGCTGACAGTCACCTCTGTGAACTTCCATGCCACACCAAAGGGAGGATTTTAACTTCGACAAATTTAACATGCATCAGCCCCTCTACAAGGTGAGTTTTCAGTGGTACTAGAGTTGAACTCAAGGCATGGAGTCTTTGACCATGACCCCTGCTTTTTATATATTTATATCATAAAATGACGCTGTACGCATAGTTTAAAAATAGAGTTTACTATTACATGTAATCATTGATTCCGATCCACATAAGACCCTTCATGTAACAGGGCTGTGTGATGCATGTTAAATATATCGAAGTTCACAGCCCTCGAACTGACATGGTGAGTACTAAGCAAGGGAAGAGGGCCAGCTTAGATGTCATTTTCGCCATTTGATCGCGATTCAAAATCATGTAGTTCGTTACAATAGCCATAATGTTGCTTCTGAACGTGAAGTTAGTAAACTATTAATCAAAACCAAGATAGTGAGCTATACAGTGATATTACTTTAAACTAATCGGTTTTCACAAATCTGAAAGTTCTGCCAATAAAGGCATAGGTAAAAGGTAATTAATTTTAAAAAAGTGTGATTCCTTAATCGTCCCTTATACTGAAAGTTACTTTTCTAATTTCTCTGGTAAAAAATACAATAAACAAATAATTCTGTATAAAGAATAATGTCAAACTATATGTATTCTGTGCTATTATAAAATGCTGTTTGTAAAAAATGCAACACCATGAAGGAATCATCAGAACTAAATGAAATTAAATGCACAAACGACTTGTATTAGTACAAATAAATGACGAAATTTTCAAAGCAAAAAAAGAATATTAAGTGTCCGAAATCAGTATTTGGTGTAGCCATCACGCGCTGCAATAAGTGTTGCTATACGACGTGGCATGGAGTGAAACAGATTTTGAATGTCTGCTTGTCGAAGAGAATTCCATATTGCTTGTATGCGCAGCGAAAGTTCGTCTTTTGAAGCTGCAGCTCACGGAACACGAGCGAGACGCCAACCAACCCAATCCCACACGTGCTAAAAAGGCAACATATGAGGCGAATAAGCAGTCCAAGGAAGAAGTTGCATGTGTTGGGCTAAACAGAAGTCTCGAACAGTCTTTGCAGCATGTGGGTGTGCATTATCCTGCTGAAAGATAGCCCCAGGGACGCCTTAAAGGAAGGAAACTGCTTCTTTCTGTAGCACTTCACGGACGGACGTGTTGCTATTGAGATAGCCATCAATTCGTAGCAAATGGGATCGTCAATGATACGAAATCGCCCCCCAAACCATAACTCCGGGTATTAGGCCACTATGTCTTTCGATAACGCACTCTGGAAGGCAGCGTTCAACGACATAGCGTATAACACGAATGCGGTCATCATGGTCCCCCAAATTGAAGCGTGATTCACATGAAAAGACAACTTGGTGCCAATCAGCTTGCAAGGCTCTGTGCTCATGAGTCAATTGCAGATGCAGCCGTCGAGGGTTTGCCGTGAGGAGGATCCTGTATAAAGGCACCCTTGCACACAATCCACGGTGTAGCAGACGTCCGAAGAATTGACGAAGCTGGCATTAGTACACCTGTAGCAGTAGACCAACGTGCTTCCAACTGCCAGGGAGGAAGCTGTACGTGCATTCGGCACCATGCGGAGCAGTTGTCCATCGCCACGCGCTGACGTCACCTTCCGAAGTCCACTGCCAGCTTTTCGAGTTGTTCGGTGCTCATTGGTCCACGGCTTCCTAACTCGCATCACTGTGGAACTGATCCACTGCACATGAGCTCCTAATCCGCGATAGGAAAATCCTCCTTCTTGTAGGACGATAATCCTCCCCCTCCCGTTGAAACTGCGTATGTTATTTGCATTTCTCCTTATTTCGTCGTAGAGGCATACTTAGATTTCACTAAACATTCGCCACTAACAAATAACCATTAACTATTTTCAACGTCCCGCTACAGTCCTCTATTTATACGCTTTCAGCATCAGTTCAGAGTGCGCTGCTCGCGCCCCGCATACACGGTGACTCTGAAACTTCACTATTTTACGTAACATCCTATAATTTATATTTGTTGCAAAGTTCATTTAATTCTAATGATTCCTTCATGGTGTTACATTTTTTTTACAAACAGCAGTGTAATTTAGTAAAAATAGTGGAAAGCCATAGGATTCCATTAATAGCCCAAAACCTTAAACTGTTATTTAAATATTACAGCTATTATCATCCAAAAATGCATTATTTAATACCCACAGACAGACTATATCTTCCAATTCATCATTTTGCATTACATAACTTTATAAATATTGAATAATATACTTAAAAATAAATTTAAAAAATAACATGCAAGATAAAAGTTTATGAAATTCCACTTTTAAGCTCATTTTCTTATATATGCAAATTAGAAGACATCTATTTTTATTAACACCACAAGAAACTGCGGGAAGGTTTCATTACTTTTTGCTAAGCAGAATATTTTTTTTTGCAAAAACAGAAAAAGGGTGTTCATGTTTCGACACTTGTAAAAATGGGTCCCATGGTGTGGTGTATATCTGAAAACTTTTTTTATACAAAAACGTGACTTTCTTCTTCTCTGGCTGTTATGGTAACGACTTTCGAAAAGTTATTTTTTTTCTTTTGATTTGTTCTTATTTGGGAGAATTCCAAACCCTAACACCATTAACCATCTTTTTTATTTTACCGCATCCGGAAATTAATTACGTTGCCACTTTTTCATATATATATATATATATATATTCTTTGTCCTTGTTACGTGTTGTTCTTTGGAATGATATCTCTCTCGTACATCATTTGAAAAAAATAAAATTGATCTATTCTGTTATATTTCCTTCAAATTGAATTCATTCAGCCATAACTTTTCGTTGAGGGTGATTTATATAATGAATATGATATTGTTCTATAAATCACTTTCTCGGTTTTAGCTATGTTTTCAATTGCTTTCTTTGTCGTCCAGATACACAATGATTACCTTATTTGTTGAGTTGTGAATTTTCCGATAAATTTATTTTCATCACTGAGCAATAAATTTACTCTTATTTTGCTGTAGAAAATGTTTTGTCGTGACTGGAACAACAATTTTTTTCTTTGTTATTGAAATATCTATTTATAGAAATGAAGAAAATGTAGACTTCTCTAAAAAATCAATTTTTAATTTTACGAGGTAATTTCTGAATATTATGTTAATTATCAGAATTTGAAATTTTTCTGACACTTTGAATTTATTGATTTATTTATTCTTATTTTTTGGATTTACGCGTATTTATTTATGCTTACTGTATCTACATAAAATTTTCTAATACTGGTGAACAAAATTTTGAAATTTTTTACGGAGCAATTTTAAGCATATACAGTTTTTATAATAAAACTTTCATTTAGACTTAATTTTTTAAAAAAAAATTTCAAGCACAATCAATAAAACAAATCAACAATGTAAGACAGTGTTTCTCAAACTGTGGGGCGCGCCCCCCTGGGGGGTGCGATAACCTTGCGAGAAGGGCGCGAGCATATCGAAAATAAAAGATTTAAAAATATTTAATTTACTGGAATGAAGTAAAACAAAATGCTTTCAGACATAATAAAAAATGCACTTTTACTCTGATATAATTTATAGGCGCACGCGCGATATTAAGACATCAAAAATAAAAAAAACTTCTTCAATACCTAATTAGCTATCTTTGATCCTATAACCAAACAAAAAAACTTTTATTTGATTTTCTGTAATCCAATGATGAGAGATTTTTTTATTAAGCTTCCTTTTTAATCCTAACATACTACTCATTCAGAGAAAAAACAGATCCCGTACCCAGAATCGAAAAAATTTAGGAACATAAAAAATTCATCACTGTCATTATTTTTGAAATACTGCACATTATAGCTGTAATCTGTTTGACCTTCTAAGTTATTCGTACAGTTACTTATGACCCCTCTCTTATGTGTGTTTGTTTCTCATTTAGGGAAGTTGTAAGTAATGTATTTCTCTGTTGCGCTTTTTTCCATGAAAAGAGTTTTATGATACTTGGAAAACCACGGAGATTATTTAAGAGTATTCTAAAATATATAAAGCACAACGAAAAACGTTTTACAAAATTTTTTATTAGTAACATATATATTATCATAATGAATACACTTTTTACCCGGAAATGGTCACGCGGGACACATAGATTACGAAATCGTTAATTCTGACAAAACTGTTTATTTGTTACCAAAGAAAAATTGAAAAGTCCTTGAAAGTAGGTAAGTATATTTTCTCATAGTTAAATTATTCACTGAAATTACGGTTTTTATTGTGTACTATAAAAATAATTATAAAAAAAGGATTGGGGTGACTCAATAATCCCGCTGGACCATTAGTATCGAGTGCGCACCTGCTCCAGGGTTAAAACATGTTGAAGTCTTTTTTCGCTTTAAATATTAAAAATAATACAATTATTCTTCATCTGAATTTTATATTATTGTTCATTATTCAACATCAATTCTAAATGATAATTCTGTAAGGCTTAAAATTATAGTTCGCTTTAAACTAATTATACTTTGAGCAATCATTTAAAAAAAATCATTTTACATTTTTGTAAACATTGTCGCGCACTTGGCTTTACGCTCCTTACAAAATTCAGCGATTATTTCAATAATGTTTTATTTTCTTATAAATGAACTCGTGCAAGCGGGTACTTCAGCCGGTATACTTTTAATATAAGTGATCCATAGTAGTTTATAACTAATTCATTATTACTAAATTAAGAACAAGTTTAATAAATATTAATGACTTCCATGGGCTTGTCTTGGAAAGCAAAGTTTTTATAAGGAATGCTTATGATTAGAAATTGACCCTCTAAGTTCTTTTTCTATATTTAGCAGATATCTATATTTTATGTTCTAAGCAGCCACAGCATTTTGCAATATGTTTAATTTAAAAATTAGAGAAAGGAAAAATAACACATAATAATTATCCTATTATATTATTTATTTATTACTTAAAAGTAGTATACAAAATTTAATACTTATGTTACTAATTTGTATGGTTTATAATTAAGTTCGCCTATTGTAGCTTTAGCATCAAAGTTCATTATTATTGCATTCAGTACATTATTAATGTATAAGGGGGGCGCGATAAAAATTGAGATCGAAAAGGGGGGCGCCAGTATTGAAAGTTTGAGAAGCACTGATGTAAGACATTTTTTTTAAGTTCCTTATTTCGATGTTTTTTCATCTGTGGTTAAGAATATTTATTTTTGGAGGCGCAAATTTATGATAACTTAGAAGCTTGTAAAATTATGATGTATTATTTTCAATTGCGATGCATATTAATAAAAAAACCTGTATCAAATGTCAAGCTTAGAATTTATTACAATATTGTAATGAGCAGATATACAAAAGTATGGTTTTTTACCAGGAGAATATTTTTATTTAGAAGTGTTTCTTAATTTGTAACTAAAGCGGCAATCTCAAAAATTTTTAAAAAATTATTTGTTTTCGCTAAAATTATCACCTAATTTACTTGACAGTGAACAGTAAAGACTGATTGATATCATTTGATGAACTTTGTTGAATTTCTAAAATAAGATTAATTACAAATCTAAATAATAACGAGTCTCTATATATTTCATTCCAAATCCAAGATTATTTTGTCATAAATATGAGAGAATTTTCAAAATTGAAAAATGTTCTCTGGTGTCTAATATTTTCGTATTCCTTTTTTAATAAAAATGCGCACCAAATTTAATTTGGAACAAATACATAATCATATCCATTAAACTAAACTCGGTGGTACAACAGGCCATAAGGGCCAAGGCCTACTATGTCTATGTCAATATACGTGACCTTGGGCGCTGAGGTGCATGAGCAGATGTTAACAGATTCCGATCATGTGGTCAGTCTAACGCAAAATCTATCAGTTTTTAGTTCCCAAACACTGGTATTCATTTATGGACCCACAGAAGGGCTGAAAGGCTGGGTTGACCTTGCCCAGCACAGGATTTGAACTCCGGACCTATGCCATGGAAGCGCGATACGCTACCACTGAGCCATTGGACTTGAATCATATTCGCTACTTACAAAAAAATTCAAAATATTTCTATGACATTCCCCAACTTGTTTATAAAAATGATTTTCCTCAGGTTCACCATTTGTTAAAACGCTTAACGCCAAATGTATTTCACCAAATTCTAAAATTTAAACTTCTATTACGTAATGCACATTCATTTTCCTGAGTATGTTTTCTTTAATATGTGAATTTTTTGGGGGCTTCCTTATTTTTTTAAATAATGTATGGGATAAATAAAAAAAATACTATCGCTATTTTGATAAATCAGTGAAATAACCATATTCGCCTCATCACTAAAATGGGGAATCGAATGTAAATTGTCTTTCAAACCCTCTTCCTAATCTCGCATTTGGATTCATTTCTACCAAATTTATGATCATAAAACAGCATGAAGAAGGGATTTTCTATTATAGTGCTCCAATAACTAAGCCATAAGAAAGATAAAACTAGAGAAAGCTTTTAGATTGCTGTTAGACATTGAAAATGCATATTAGAGTGAAAAGAAGGGATAGTTCCAGAAACCTTTAAAATAAGTTATTTTGGGCATTCACGTACATTTAATTCATTCAAAATATAATTATACTTTAAATTTTATTGAAACTTCAATCCCATTATCCTACTTTTTGAAAATAATGGTGAAGGATGGAAAATCGAGATAGTTTTTTTGTATCTAGTTTTCCTATCACAAAAGGAGAATCATTATCAATCTGCGTGAAAGAAAATATAAAGTAATTGTTTGTATATTACACATTTATCTTATGTTTTAATACTAAAATCATATATTCATTTTAGTTTATATAAATATTACTTCCCTAGGGTAAGTGACATTTTAAATTAATTTTATCTTAACAAACGTATGCCAAAATAACTTTTACAACAATTACAACAAAAATTAACAATTGAGCACACACACACACACATCAAAACTATTTAATATTATCTCTCTCTCTCTCATTACTTCTTCAGATGTAACTCATTTTTTATTCAATTTTTGAAAGGATTTTCCAAATTATCTTTTTGATGTCTAATATTTTAATGCGACTTTAAAATTATATTCTTGTTATTTCATGTTATTCATTTGAATAACAGTAGTAAAAGGAAATTGTACTAAATCAATTTTATAACAGCCCGAAATACATTTCCTATTGAGGGGACTTATGAGGGAATTTAGAGTAAGGTATTTGAATAATAAATGTAAATTCGATCGATAGAAAAAAGTGTTTTACAAGCATTTCAAGGACCCTACATTTAATTAAATCATCCCTATTAGTGTGATTTATTGGATAATCATTTGAACAATTACAATATTTGGAGTACTGAGCATGATTTATGTATTAAATATACTACCACTACACTCAGAGGAAAAATTCAGTTATTCAAACTACGAAGATTCCCCACTTTAGCACTTATTTCCCGTTTTATTCTCTCCGCTTATTTAAATTGGAGTTTATTGTTCTTCTAAACGTAGGAAATGAATTTTGGGGGTAGAAAACTATTAGCTGTTTTATCACTTCATTATTCGTGTATTTATAGTATAAATCTTCTTGTTTGTATTTATAGTTATAACATGCTGCATTAATTTAAAGTATTTGTTTCATTTATTTATATTCTTCATTGTTACATTGCCTAAAAAATACCTTTTATTCATAAAAAGTCAAAAACAGAAAAGTTTCATTATTAAACAATTTAAACCAATTCTGCAAAAAAAATAAGAATTCAACAATTTATAGACTCGAAATTTAACAAAAATAAATCCCAAAACGCACACACAGATAGTGTAAATAAATAATTGAAATTAGTGTATGAATGACTGTACAGTATTGGAGAGGGATTGTGTTCAATATAAATTTCAGAATATTTTTTCAAGTCGTTACAAAGTACTGAAATCTATAAAGCGTTGTTTTTCTAATGCGTTCTTTTTCTATGCATGCTGATCAAATCTACCCACATTTGTTACACCTGCATAACTTCTTCGTGGTGCTTTGATTCTTTTTAATTTTACAGTGCTGTTATTGATGTTTCTAATGTCACTTATTTGACAGTGTGTCAAGTTATTCGACTGTATTCACACAGAATAAATTGATATACAAATACATCAATTTTTTAATGAAATCAATAGTACATTCGAATAATTTAAATGCATCTGGAGTCTACGGGATGCCATACGAGTATTATATGATTAAACGTACGTATATTAAAACTTAAAAGTTTTCAATTGTTTTTACGCTAAAATTGAAATAAAAGGATAGGTTTCTTTTTCTTATTTACTAAAGCGTATATTTTCTATTTGCCGAAAATTAAAGCTTTCAAAAATATGAACTGAAAGCAGTAATTTGTACTGAAGCCTATGCATTCCTATAAATAGAAGTGCTGTTGTATAAACTTCTGTGCTAAATAAGAAGAATTCATTTTTAAATAACTTTTATAAGCAGATTCTCTAATAAAAAATTTCTTAATCATAGATCAAACCGAAGAACCAGGATTACATGCATTATTGATTTTTAAATTATAATAATTATTGTCGAAAGCATGCACAGATCTCTAAATCATATTTTAGTGTATGAATGACTGTATTACGCTATTATTATTGTCATCATTATTATTGTTAAAAGAGCTTTCAAGATATATATATATATATATATATATATATATATAAATAAATAAATATTACACAATTTTGAAATTACTTCATTTTCACACTTTTAATGCATCATAATATAGAACATTATTCTTTTCATGTCAAAATCATAATTGAGAAAGCTTTAATACATATGATAAACCCAAAAGAAATATCTTCTCAATCATATTTTGAAAGTTGTGCAATTTTAAGAAGAAAGACGTCATTAATCTCTTTCGTATTGAAAACCCACAAACGAAAGCTTCACTACTCTTAATCTAATTTGATTGAACGGAAAACAAAATTTTGGGTATACTCAAAGATTCACTTAAACATCAGTTAAATCTCCATAGTTATAATGATACATAAAACAGAAAAATTAAGCAACATGTATAATTTTAATTCCAGTAAAATAATTTGTTCTACGTTTATTGCTTCTTTGTCTATTTTTGCAACTATTTTACTCAGCAATGTTTTGATAATTTCCATTAAGGCAAACCAAAGCTATTTTCTTTACTGCACAGTTACAATACATTATAATTCAAGCATTCTTAAGTTTCATTATTCTGGGTAATATCATTTAATATGCATTCAAAATCTTTTATAAATTAAGAAGTATTCATAATATTAAAAAAAATTAATATTTCCAGTCATCAACGGTACTTTGAACGACAAACTTAAACTATGATTCGTTTGATCAAATTATTAGAATCAGAAATAGCTACGTGTTGCTTAACTTTCAGACATTTCAGAATCTTTAACTCATCCCCCACACAAAAGTAAGATTCACAGTCTACCGAAAATGTTTAACTAGCAGCTTCATTAAATATTTAGTATACTTTAAATACACAACTGTTTAACTTAAACTCCCCCACTTTACATTTTGAGTAATCAGTAAACTTCACCCAACCCACGCCTGATTCATCTCACGTAATCTCAAGTATAATTGCAAGGGGAAAAAGTCTTCAACAGTCAAAAAGAGAAATTTATATATCTTACTCCTGACAGCGAGATGTCCCGGCTAAAACCATCGCTAACTTAGACAACATAAATATTTTCGCAGGATTCTCCTACGTTTCTACCGACAATTTCGCTGCTCCCTGGCGGAAATGAAGTTGCGTTGAGTTAACGTAGTAAAAACAATCCTTGCGAATCGTGTTTGGACGACTTTCAGCTTTTCGTGATAGTCACGATCATATATTTGTCGTTACATATGAATTGCTAATGGTTATGATCGAGAATGGGTAGTTGAGTTGGAACTTTATATTTCTTATTCAACAGATCCAGGGGAAACTAGCATGCTCAAAACATTGAAAACAATTTTTATATTCATAAAACAAAGCCTAAATTTCCATTCATATTTACCTTCAGTAGTTATTTGCTTTTACTAATATAGAGAAAAAAATGAACGAAGAGTTTTTTTTCTCGAAAGTTATGTTAATGTATGGGATATTTTAATACTCAGATTTGAAATATATAAGGTTCATTCAAATGAAACTCTCTCAGTGCGTCTAACATTGCATTACAAATAAGGTGGTACCACGTAACTGCGTATATGGTGGCACCATCAATCGGTAGAGATACTGACGCATGCGCAACGTTTGACGTTTCAGAGCAATAGTGTGGTTTCACGTCGAAGAGAAGGTGGTCACACAAGTTATCGTCCACTACTGAACATGCAGGTGAGTAAGTAAGAACAACGAGGAGGGATTAGATTTTTAGCGACGGGGAGAGAGTTGGAGGCCATGAAACGCATCGACAGATGAAAGCTGTGTACGTTGAAAACAGTCTGTGTCATTTAAGAGTTGTGGAAAAAAAATCATTGAGGGGATCGAGTTACTGGAAGAGGATGCTCGACCTGGACAGGCTCACCGCATCGTCACACCGGAAATGATTGTGAAAGGAAATGCTTTAGTCTTGGACAACCGCAGAATCACCGTGGATGATAGCCATCGGTATATGGATATTAGCGTGGGCGCCACTCACGCCATAATGCATCAACACACTCTTGAACTTTCAAGAAATTTGTGTGCAGTGGATTCCCCACTAACTGACCGCTGAAGAGCGCAATACTCAAATGGCATTGTCTTTGAGTCATCTGTAACGTTATCATGAGGAAGAATACGGCTTTCTCTCTCTGTCACAAATTGTTATTCGTGACGAAACATGGTGGGTCCAAGCCTGGATCCAACAGCAGCCATCTAGCTTCTTCAAAGATAAAATCGATCGACTGATGTCGCAATGGGATAAATGTGCCAACAGTTCTGGCGACTATTTTTGAGTTGTGTACTGTGTATAACTACATTTTTGAGTTAATAAAATCATTACCTTTACTTTCCACTAGTGACCAGGTTTCATTTGAATGCCCCTTATATTATGGAAGAGTTATATTAACGTCGCACTATAAAGCAACACGAAGGCTATTGGCGACGGGCCTCTTTGTTTCGGACCTCGGTCAAGAGACGTGGACGACACCTGAGGTGGACCCCTTCTCTCTCCTAGATACTACACCAAACCAACGAGAGGACATTGAGCCTCGACATATTTAATCTGCATCGGTTCCTTTACATTACGGGTCTTCAATAACACCAGGACTCTAATCCGTGACACCCCAGCCAGTAGTTCATGACCATAACCGCTAGTCTACCACAGTCCTTACAAATATTAAGTATCTACGTATGACTATTGAGGATGTACTTACCGATATATGATTCATGATGATTTGAAACCTGAAACAAAGAAAAAAATAGTAAATACTTACATTTAGCATAGTTTTCATTATATACTTTCAGTTTCTAGATTTAAACATTTCATACAAAAATTTAAACTTCAAATAATTAAAACCATACAGTACACTGAAAATAATTCAAAACAATTTTGGTTGGAAATTAATATTTTCTTCCTCAGTGTATTTTTAATTTACTCAACTTTCCTTAGTTCCTACATACTGTAGAATGGAAACTTTCCTTGAATTCCTTACTTTTCGTAACATTTTATTATTTACAGTTGATGTTGTCATCATTTTGTTACTCTCGAGCAGAGATCTTAAGCTCCCTGAAAAGTTTTAAGAATTATATTTATGATGGACTCGTTGAAGACGAAGATGAAATATTAGAAAAAACGTAAAAATGAGTAGAAAGATTCTAAATGTTTAGCAAAATTACTTGACATGGATAAAATTTTCAAGTGTGTGCTCAGCATTTAGAAAAGAAAAGTTTTACTGAAACTCAGTAAGAGATAGGAGACAGAAGCAACATCTTCCCTGATGTTATGAATGCTGAGAAATGCGACAAGTTTTGTGCATCATTTGTTATAGTTGAGCTTTATATTTAAGTGAATTGTCAATATTCAGCCTAGGGAAACTTAATACCTAATTTAGTAATGCCAATAAACGTCAGAGTAATACCAATAAACGCACAACGAGTAATAGCCTAAGATTTTATGAAAATTAAAAGCATTAATGAAAACAAAATTAAACAATAATTTTGAAACATTTATACAAAGTGAATATTTCGACCGTTAGGAAATATTGCATACAGAATGGAGAAAAATTGCATATAGAATGGAGTTATGAAGTGAAATATATTTTTCATAAAAAAAAGGAAATTTCTAAGCGCATTGAATGTTTGAAGATTATTACTATTTGTTGGCTTTTTATTTTGTTATAGCAGCGTATTTGCTAAAATATTTAACACACTGGTCTGTAATCGATAACGTCACTCCTATTTTCCTAATACATGTTATAATACGCATCAAATCTACAGTAATGACAAATATGAGTAATGAGAAAAAACATTGTGGATGCGATGTTTTCCAATTGCTTTTGTCCGATGTTTCATTCTATAATGTGAAAGTGTGTTAAGGAGAAAATATAATCGAGAAACGCACATTCTCAGTGATTCCAATAAATTCTAAGGTCATGTGGGCTTAGTTTAATGAAGCAACCATACTCATTCTTCATACATGAGTTTAACAGCTCTTCTTTTGAATTCAGAATTATTATAACTCTAAAAAAATTCAGAATTTTTTAAAATAGCTCAAGAGCTTCATTTCCGGCAATGGAAGCAGGAAATATCACTTAAAAATGCCAAAATATAATACACAAAGTTGAAAATTAAAAAAATTGTTTTATATTTTTCAAAGTTACATCTTTTAAAATACTAATCAAAACTATTTTCAACAAGCCTGATGAAGCTGAAGCCAATCATTATATTTTACTATAATTAATTCTTTAAACATTTTAATAGAACTTGTTCCGCAATGATTTACTTTTATTAACTGCATATAAGTTTCACAATTTAGGTCAAAAAATTAAATTAGGAATTATTTTTCGTGAAATTAATAATTTCCATTACAATTATGAATATTCATAGACACACACCCTTTCTGTGTAAAAACATATAATTACAAACAATTTCTCCAGCTTTTATATACATACTTCACAGATATAGCATTTAATAGAAGAATTTAAGCCAATTTCCAATAGCTTTTCTGTCATTGTCATGAGGCACAATAAGGCTTCTCTTTAGAATTTGTCGAATTTCAGGTTTCAAAGAAATTCTACCTCAGTGGAGTCGAGTCAACGCTATGAAGGCTACTGCATGATAATCATTTTGTGTTATTGGAGCTATTTCCAAAGGAATCCAGAAAAGTTAATAGTTGCATTATCCTGCTAAAATTTAAATTTCTCACCATTTAATACTTCTCCAAATGGCAATAAATGTCTATGGAGAACCTTCTAATGAACTTGGATATTCAAACATCCCTTCAAGACATCATAGTAGATTTCATTTAATCCGAATGTACATTTTTCTGGTCTCTAATATAAATGGTTCTGTCTTAAATATATGTTCCTAGTATAATAAAATAGATACAGCAGAATTTCCTTTCATCAATGGGTGCAAGGTCTATCCCTTGGTCCTCTTAAATACTTTTTTTAGACTGGGCATATATTTCTCTCACTTTCGCTTCACCAACTATGGGAGTGCATACAGTATTCTATGATTTACTAAACTGTAGAAGCAGATTTGGACTTAAGGATGTGACTGAACTACAATTTTGCAATAACCATTTATTTTGGGAACATTTTATAAAATATACTTGTCTCGTCATATTATAGTTTTTTAATATAAGCCAGCGTTTCCCAAACTGTGGAGAGCGTCCCCTAGGGGAGCGTGATAACCCTACAAGGGGGTTGTGAGTACATCGAAAAGTCAAAAATAAAGGATTTAAACAATTACAATTTTACTGAAAGGAATCAAAATAAAATATACATCCGGACATAATAAAAATAAAAAATACATATTTACACTAATATAATATACTTTTATAAATGTATCAGTACTGTAAAATATATTTTATAATTAATCTCACAATGCTAAGGGACAAACAAGTTTAATAATTACTAGTGATTCATTTAGGCTTATCATATACAAAATTTATAACTTCTCTTGATAATTTGTACTGTTTATGATTAAAATCGTATTGTAGCTTTAATGTCAAAGTGCATTATTATTGCATTCAATACATTGTTATTGTGTTAAGGGGGCCGCGATGAAAATTAAGATTGAAAATCGGGTCGCAAACATTGAAAGTTTAAGAAGCACTGATATAAGCTTTATACAAGAGGTAATCTTGTTATGTTTAAGAAAATTGGGGTAAATAGATTTATTTTGAGTACTGTGGTCCTCTAGAAATATCATCGATTTCCTTAAACTTCTGAGTACCATATTTGATTTTTAAAAAAATACAATTTAGAAGCTTTTTGTTGTCATCTCGAAATGAAAATTTCATTTTTTTCCCTTTGAAAGTAATTGCGTCTTCCACCAGAAGATAAAATACGTGCAAGGTTTTTTAACTAAGCATCTAAAAATTGAGAATGCTAGCATTAAAATGTGTTTTTTCAAATTATTAAATAAATTAAACTATTTTACTGAAATACAGCATTATGAACACACGCTGCAATTATTACTTAAATGCAGCATTATAAAAATATACAGCAAATACCAAACACTGAAGGAAATATCAATTTAAACTCAAAAATCTCCCATGATCAAACAGCATTAATTATACTGACATGGAGAAACGTTAACTATACTTATAATTGTGTAACAAATTTGCAAAAAGGAGCCTAAAATAACCTATATATACAAATGTGATCTAATAAAGAGTCGATAAGCTTCAGTCTCTAACTATTTTCTGTACATCGCAATATTGCTCTTTTGAAATTTGATTTTATTATTGAAAACTCTCCTCATATGGCTTATTTTTAGAACTAGTAAACAGGAAAAAAACGAGTTCAGTCAAGTTATTCTAATCACGCCCATGCTGATCTTGTCTGAAAGATTCTTGTAGAGGTAAGACTTCAAAACAATGAATGTCATTAAATAAATTAATGCACATTATTATGTTCTATTCCTCTTTGTTCCACCAAGTCTTTAGTAAATTTGAGGAGTCTAAAAATTGTATAAATTCCTTCATTACTTATATACATGAATCTTTTTCCTAAAAAAAAATAAATAACTACTAATTTGATTAAACCAATAGGTTGCTTACAGAATTTCTAAAAAAAACTCACTGCTACTTTTCCCGATAACCTTTCAAAAACACAAACTTATAAGTAAGAATCAATATTATCATTGAAAAATGCCCGATACTGTCATTGATAATTATTTCCAAATGGTTTTTATTTTTCAGTTATACTTGATGGGGAAAGAAAGAAAAATAAGTACTTATAGAAACATAATACGTTTCGTGAATCTTAATTTATTTTGATGCATATTCTAAAGTATCAAATTTCAAGAATGAAAACTGATGCATAAACTTCTAAATGCCAGTTCAAAAAATTATTAGAAGAATTGCCGTCTTTTTAATTCAATGAAACTAAAACAAACACTAATTCTAAGATAATTATGTTATTTAAATGAATGAATAAAACAATTTTTGATTATCCTTTCGAAAAATTACTAGAGATTTAGTTAAAATATAACAAAACATATAACGCTTAAGCTAAAGATAAGAGCTGTTATCTACAAAACTTTTTTTAAAAATGTACCTTTCTTCAAGTTAAATATTTATATATATATATATATATATATATATATATATATATATATAGGGAAGAGAATTTTCTTTTCAGAATTCCTAAATTTGAAATTTTTAGGAAAAGTTTTTTTTTTTTGCTTTTTTTTTCAGATGAAAAATATATAACCAGAACTTTTGTGGTATAAAGAATTACAGCGCAGGTGGTGCTTGCATAATTAGAAAGGGGTAAATTTCCCCGATAAACTATAAGAAAGCAAAGTTTTGAAACTTAAGAGAAAAAGTTGCGAAGAAATAGCATGCAGTTTTCTTTTGAGGGTAATTAGTGAAAGGATCTTTTTCGCGATGTCATAAATGAGAATTAAATTACAAATTACCCTTGGTTATAAATTTACAGCAATTTATAGTAAATTTATATACGAAGATATATGAAACTTTAGAGAGTACAATGAGAATCCAAAGATTAAAATACTTAATTATTATCAAATGTCCCATCCTTGCTACATCAAAATAAAATATTTTATATAGATTTACGATGTAGTTCGAATATTTTCTTTTAAATTTTGCAATGACATTTAGTTAAAAGATGAATAAATCAAATGTAAAAAAAGTGTCGTTTTAACAGATTTTTAGCTTAAGTTACTTTTAGAGATTACAGAAATTCAATTACGACATCACAATATTAAACTAAAAATATATAAATATAATATGTTAATATTTTTCAAAGTATATACTTGGTAAACACATAGGTTTTCTTTTAAAAAATTTGTCTTACAAATCAGTAACTATTGCTAAAATGTAGCACTTAATAAGTAAAGAGAAAGATAATTATAAAAAAAAATCTAAAATAAAAGAATCTCCCGCTATAAGCCTTGGAAACATTTTTGTCTTCTAAGTCCGATTAAATATTTTTATCTAAATAGTATAGTTAATTAGGGCTAAATACAGTCGTATAATAGTAATAATTTTATTCCTTATGATTTGTCATTAGGTAATGGAAATTCAGTTTGACCATTTCGGTATTATATACGAGTATTTATTGTAAAAAGAAACACAATGAAAGAAATACTACCTGGAATTGTTAACATAAATGATTACTATTGCAGATGATGATTGTAAGAACTTTCTATTATTTTAGATTGAATGGAAGTAATTTTGAGGAATTTTATCTTAAATCTCACAAAAGATTAATTTACAAAAAAAAGCTGCTAAATTATCGTAAAGCAAAAAAGAAATCAAACTGAAACTGCGCAATTACTAAATTTATTGCGGGAAGAAAACGTTTACAAGAACTAATACTCATACAAAAAAGTGGACTAATATATTAACTTCTTTATTCATAAAACCTTCCATTTTCTGATAGAATAGATATAAAAACAGCGAAAAGCACTTAAGCGAGCTAGCCATTGCGGAATTGATCATCTAAAATATGATAACAATCTGAAACGAAATATCAAAAAGATGAGTTTCATTTTCCCCGTATTATTAGAAATCAGTTCCAAGTTTTATTCTTGGAATATCTGCAAGCTATTGCTTTGAGGCGATGAAATTTTTTTCCTCGTTTCTTGCACACGGTTACAAAATTGAAGAGAAATCGCTCAATAAAATCAATTTTTTTAGTTTTTTCACGCGTTAAAGGAATTTTTTTAGATTAAATGCTATTGATTCTATATTTAGGTAAAAATCCTTAAAACAAATCTCTCAACGAAATTAAAAGTTTCTTTTTTTTCTTATTATTTTTATAATTGTTTAATATAATACATTTAGCAATAAGAAATCACAGCATCTGACCTTTCTTTGACATACAACACAAAACTATTATACGAGTATTTATGCATTTATTGACGGTGTAAGTTTTGAGTACCATATATCTTGGCGTATATATAAGGGTTGACAAATGGAAGGGGGACTTATGCGATTGCGTCAGCATTAGTGTAGTTCTAGCACAGCCACCAAACAAGGGCAGGAAGGACGGTTCGAAGTGTACACCGCATACGATGTTTAACAGTGAAACTTGTTAGTGGAAGAGGAAATTAATCGAAAGTAAAGTTATGCCATATAACGATGCGTCCAGATAGGAACAACGTGCAGTAATACGGTTTCTGATTTCAGAAGGTGAGTTTAATGTGGACATTTATTGACGAACAGTGACAGTCTATGGAGAGCACTGTTTAGGTCGAACGTCTTGGAACGGTTGATGTAAGTTTTCGAGAAGGGCAGCAAGCGATATGGGATCTCCATGACAATATCCGCTCACATGTCTCCTGTAAAACCAAGGCAAATTTTAAAAAATCCGTTGGTAAATTTTAGAGTACCCACCGTACAGTCCGGATTTATCACTAGGTCTTTAGACCACTTCAGACAGCATTACGTTTATATGTGGATGGTGAAGTGAAGGAAGCTGGAAGGACTTCTTGCAGAATCAACCACGTTCTTTCTAGAGTGAAGACATAGAGCTGCTGCCGAAACGTTGGTACCTGTGTTACAACCCGAAAGCGATTTATTTCGTCTATTTTTCATTTAGGTAACCCTTATGCAAATAATGCTCACTTTTAGGACAAAAAATGAGATCGAAATTTACGGGTGCAGTTACACACTGGGTGTAAAAACGCTAGCTTTCAAAATAAAGAAAAGATGAGCTTATAAAAATTAGATTTCTGCGTATGCATTTAGCCTCCTTTTATAAATGTTTTTTTTCACATTCTAACATCCACATATTCCAATGTCGTTTTAAATTTGCTTTGAATTATTTGACTTGCTTTAATGAATACTCGCATCTAAAAACTAAATTAATAGAGCGTTCATTCACCTGGAATAACTGTCATGTCTATATTGCTCTCTGTCAGCAATTTGTTAGTATAATATGATGATGCCCCAAACTGAAATACTTTCTGAATTCTTTAAGGTACCTGGACACTTTTGATAAAAATTTCTTAACCACAATTTTACCCCATTTCCGTCCATCCATTCTTCTCGTACACATGAATGAAAACACTTTCCGGGAAACAAGGCATCGCTATCAGTTTTCTTTTAAAAACAACCACAGTTTTAACGTTGTACTACCCACTAAGCAGAATGAAAGTTACAGTAAAGTGAGATATTTGGTGACATGTTATTTTATTTGAACCGTTTTTGTTGAAAGATGAGAGCATTGAGCCTGTAGATTTCTAGTTACTTCGTAAAAAAAAAGGGTGCGCGTTATACATGGGAAATACACATAAAAATTAAAGAATGCAATTTGAAAGTATAGGTGCGTGTTATATAAACCGGTGCGCATAGCATACACCGGAATATATACGGTACTTATTTTCAAAAATAGAGGTAATGAGAGAAATTCTATGAACTAACTTTTGGAAGGCACCAATGCCTATGAGTGAAGAAAGATCTCATTTTTCCAATATGGTTAGTTAATTTTAATATATGGAATATGTTTGAAGATGTACGGATATTGCAAAATGGTTTCAAAAGCAAATGAAATGCGGAAATATATTTAAGAAATCATTTATACTTAGTGTTATATATATATATAGTAATACATCTGGTATAACTGATATTCATAAATACCGAAAATAACAAAATAAGTCAAAGAATATTTTTAGAAATGTATACATCATAAAATATTGAAATAAACTGAAAAAAACATTTTTATGTAATAACAATTATAAGAAAATAATAAATAATTTTCGAACGAATTTTTAAACTAAGTAATTTACATAATTAAAGTGTAAATTTCAAAGTATCTAGCATCAATAAAATATTTTATAAACATTGAAAAGCTTCTCAAATGATATTTTATAATATTTAATTCCACTCCATAAAATAAAACTTTTAGATGTTCTTTTATACGCCAATAAAGCACAGTTGTTTATTAAACGGTAGTAATTGTGTCTATTTATTCTTAAACGGAAATCAAATTATATATGAATATAATATATACATACATAGACAGATTAGAGATTATACATTATATCATATTAGATTACAAGGCATCATAATTTAAATTTGTTCATAAATAAAGATTTTAAAAACTTTAGTTATATATATAAGCTAACCAGTAAGCAAATTAGTAACTGCTTTAAAAATATTTTTAAAAAAACAAATAAAGCTCATTTTCTCCTTTCATTTCTATCTCAAACTTTGTCTTTCATCTGAATAATATCCATCTTAAAAAGCAGATGAAAAAAAGAGTTAACTGCTTTTAAATAATAGCGGTACTTTTGTGATACAAATAAATATGTTCTGAATAAGAAAACAATTCATAAAATCCCTCGTGTGTTAAATTTTGATTCATGTTAATGAAGAAATTCATTCAAGATTCGTAAATAAACGAAACAAAATTTGGAAATAAACGTTATATAGCGTTTTCAGTTTTTGACAATATGGCATAACATGTAATATATTTATGGAAATTAATATGCCTGTTTATACATACAATGTTACTTTATATAGATGTTTCCTGAAATTATATTAAAAGTATTTGAAAATAATATAAGTATATTTATAGGAAGGGCTTTTATGTGTTATATTTTTAATGATTGCATCCATACCGAAAATAACAAAATTCAACAGACAATTTTGGATAATTAATTATTATTGCAGACCCGGTAACTGCCACTTTTAATGTATGCACCTATTCCTAAAACTTAGAGCCAGATTTCCCAGCAGAGATTACTAAAGCTGAATAATTGCGAATGAAAAACGGAATATTCAAGACTTTTTCCTTTCTTTTATTCTCGTCTCTCTTCCTTTTAGTTTGAAATCTTAAAGTAGTATTATCACAAGTGTTCAAGCATGGAAATTTTTTTTCTTCATTAAGTTTCTGGTTGGGAGGTTTTCTTGGTTCCCTTGCGGGGAACGATAAAATAAAAATGATGGATGGGTTTGAGACTACTGAAGGCTTTTACCAGTTAAGGAAGAGGAAAATAGATTTGCCCAAAGTAAAGTTTTTTTTATATAATTTTGAGGTAGAAAACTTGATTCACTTACTCATATTTTACATTCATAAATACAAGCTACTCATTATTAACATAAGCAGCAGCATTATTTTTAAGAAACAATGGTTTTTTTAGACATAATAACTGGATATAAAGAGTATTTTTTTTCAGGTATAGAAGTTTAAGTTGGCATTACTTTCCAATATGGCGACCGATTTAACAGCTGTCAAGTGATTTATTCTCAGTTTCATTTGACAATTCATCATAAATAGACTCACGCCTGAACAACGCTTTCAAATTGTGCAATTTTATTTCGAAAATAATGGTCGATTTTCATAAGCGAAATTTGTTTAGCGATAAAGCGCGCTTCTGGTTGAATGGCTACGTCAACAAACAAAACTGCCGCATTTAGAGTGAAGCTAATCCACAAGTGTATGTCGAAACACCGTTACATCCAGAAAAACTGACTGTTTGGTGCGCTTTATGGGCTGGCGGAATCATTGGTCCATAGTTCTTCAAAAACGATGAAGACCACAACGTTACAGACAATGATGATCGGTATAGAGCCATGATTACTATCTTTTTCATTCCTGAATTGAACAATCATGATGTCCAGGAGCTGTGGTTCCAACAAGACGGCGCAACATGTCACACAGCTCGTGCCACAATCGATTTATTGAAAGACACGTTTGGTGACCACCTAATTTCACGTTTTGGACCTGTGAATTGGCCTCCAAGATATTGTGATTTAACACCGCTAGACTATTTTTTGTGGGGCTATGTAAAGTCATTGGTTTATGCGGATAAGCCACAAACGCTTGACCATTTGGAAGACAACATTCGCCGTGTTATTGCCGATATACGGCCACAAATGTTGGAAAAAGTCATCGAAAATTGGACGTCCAGATTGGACTACATCCGAGCCAGCCATGGCAATCATATGCCAGAAATCATACTTAAAATGTAATGCCCCAAGATTATATTTCGAATAAAAAAAATCATGTCAATCAAATAATACATCGTTGATTTATTGCAGGCAATGTGAAAGTCGTTAAGCGCATAGCGATGGAAGGGATCGCTAGTAATCAGCGCAGGTATTATACTCTTCGCAAACAAAAAGCAAATCACTGCCCTCCTTTCCTCCTTGGTGCAGATCGACAATGGAGTTGTCATGTTAGATGGTTTGCAACACACCAACGACTACGGGGGAAGACGACTTCCCCTTATTCAGCACTGGTTACTAGTGCTGTTGCCAAACAATGTAAGGAGAAATTGCAAAAGTCCCTTTACTCTTTGACTTTCCAATCGAATCCTTAGGTTTTATAGCTATTTGTATATACTATTTATAGATTATATATATATATATATATATATATATATACACTGCTGGACAATTGCTAAGGACGGATAACACTATCATCCATAGCAACCACAAAATGAAAGGAAGCAAAATGTGTAAAATTAGAATAAGTGCGGGATATTAGTAAGAAGAAGTATGAGTATATGCAAATTTTTTTCCACGTCTGTTCATCACGTGATAGCGTTCATAAGAGCTTTAGAGGTTTTGACGCGTGTGGACAGTTGTTGTTTCAAGTCAAAGTTTTGCAGGAAAGATTTAATAGACGAACTTAAAATTTTTGGCATGTCTTCCCGACATCACATAGATGATTTTATGCGTGGCCGAATTATTGGAAAGATCGAAGAAGAGTGAAAAATAACAGATGTTGCCAGGGAGTTCGACATCGCTCACAGCGTTGTTTCACGGCTGTGGAAGTCATTTAAAACTACTGGAATGTGTAGTAGACGGCACGGGAGAGGTCGTGTTAGAAGTACGGCGCCTGCAGAAGACAGATATATCGTCCTATCAGCAAAAAGGAACAGGCACACCACAGCTCAGCAGGTGGCAAATCAGTTACTTGCTGCCTCAAGAAAGCAGATCTCCCGAAAAACTCTTGCCAGACGTTTGAGGGGAGGAGGACTATACGCACGCAGATCTGTTGTGAGTGTCCCATTGACCAGACAGCAGCGTACTGCCCGTTTGCAATGGTGTCGTGAGCAATACAATTGGACAGAACAGGACTGGGCATGCGTACTATTCTCAGATGAGAGTAGGTTCAGTCTGTCATCGGATTGTAGACGCCAACTGATCTGGCGCGAGAGTGGTACTGCTTATCGTCCAGAAAATATCCAGGAAAAGGACCGATATCCGACATGCAGTATCATGGTGTGGGCCGGCATCATGATCAATGGTCGCACGCGCCTACATGTGGTTGCGAATGGGAGTATGACGGGCCAACGATACATTGATGAAGTTCTACTTCCTCATGTTCGTCTTTTCCGTGGTGCTGTCGGTGATAAATTTGTTTTTATGGACGACAACGCAACATGTCATCGAACACTCACTGTTCAGGATTGTCTAGACAGCGAGGGTATTCAACGTCTCGTATGGCCAGCGCGTTCTCCAGATCTAAACCCAATTTAAAATGTGTGGGATGCTTTGGGGAGGCAAGTTGCTGGTAGAAACTATCATCCGACAAACAAGAACACCCTCATCCGTGCACTCACAGAGGAATGGGATAAATTGCCTCAACAGCTGCTGGATAATGTTGTGCAAAGTATGGTACGACGTGTGGAATGTTGCATCACACTCCACGGTGGACGTATCCCGTACTGATACCTTTCTTTAAGGTGCCTGCTGACTTTTAGATGCATTGTTCCATTTCTCCGTAGGCAGATCAAATGAACATTTTTTTTTCTTTCAGATGTTTCACAGCTTTTGTAGTTTCCAGAACAATAAATATTCTTTATTCTAATGTCTGAACAGTGTGGCAACTATATTTTATCCTACTAGGCCTCATGTCTCATTAATGTTATGCTACATAGCAATTTGTGATCTGTCCTTAGCAATTGTCCAGCAGTGTATATATATATACAGTGGTGTGCAAAAATTAAGGACGAAGTCGAAAAATTAGCATAACAGCTGAACGAAGAGGCAGAGCGGACAGAAAGACCAATCAGGAGATTAAGTAAGGAGAGGTACGGTAGCACATGCGCAGATATGCAGGTAGACGTAATGGGGGAGTGTTTGAGTAGTATAAAGCATGTTGTCGGTGTAAGATCAGTATTTCTGGCAAAGAGATTGCACGCCGTATAGCAGTTAAAATCACACCGAGTTGCTGCCTCAGCGAGAAATGGCGAATAATCAATCTGTTAGACGACATCTGGATGCTTTTACCCGAGCTCGAATCATTGCGAAGTTGGAGGAAGGCCGCAGTGTGACAAGTGTGGCTGCAGAGTTCAGAATTGCTCACAGCATCGTTTCACGACTTTGGAGACAATTTCAAACTACAGGAACAGCTATCCGGGGGTTCAGTAGTGGTCGTCCACGAGGAACCACACCCGCAGATGACCGGTACGTTGTCTTACAGGCCAGAAGAAACAGGCGGCAGACAGCGGGAGAAATCGCTAGACACACGACACAGGCGACTGGACGACCGATATCGCGTTTTACCGTGGCCAGAAGACTGCACGGTGGTGGTCTGTTTGCACGACGCACTGTACGGTGTGTATCTTCAAAGCCTGCCCATCGCAGAAAACGTTCTCTGTGGTGCCGGGAACACCGGAATTGGAGAGACAATGAATGGGGACGAGTACTCTTTACAAATGAGAGCAGATTCAGTTTGAGTAGCGATTCTCATCGCATACTCATCTGGAGAGAGCGGGGAAGCCGCAATCATCCCTCGAACATCATTGAAAGGGACAGGTATGGAGGTCGCGGTGTTCTCGTTTGGGAGGGCATCATGCTTGGTAGTCGTACAGACCTTCACATCTTCGACGCAGGTTCAGTCAACGGGACCCGTTACTGTAACGAGATTCTTCTTCCATATGTGCGTCTTTTTAGAGGCGCTATGGGTCTGCAGTTCCTTTTCATGGACGACAATGCACCATGTCATCGCACAGTAGCTGCCGAACAGCTCTTAGAGAGTGAGGATATTGAACGTATGGATTGGCCGGCACGATCTCCGGATCTCAATCCCATAGAGCATGTATGGGATTTTCTAGGCAGACGCTTGGCAGCTCGTACCTTACCACCAGTAACGATTCGGGAGCTTCGATTGGCGCTACAAGAGGAATGGGCAGCAATGCCTCAACAACTCATTGACACCCTCATTCTCATCATGGGCAGACGCTGTGAAACCTGCATAGCAGTCAGGGGAGATCATATCCTCTACTAAAGACCGGATGTTTCTTGCTGGACACCCATCACATGGATGTTTCGGCCTTCAGTCGCATTGCGCTCCATGCTACTTTTTCAATCAAGCTTCTTTTTATCCCTCTGATTTCTCTTTTAGTAAGTGTTGCTTACATATTACACATGTCCTTACGTATTGGGGATCTTACGGTATTAAATGTGTTGATTTGGAAAGCTTTTGTACAAAGTTATATTGAAAAAACCGTCTTGTCCTTAATTTTTGCACACCAGTGTATATACACTCTGTCGCAAAAAAATATATGCACCCAGAAGAAATCAAGCTACAATCACGAAACTCGGCAAGAATGTAGTCTGGTAAGAGATATGCAAATGATTAAAATTTCGAAGCCAATGAGACAAGGCTAAGTGTGCTATGCGCATATTAGTTGCGCAACTGGGAGAGTTTAAAAGCATGAGTACGAGCGCCGTACGGCTATCCAAACGAATCTGATGACTTTGATAGACGATATTGAGACTTAGGATGCCTCTAAGACGTAACCGGCGGCAGTACGAGCAGCTGACGGACTTTGATAGGGGCCGTATAATAGGCCTCAGAGAAGTAGGTTGGTCGAATAGACGTATCGGCCGCCACCTCGGTCGGAGCGATATGGTAGTTGCTTGGTGTTGGCAACAGTGGATCACAGAAGGTAGAGTGTACCGTCGCGGAGGGTCAGGACGTCCGAGGAACACAAATGATCGCGAGGATCGTGCAATCAGAAGAGTGGCCACTTCGGCACCAACAACGTCGCTAGCATCGATTCAACGCCACTTACCTCCTTCCAGACATCCAGTGCCATCAAGAGAAACCATAAGGAGACGACTGACTGAAGTTGGCTTGAGGAGCCGACGTCCTTAAGACGCTTACCACTGACCCCACATCATAGGCAGTGTCGACTGGATTTTTGCCGACCTCGGGCAACTTGGAGTGTGACAGACTGGAGACGTGTCATCTTCAGTGATGAATCCCGATTCAGTCTCAGTGCTGATGACCACCGCACACGTGTCTGGAGGCGCACCGGCCAGCGGTCCGATCCGGCATTTATTGTCGAGCGGCATACAGCAATTTCACAAGGTGTGACAGTGTGGAGAGCAATTTCTTGGGACACACGATCATCTTTAGTGGTCCTTCAAGGCACTTTGACAGCTCGCAGATACGTGGACGATATTTTAACGCCGATTGTGCTACCCATGCTATCAAGTCGCCCAGGTGCCATTTATCAACAGGATAATGCTCGTCCACATACTGCGCGACTCTCCCAACAATGTCTTCAAGGATATGATGTCCTACCATGGCCTGCCAGGTCACCAGATCTTTCGCCAATAGAGCATGTCTGGACGCGCTGGGAAGGCAACTGCAGCCGTCCCGAGATACAGGAGAATTAACTGCGCAGATGCAAAGACTATGGCAGGATCTTCCACAGGGGGTCATAAGTGATCTAATTGAATCGATGCCACGCCGAATTTCGGCTTGTATAGCTGCCAGAGGTGGCTTTACTACTTACTGATTTTTAACCTTTTGCAAGCTGTAACCGCTTAATAAAATGATATTTTGTTCTGAATTTTTAATCATTTGTTTATTTTCATATACACTACATGCATACCAAATTTCGTGAATGTAGCTCAATTTCTTCTGGGTGCATATATTTTTTGCGACAGAGTGTATATATATCATATGGATTGTTAATCTTACTCATTCTGTACAAGTATGGGATGTTATGAAATTTAATAGGCTATCACGATATTTAAAAAAAACCCACACACACTTTTTTTTGAAATCCTATAAATATTCAGATTATTCACAAAATATCCAAAACAGTGAAGCCTTTACTGTTTTGAAGACCAGGGATCCAAAACGCCAAATTTTTTCCAAATGCATCATAACCTAAAAAAACCGTAAAATTAATCCCGGAAAAATATTCAGAATTAATTTTGCGATTAAGCTAGGTACACCTTTTATTGCTAAAATGAATCATCTTTGTATATTAAGAGACATGTGTGTTATTCATAATGCCAAAACTTACAATTTTGGTTATGAAATCAAGAAATTATGTGCGAAAGGGTTTTTCAAATGTATTATATCCTACAGATTTTTTTGAAAAATGTTTGTATTTCTTTCAATTTTTCCAAGTCTTTTGTTTTCTTTTTCTTTTCAAATATGTATTTAAATTGGCATTTACGATTCAAAATTTAAAATATTCCTTTTCTAAAATTCGTACTCATATTCAAATAAATAGGAAATACGACACATTGGTCGATAGATTGAATTACTTATAGAATAAAAAATTAAAACTTAACAGTTATTATTTTTAAGTAAACATTGTAAATACTTTCAACTGTAAAGTTTTCATACACGATTTTTTAAATTAACCCAATCCCAAATGTGCGCGTTTTTAATATACAATTTAATAGAATCTCAAAATTTTCTGTGGCTTTTCAACTAAATTAAAATCTCAAGAAACATTTTATAAGAAAAATGAAGGTAATTGACATTAAAAATAACTGAAAAATGCATAGTCTTTTAACCAAAAAAAGGTAATTCATAGCATAAATGTTTGTAGATTTTTATTTGTCACTAAAGAGAGAAAGATAGAGAACAATAATAATAATAGTAATTATTATTATTATTATTATTATATAACTAAATCTAAAGGGAAAAAATTAAGAAAAACTTATTAGTCCTGGTTATAAGAAATCCCTAAAGTAAAAAAATGTCTACCTTCAAAAATGGATACCCAATAATTCAAGATATATATTCCCTGCTTAGGACTAAATATTTGGCTTAAATTAGTTTTTTGGCATGCTAACTTTCTCCCATTGCTCTTACTTTACTGGATTAAAGAATCAATTTCTCCATGAAATTAAAAGAAAAGAAATATAAATACATTGTAAAATAAAGTAAAAAGAAGCACATCAATCATTAAAAATGTAATATAAACCTAAGATTCAAAAATCTGGATAAACACACGCACACAGAAGTACAACTATCTTTCCTGTGTTCATATATTGCACAACTATGTACTATGTAATTATATTCAGAGGAAATTTGATTTTGCTTTCAACAATTAATTTAATAAAATTAGAAAATAAGTTCCTAAAAATTGTTTTAAGTATTTTATCTATTTAAGCAAAGATAAGTATTATATAATTCCAAAGTCAGTTTTTGTTGAAAAAAATAGCTTTGATCGCTTTGGATAATTAATAAATATAAATTGCAGAATCATTTAAAAAATAGTAACGACATTTGTTTATAAGTTCCTTTGAAAATAGACATGTGTTGCTAGAATAAAACATTCTAAACTAAAGAAAAATCATATATAATTAGGTGGTATTTTACAAACAGATAGTAAATTTTTTCACTGTTTCATTCTTTATCCTTCTGTAATTTCTTCTATATAATTGCCCTTTATTAAATATTTTCATTCATAAAAATAGAACGATTTAGATGAAAGATTCATCAATGGCTTGGATAGTTCTATTTCTCGAACAAAAAACATTAAATAATATTACTCGAGGGTCCATATTGAACAGTTTGTTCATCAAAAAAAGCTTTTGTAAACAAAGAAGATAGAGGTAAGTGTATAAATAATTTAATGTGAATTGCATGCTTGTGAAATTAACATAATCCAAACGATTTCCATTCAAGTGATATTACTTTGTTAATAAAATTTTTTTGATTAGTTTCTTAAAGAGTAAATTAATAAATATTTGCTTTGAATTTTTCTTATTTTGTTAGCTTAATACAGTTGCTTACTTTCATCGCAGTTCTCTTCAAGTTCTCTCACTGAAAACACTTTTAAGTCCTATTAATATTTATTAACTTTTCCTATATCAAATTTAACATATCTCATATTTACTCAAATATAATCATTTACAAAAATCCCAATGTTCAACAGATTTGTAAACATGCTACTTCAGATAATTATTGATAACACATCAAACTGTATAATCAACTCTACGGAATGCATTTTATTAAGACAGTCCATATAAATATTAACAAGTACCAAATTTAAGTAAACTAACTCTGTTTTAATTTTTTCCCCAAAGTTATTTACAACTTACATCAATTTTCAAATAATTTCAGTTAGGTATAATTTAATTCGAATTCACAGTCGACAAACATACAGTTGAACCAATTTAAAATTCTGTTTACAATCTGAAGTATGCTTCAAATATAAAAATTTATTACAGTTATTTACTAATTTTTGTAAGTTGTAGATAAAATTAACTCTATACTATACCCTTATAGTTATTACTCATGATATACATCTTCAACAATTATTTCCTGTTTCAATGAAATTTAATACGTATGAGAATTTAAAAGTTTCTGAATGCATGGATATTCAGTATTTTTTTAACTGGATATATAAGGAAAGGTCACACTAATAACACTTCAATAACAGACGAAAAATAAATAGGGGGTTTTTTTTGCCTACTTACATTTTAAGTTTCTATTTCTTAATATTTCAAAAATAATTTAAAACATTTCACAGTTTAAAAAACTCGACAGAATTAGTTTTAAGAAGAAAATATGATTATCTTTTATATTTAAGAATTATATTCGCTTGTTAATAACACATTCCCTATATTATTTTAATATAACGTATGATTAACAAATTTTATAACCTTTTAAATATATAAATTTTTAAATCTTTTACTCCAATCTTATTTACGTATCACGTTTTTTTTAATTTAAATTTATTTATGTCTAGAGACAAATGAAATATATATATATATATATAGAAAGTATTCCAACTAAATATAAATGCAGGAAGATACAAAACTTGAAACAAGTCGTTTTTCACCATAAAGACAAGAAAATGCAAAAATGAGCTTTTTCCCATCAGTACAATGAAAGACCAATCAATAGAAAGGTGATGTGATTGAAAGTATCAGAAGTATGCCATCAGAAAGGACATGAGTAAGACAGTGCTCTCTTGGCACAATACTCACGGTAAAACAATATTTTGTACCTAAGTCACATGTCAACGCTTTCAGCTTCGTTCTATACTATATGCATAATGCTTTCTTTATTCTTTAAGTACTTCATTGTGCTTCTAGAGGTCTAGGTTTGTATTTTTAAAAAATCTGAGTACAGTACTATAAAAGAAGTGTTTGTGAATATATAGATGGTGAATGTGTGTGCAATGTCATGCCATAGGGATTATTTTCCTGTCATGTTCAGGGGGCTTTATTTTGTATATACGGAAAGAACATCAAACTTATAAACATCGCTACTGACATAGTACATCCTGCAGCGGTAATGATATATCACAATAGCAATGGGTACTTTAAACGGCATAATTTGTCCTGCCCTAGAGCTGGTATTGTACAGGATTGGTTTCAGGAACATCACGGAGGCTTCCTTTTCAGTTGAGTTGGCCCCACAATCCCCATATCTTAATCCTATAAAAACTTTTCAATTGAAATACAACCTCACCAAAATCCACAATTATCCTGTCGTAATTGCTACTTTTCAACCATGATCTCATATTGCTCAAGAAACCTACCAACGTCTTGTAAAATCAATGTTAAAAATAACTAAGGCTGTATTAAAGGCATTGAGCTCATTTAGTTGAGTTCATTTTTACGAGGAATTTTAACTTTTAAAAATTTAAGGCAATATACAAATTTATACAATAACATTTGTCAACTTTTAAAGGTAAAACATAATTTCAAAGAAACCACAAAATAAGTATATTTAAATTTTTTCAACAATTAATACATTAAAAACTTTAATTTTTTAAGCAAAAAAGCCTGAACAAGTTTATAGTCGCTATATTTTTAGAAAAACATTACATTTATCGGGGTTTGTTATGAAGCAATATTCAGTTAAATATGAACCACCTAATAACACGAGAACTTTATATTTAATTTACTTTTGTTTCAAGAAATAAACTAGTATTCTATTTCATGAATTATTATTTTTTGTTCTAACGTTTCAATCGCGCTGAACTTCGAACTACAAAAAAAAAAAAAAAAAAAACGAATGATTGTTGCATAAATTTTATTGGATTTCAATTCAGTGACTTAAAGTTCTTGGAAATCAATGTCATGAGTTCAGAAATAATTTGAATAAAGTTTCAAAGTCAAAATATTTTTAAACACATGATGAAGCTTAATTGTTCAGTCTAGGGAGTATTTATTTTAAAACAAAAAAAAAACTCTCCATACAGTTTTTGATGCATTTATTTAAAGAGTTCGCCAAAATATAATAATAATAGCAACATTTTCGTTGTGTAATATTTATTACTTTGAGAATGTTTTAACTTTTTATTTTGGTATTGAACTACTGTTTTTAAATATTGTTAAATATAAATGTAAGTAATATGTGCTTCATATATAAAAAAGTAAGTATGAGCACTCTACATCAAGGAAAGAAGAAAATAGCAATCATCATAGATTTCAATTATGGTATTCATTTTCCTCTTAGTTTCGTTCTTTTTTTCTAACTTTACAATGTTTAATTATTTGTAATGGGCACAAGACTGATATTTTGTATAACTCAATTTTATAAAGAATACAAAAAGTACGAGAATTTGTCCCATGGAGGTTCAAAGCTTGAGTTCTTTAGTAAAACAAGTGTAATACAAAAAATATTTTTTTAAGTCAATTCCTACTTAGGTCAACAAAGAAAACTTTTTTTAATTTATTAAACTTAATTAATTAATTTATATTTAAAAACTGTATTAACATCGTGTGTCATTCACTACAAGTTTAAAAACATATATTTGAACTTGAGGGGCTCCACTATTGTAGTTAGTTGTAACTTCGTCAGAAAAACGCAGTATAAAATTAAAATTAAAAAATAAAATTTAATTAATGAATTAATATTTGAAAAAACTGTATAAAAATCAAGTGTCATCCACTACAAGTTTAAAAAAATGTATTCGGTTTTTCAGTGGATGAACAAAAGGTATTTTATTAACGTTGAAAATTGGGGGACAAGATAATATATATATATATATATATATATATATATATATGATAACTAATAGTAGAAATTGAAAAGGCATGACCTCTTAAATGCACATTAGTAGTATTAGATTTTTGGATAAGTAGTATTTTCCAATTCAAACATCATTAAGGCATTTAGATGAGAAGTTAAAGGCAATCATTAAGGTAGAAATATTGTTGCTGTAATGAAATAAAAAGTTTTTTCAATGTGAATATATTTTGAAAATATTTTTTGTTGTTTTTTTTAGAAATGTATAAAATTTCAGTGTGCTTATAAGACGATTTTATACCTTAAAAGTGCTTGGAACTATATATTTTAAGCGTTTTAAACTTTTTTTAATATAAAATTAATTTGTGTTTTTGTGCGTATGTATCCAGATTCATTTTTTCTGATAAATATGAATAAATTAACATAATCCGAGTTCAATAAGTAGTTAATCAACCTGTTAAAACAAAATGTATACTGTTTGAAATTTAAATACAAAACTATTACAAGAAAAAAGCATTTTAGTCGAATGCTATTACATTTAAAATACGTTCAAAAGTTTTCATTTTATATTTTAATGAACTAACTGATATCTTCTATAAAGAATTACTGTATAATTAATAAATACTATCTTTAATTTAGCTTGATACGATAATAGAAGTCAATTTAACTGATGAATTAGAAAACTGATTAATTATCATTACAAATAACTAAATCATTTTAAAAATGGTAAATACTTTGAGTTTCTGTTTGTAAATCAAATTAGCGAAATAAGACCAGTTGTGTATTAAAAAAGGGCAGTGGAAACAAATATATTTCCCAAATAACTTTTAATTGATTTTGCAAAATTAAGCATTTCATGAAAATTAAAGAACATAAAAGACATTCCGTCTAAAGCAATTACTTTAATACCCTAAATTAAAAACACTAGATAAAGTAGATCTGAAACAAACGAGAAATGATGAATAATTAAAAATAAGAAATTTCAAACAATTATATTTTTAAAACTAAATCAATTATGACACAAACGCTAATTATCGAAATATAACTGATACATTTAATAAACCTTAATTCAATCTAATTCCTGTAATAGGCTGAATAGTTACTAATCTCATGTGTAATGTTTTTTATCTAATTCTAATTCATGCATTTTTAAATAAATATTCATGCGAGTAAAGAAATGTGAAGAATTAATTACTCTGTTACTTAAATGAAATTTCTCCAAAAAGAGTGCAATTAACAAGGGACTGTTTATTGCAAGGTAAATACTCGAAGAAATGCTTATATAGAGAGAGATTTGCACTTTTCAACAAGCTCCAGGGGGAACATAATTGAATTTTATTATTTGCACATTACACTTAATGACATATTTTCACGCTTTGGGATAATTGGTCCATGACTAATATCTTGATGAGCAAGCAGTTTAGGGCAAAAGGAGTTTGGTGTGAAATGCAAATCAAATTCACTTCTGGAATGAGCTTCTTAGCCGGAAATGGGAGAATATTCATGAAAAGAGCTTTTGTACGTCGATTTGTGAATATTCGTTTATTTATCATTTAGCTAATATTAATTTAAACATATTCACACGAGGGCTTATTTATGATTTTAATAATCATGCATTTTATAACTCATCAGAATTTTATTTTCATATGCTTTAAGGCAGTGCTTCTCAAACTTTCAATATTTGCGACCCAATTTTCAGTCATAATTTTCATCTCACTCCCTCTCCTCTCCATACAATAACAATGTATTGAATTCAATAATACTACACTTTGACGCTAAATCTACAATACGATTTAAACATCTTAAGCGTATATAAACGTCTCACTCAACCAAAGTGTTAATTGCCCCGTACGTATCTATACGTATTTCTGAACTACGATATCTGTGCATTGCTATTCACTACATCATTCCGAAGGCTTTGAAATGCAACAAAAGAATTCTGACAGTGTTTGCGAAGGATTTACTTATTTCAGAGAAAGTTTTACTTATTTATTGCAGTTCTTCCACCACCACCCTAATGCATCACATACGCGTGCCTACGTGGAAAACGGTGGTATTAGGGAGTCAGTCCCGTAACTTTTGTAATCGGTCGTTAAGGGGTTAATTATAAGCCGTACAAATTCCCAATATAAGTATTAATTTTTGTAAAAATTGTATATAGGACAAGCCCATGGGGTCACTGGTAATTATTAAACATGTTCTTAACTTATTATTGTTAAATTAATTATAAAATACATTGTGCAGTACTGATACATTTACAAGTGTATTATATCAGTGGAAGTGTGTATTTTATATTTTATTACATCAGAATGTATTTTGCTTGTTTACTTTCAGTAGATTAAATAATCTTTTGCTTTTGACTTTTCAATATGCTCGCACCCCCCTCGTAGAGGTATCACGCCCCTCTAAGGGGGCGCGCCCTACATTTTGAGAAACGCTGCTTTAAGAGGTATCCAACTACTCTAAAATCTCAAATTTTGTCAAAAATTGAAACATTTTTTTTATGATTTAATTTTATAGACCTTCCTAATAGCTTCATAAAAATACCAAAATTTTTATTTTCCATTCACTAGGACAAAAGTAACAAGTATTTTAGTAAAAGCAAATGCTACAGCTTAAAGCAAGATGTCAAACTTTAAAACGCGTTTTACTCGAAATGTGTGTGTGTGTGTGTGTGTGTGTTTTTCTTAGAAAATGGCCAAACGGGAACGGTGATTGTTCAAAAAACTTTAAAAATAATTGACTTAAATTGTTTGTGCATGTTCTGTATGATAGTAGAAGTTTATTAACCTTCTGATTTATCAATCACTGTTTAATAACAAAATCTACAGTCCCTTACGCGAATATAATCACTATTTTCTTAAAGCAATTTCATATAATAACTAGGATAAAGGGCTCTAGTTTTTGAAAATATTAAAATATTTCTTATCCTGTAGGCTATTTCCAAAATAAATAGCAAAGAAACACATTAAAATTGAAAAATTTAGAATTTGTTCATAAACTTTTTGTACAGAGCGGGCCCCCTTTATGTAATTTTTATACATTTTTACCAATTTTTTTTTCATTTTAGTATTAGTAATTTATTTTTCTCTTCTTAATTTTAGCATTCTTTTCTAAAAAAATTTACTAAATAAATCTAAAAATCACAAAAAAAAATCCCCATGAAAAAGCTGTCACAAGTAGCCGGATACCTTAAATTTAAAAAATACTTTTATTGAGTTAAAAGCACAAAAAGTTAAGTTAAAGCACACTCTGAAACTCTAAAAATTGCAAGACATTTAAATAATTGCCATGTTTTAATTTATTGATCTTAAACTTTTATTACTTTAAACTTATATTTAGTGTGATTACCTTTTGTGTATATTATCCACCCTTAAATATTTTTTTTATATTTTACTTTTGTGTAGAATACATTAATTAAAAATAAATTCTTATCATCATTTAACACAGAATTATAAAAATAATTCATTGGCGTAGATAAAGGTGAAGCTTAACCAAAATACGAATATTTAGTAATGACAAAATAAAATTGATTGCTTTATTTTCCAAAACATTTACTTCTTACGCTCATGGTATTTTGCTTAGTTATAAAAAGTTCCATTAAGCTGCCAAAAAAAATGTGCATTGTGCGCGATACATCATAAAAGTGCAAGGCTTCTGGAAATCCCAATAGGACCGGGGGCGTCCTAAATTTTCTTGTAATTATAGTCTCTTATATAAATTAATGGATTTTTGGAGAAATTAATTAAAGAAAAAGCGCATTGTGTGTGTGTGTGTGTGTGTGTGTGTGAGAGAGAGAGTTCAAAAATGTGCCTGACGTTTTCATTAAACGGAAAAATGAGTCTTTATTTTGAAATTATTTTTGAAATAAAGCCTTTAATATTATAATGTTAAATAATTCCGGTTAATTAAATTGTATGTATTAGATAAATAGGTGTAGAACACTGCGAGAGGCCTCTTAAAGCCTCTCATTAACCTTAAAAAGGACTTTCGTTACATAAATAACAGTTTATTTGATTTCTTATAAACGTCGTGGTTTGAAGTCACAGGAAGTATATGGGCAACGGACCTTGTATTATAAGCCATGGTGAAATAACCTGGATAACACATGATCTAATGTCCCACCTATCAGACTTCCACACCAAACTAACATAAGGACTTTCGGCCACAACGGATTTAACATGCTCAACCCTTCTACACAGCAGATCCTGGATGAAACCAGAGTCATCATGCCACTCAGCAGAACGTACAACACCACTTTCGCCATGCCCCTCATCGAAGACATGTCCTGATATGGGATTGAGGACTGCTTCGCAGTCCAGACGCCCAAAAAAGCAACGTCTATGCAACGTCTATGGATGAAACCAGAACTGGAACCCCCTAGCCAAGTTCGCGATGATAGTTCATTGGCTACTATGGCTACAGTTTCGAGTAATTTTTATTATTATTACAAATGTGTCTGCCATTATTATTCTATATAGATCATTTTCAGTTTTTTTAGCATATCTAGTAAGGGCTTCTTTTAATCCTTTAAAATATTTCATTCAATTTCTACTATTAGTTCCCTCTCTTCCTATATATAATATATATATATATATAATACATATATAATATATATATATATATATATAATACATATATAATATATATAATATATATATATAATATATATATAATATATATATATAAAATACATATACATATACATATACATATACATATACATATACATATACATATATATATATATATATATATATATATATATATATATATATATATATATATCTTGGTCAAATTTTCAATCGTTATTAAAATACTTTTTATTCATCCACTGAAGTTCAAATACATTTTTTAAATTTTAGTGGATGATACTTGATGTTAATACAATTTTGTTTTCAAATATTTTAGTTCATTTAATTTTATTTTTAAATTTAAAATTTATTCTGCGTTATTCCTGACAAAGTTAGAATTAGCACAACCAATGGCGCCAGTAAGTTTTTCGACTGAATTTTTTCTTGGCATCAAATGTATTTTTTAATCTTGTAGTAGATGACACTTGATGTTGATACAGTTTTTTAAAATATCAATTCACTAATTAAGTTTAATTAACTAAAATAAAAATTTTCTTTGTTGACCTAAGTAAAAATTAACTTTTTTTTTTTACTTGTTTTAAAATATTTTTAATATAATGCTTGACGCACATCAACAACATTTTTCACAATACTAAAAAGATAAAGAATCTTATTTGTAAAGATGAAAGAGGACTGTATTTAGTTCCAAGGCAAGTGCAAAACGTGTATGGTTAAATTATCATCCCTTTACTTTTTATATTCCTACTTCACATATCCCAGCTTATCTCTACAAATACCCATCTTGGTTTACCACCAGAAATCTTCGTGTTTCACTCTGCACATAGACTGACAGCTCCAAGGGAATGTTTCAATTTCTGCAACATCCATTCCATCAATGAGGATAAAGCTTACGTGTTACGAATTGATGAATTCGCGCACACAGTTTGAGACTGAGTGATGGAGAACTCGTTCATATTCAGGGTTCATCTTCTTGCGTGCTTATGCAACTCAATCGTATTCTCATGCGCAAGAGAACCCTTCTGAGAGATACAGCTCTGATGTATATTTTGCATTCCGAAGAATCAATGTTTGCTTTGGTTGCCTCACTTTCTATTGGAACTGAAAATATTTTAAGCCCTAGATATAATTTATTCAGCTCCATTTCAAATCGATCACAGCATCAAAAAGAAGAGAAATGTAATTTGTTTAGATTCTAAAATATTTTGGAGTTTCTTGTTTAAATTCTTCTGTAATAATATCTTCTAAAACATTCGTCTTATATTCGCATCTCTCTCTCATATATATATATACACAATATAAATATATACAAATCCCGCGTCACGGTGTTTGTCCGCAATGAACTCCGAAAGTACTCAACCGATACTTTTGCATATTTCCTCCAACTTAAAATATAGGATAGTTTTTATACCTATTAATTACGTTTATTATTTTCTTTTATTGCTGGAAATGTGAAGAATCCGAAAAATGGGAAAATTCGCAAAATGTCACCATGCGCGTGTCTACGAGAGTGGATTTTGTAGACCAAGCTGCACGAGAAGTGAATGCCTCGCATATATCAGGGATTGAAATCCGAATTTCAAATCGGTTCCCAGTAATACCCGTAATTTTGATGAATAATGCCGGAAGACCGTGTTTTAGGCATACCGAAACAGGGGCTTACCTTAAAACTGTTGAGCCCGAAAACTTGGTCTGTGGCGTATTTCCAGATGGGCAATCCGAATCTGATATCCGATCGGAGAAATTGCGGGATAATTCCGAATGACGATCTGTTATCCTGTCTTTTTTTTAAATCGAGAATTATAATTCAAAGCAATTGAAATTTGATGCTAGGACATAGATATCAATAATATATATATATATATATATATATATATATATATATATATATATATATATATATATATATATAAACAGTATGTATTCATATAGCATCATGAAATACTCAGTTAGGCAACGGCTAGTTATATATATATATATATCCTGCAATCTTGGTTTTTAAGGACAGGAGTTTGTTATTGTATTACTGTGCCTAATATTTAATATCTTGAATAGTTATACTTAGGTTCTAGAGCTATCTTTGTATATATATTTATGCATTTTATATATATATTTACACGTTTTCTAATTCTCTACAAAACAAGAGATAAACATTCATCAATTACATTCGAAAAAAACACATAGACAGTAAAAAGATCATTCAATGAAGGACACTAGATTAAAAATTGTAAAACGGATACTGCAGTATTATAAACATTGCTGACTTAGGACAGCTAATATATAAAATAATTTATATAAAAGTGGGATATATATATATATACATATATATATACATATATATATATATATATATATATATATATATATATATATATATATATATATATATATATATATTAAATTAGATTTAAAATTAAATTCTCTATATAGTACTTAACTTTATTTTCCATTACATCTGCAAGTATTAAATTATTCACCAAATTATTTCT
>BMAU01019301.1:0-227500 GCA_019973935.1 Trichonephila clavipes | reverse complement strand
AACACTCGCTGTTCAGGATTGTCTAGACAGCGAGGGTATTCAACGTCTCGTATGGCCAGCGCGTTCTCCAGATCTAAACCCCATTGAAAATGTGTGGGATGCTTTGGGAAGGCAAGTTACTGGTCGAAACTATCCTCCAACAAACAAGAACACCCTCATCCGTGCACTCACAGAGGAATGGGATAAATTGCCTCAACAGCTGCTGGATAATGTTGTGCAAAGTATGGTACGACGTGTGGAATGTTGCATCACACTCCACGGTGGACATATCCCGTACTGATACCTTTCTTTAAGCTGCCTGCTGACTTTTAGATGCATTATTCCATTTCTCCGTACGCAGATCAAATGAACGTTTTTTTTTTTTTTTTTTCAGATGTTTTACAGCTTTTCTACTTTCCAGAACAATAAATATTCTTTATTCTAATGTCTGAATAGTGTGGCAACTATATTTTATCCTACTAGGCCTCATGTCTCGCTTAATGTTATGCTACATAGCAATTTGTGATCCGTCCTTAGCAATTGTCCAGCAGTGTATATATATACATATATATATACATACATATATATATATATATATATATTATATACATATATACGAAAGCGTTCTAATGTCATCCAAAACGCCTTGATAGGTGATGAATGTTCGGAAGAACTAAGTGATCCTATCCCACCAAACAACAAACTGCAATAATATTTTAAAAAGTTAACTTCAGAATCTAAAAAACTTAGAATCTTTTTTCATGTTTGATCCCAGACTGCCCCAATAAATTCAGAGAAGCTATGCTGTAATTTGAATCTCACTGATCCTTTGAAATAATAGCTAAAAAAATATCTGAAGGTGCAAATTTCATTATTAAAAGACTGTATTTCAGCTTCTAATTAATTTAGCCTCTATTCAAATTTTCTTTTAAAATCTCAAAGCATTTAATTAAAAAAAATACTTAACAATGTAACTTATTCAAATTTGTCTTCGTGAAAGATAGATATGAAGTAAATAATATTATCCATATAGTTAATTAGGTTATGATTAATTGATAATTATATAATAGAAAATTTCATATATATATTTTAAGAAAAATTCAACTCTTACTCTAAAAAAAATATTTTCTCCGAAAATATTTTGTATACGATGTTTTAAATTAAAGAATTACAAAAAAGTAAATAAAACAGCTTATTTTTATGAAGTTAGGCAAAATTTTTTCACAGAAGCACAAAATTTGTTATTAATCTGAAACTCTTAAAAACTGTAATATAAACTATGCACTTTTTTAAAATTTAAATAATACTATTGAAAAGTTATAATTTCCTGTTCTTTTTCGACTTTTTAGAACAAACTTGCCATGGTATAGTAACAGAAACTCCGAATTATGAATTTTTTGTGAAAATTACATTAAATGCTTGGTGGAAAAAATAAAGTGGAGTCACTAAAACATAAAAATTTCCAAACAAATTAACACTACTATCAAAACTGGCTCGCAAACAAAATACATAAATATTTTAATTTAAGCAGGAAAACTTCATTCTCTCTTAATACTGGTATAAAACTAGAGATTTTCTCTAAGTAACCTTATATATTATAGTATATATCATTAGACGGTGTGTAATTCTTTAGTACTTTTTTTTAATTTATTTTCGATAAATTTATCACTCGTTCTGACTTTTACTTACGAATCATTTTACCATATACCCACTTATAGGTACTGTTAAAACGTAAATTAATATTCGTTTGAAACGTTGTAAGAATATTAAATTTGTATTTATTTCTCTAGGGATATTTTACTACAACAATTAGAGTCATAATTGCTAGAAAAATGCTTTTAAACTCAACAGCTTTATCATAAACTTACAAACTGCAACAACTATAAAAACCCAATAACTATATGAATTGCCAAGTTTGCAACAAAAGAAATTTCTTATCTTTTCTACTTGGAAATCAATAAGTCTACTAAACATGATGATATTCTACACAAAACAAAATCAATTGTTTGATAAGTGTAACAGTTTTTGAGAAATGTCGTATAAACTATTTTACAACGGGAGCCAATGGTTATAAATTTCGTTTTCTAACAGTACTTTAACAACTTCAGTTTTATGAAGAAAAATGCTTTTCAAAGTAAAAATTTACAGGAGATTGTGAAATATTATAACAGGAGAAATGAATGCGGAGAGTGTTAAAAATATACATTTGTGCTCAACAACTGAAAAAACTGACTTGATTCTTTATATTTTAAGATGTTACAAGCATTTTCATAAAATGTATAACTTGCAGCATTAAATTGACAGTTTCACTCGAAGAAATTATTTGTAATAGAATGAAAATTTTCGTAGTGGCAATTTTTATGTTTGCTAATGATTATTTTATTTTTTTACAAAATTCGAGCTTTATTACGGAGCTAAATTATGACACTACACCAATGCAATCAGAATTATCACTGAACATTTCCATGCATTTCTTTCTTCAAAGAGATTCGAAAGTTAAATGTCGCAGATGATTTTCAATCACCCCTAAATCCGTACTTTTTAAATTCATTGCGTTTTTATTTCCATGAATTTATTGTTTGTGCCCCATTTGGAAACCGCTAGAGGATTAGTGGTGTAATTTTAAACTTTGGCCATATGCCTCTTGAGTTGGCACTCCACTCTCCAGACTTCCATACTATGCTGAAGTAAGGACTTTCAAGATGATTAGTCTCTGTTGACACTAGGGACTCAAAATCACGACTCTATAGAAACAATTCTGGTCGTGAAATCGCGATCTGAGCTCTTTTTCCATATTTTATTTTTTTTTTATTTTTAATGTACAAGAACTATGTTTAGTGATTAATCTAAAACCACTTTGCTGTCGTAAAATTCAAATGTTGTTATACAAATTTTGCATACTTAACTAGAAACACAGTAAAATACTGAATCAGTTTATTCCGATTTAACTCTTTCGAAGTACCTGTATTAATAACAAAAAAGAAATACTGAGGATTAGTGGATTAGAAGAAAAATTATTTTAATAAAATACAAGCCCAGGGGCTGATTGGTAGTGTTTCACGCTTTCACACTAAAGGTCCTGGATTTAAATCCGAAACTAGAAAGGTCGAATCAGTCTTTCATCCCTTCAGGGGGCCAATAAATCTTTGAGCTTGGAAACTAAACACTAGGGGTTTCGCGTCAGACTGACCACCTGACCGGGACATCTGTTCATGCTCCTCAGTGCCCAAAGTCGCGTATACTGAAATGGGCACAGTAGACCTTAGCCCGCATGGGCTGTTGCGCTACTGAATTTAGTTTAGTTTAATAAAATACACACCCCCATTCACTTTATTATTTAATTAAGCAATTGTAAATAAATGCTTATTTATAATTATCATATTCTTTACAGAAGCCAAACGCTCTTTTACCCCATAAGTACAATAGGTCAAAAATAGGTAATAGGAATAGGTAAGTCAAAATAAGTCAATCAAACATTGTTTTTGTCTCGTATAGTTTCAAAAAGAACTTTTTTAAAGGTGATGAGAAACTATATATAACTTTATAAGACCTTTCAAAATTATTTCGGTTACTCAATTCATTTTTACATGAAAATTTCAGTGTCAAGTAAATGAAGTGAATGTAATGGTTATGAACTTTCTTACAGATAAAAGTATTCGAAATAAACTATTTAATTCAAATTTAAACAAATATATTTTTTATTAAAAAAAATTTTCACCCACGCTTAATATGAAACCTCCGTATCAACGAAATATTTTACAAAAAGTTTCATATGTTAAAGAATGTAAAAAACTATGCATACAGCAAAATAAATTATAAAATAATTATGCATTTAATCAAATAATTCCTTTTAGATATAATTGTGACCAATTCACTGTCAAAATTATGATATGCTTTTATAACTATACTGCAGTAGATTCTCTAACAGAAAAGAGCGAAACAGGTGCGAAATATTATGAACACTTCAAGAAATTTTGAGAAATACATTTACGAATTTGTTTGACATTGCAGTTTGTCAGCACTAGAGGCATATCCAACAGAGAACGGTTTGCCCAAAGGCTAAAAATTCTTGAAGGATTCATTTGAGATTTGAAGCTCAGCACTTTCATCCGTAAATCCGATTTTCATGCGAATACCATCCCTTTAAGATCAGTCAATGGTTTAAGCCATTTAAAGCCAAGTCTGACTATTCTGTGCTTCAGTATAACTTTTGGTTACGCTAAAAATAACTCAGTTGAAAATTAAACTGGGCTCAGTTTACCTATCAACACTGATATTATAAAAATTATACGTATTACCATCGTAGTTTAATTAAACAACACCACTTAGCCTGCATGATGTTTATTTAATTTATAAAGAGTTATATATTTTGACTTATACTGAAGAATAGAGTTCAAGCTGATATTCCTTTTTTATCAGATAATGAAATGTTTCAAAACAAATGTTAGTTCTACTGAGTGCATACTTGACACATACCGGGTGGGCAAAAGTCCGTAAAAATTTTAAAAATAATGAATTTTTAAAATTTTTACGGACATTAAAATCCGGAGAAATGAACGAAAAAAACTGTTCGCAGGATCAGCATTAGTATATCACGGAATTTTTTAAGCTAGAAAAGTAAAATAATTCGAAAATCATCCGGTAGGTGGCGCTGATGTACGCAAATGAAAGAAACAATGCATAAATAATGAACAGAAAACTTTCACAACTTTATTACACCAGAATATGTTCCACATGACCACCACCACAGGGGAGAAGACATTACAGACGAGTGATGAATCCAGCAACGCTAGAGTTCAACATGTCCGGATGTATGGAGGATACTTCTCTGCGGATCGCATATTTCAGTTCCGACAGACTTGATGGACCGGATAGATACACGCGAGATTTCAAATATCCCCACAACCAGAAGTCTGCCGGTGTTAAATCGGGAGACCGAGGAGTCCATGGGTACCTGCAGCGTCTGCTAACGATTCTGTCTTCCCCGAACGTCTGTATAAGGAATGCCTTAACCGGGTTAGCAGTGTGACTGGTTGCTCCATCCTGCATGAACGGGACATTCGAAATCTGACCTCGTTGAATTAAACATGGCACAACAGTCTCCCGCAGAAGCGTTAGATAACGCTGAGCATTTACCGTTTCCATTATCCATCCATTTACTGGGCACTGCGTTTCAAAGAAGAAGGGTCCTATGATAAATGAACCCGTGAAACCACACCATGCTGTCACTTTTGGGGAATGCAATGGATTCTGTGTGTACTCACGTGGATTAGAGGTCGCCCAAATGCGACAGTTATGGTTGTTAACGTCACCATGTAGCGAGAAAGGAGCTTCATATGTCCACAAGATGTTAAAAACCCAGGTGGGATCCTGTTCCATTTTAGAGAAGGCCCACATCGCAAATGCTTCCCTCTGTGTGGCATCTGCTGGCAAAAGTTCATGGCACGATTGCAATTTGTATGGGTACAGCTGGAGGAATCGACGAAGAATATTGCGGACAGATGATGGTGGTAAGCCCAATCGTCTGGCAGCTTCACGAGCACTGCTGGTCCCTGAAGCTGCTTCGGACGCAATCGCTTCCATTTCGACAGCAATGCAGGGTGCACGTGCTTCTTTTGAGTATGGTCATCCGGCTCGTGCTCGATCCTCCAACTTTCCAGTTTCCTCAAAACGTTTAACAAGCTTTAAGAGACCTGAAGGTGTTAAAGGGCCTTTTCCACTCTTTACATTTTTCTGAACTCGGAATTTACGCAAGGCAATGGTCGCTGATTCCTCGTTCATGTAAAATAACTTCTCCAACAAAGCTTTATCCGGCGCACTGAGCATCCTTGTTCACATTCACTGTTTGTAATGGTGAAATGAATGTGGATTCATTGAGAGCAAAGGTTTTTATAGGCGTCTAATTTGCATATTTCCACCCCAGACGCTTGTAACAGCGCCACCTACCAGATGATTTTCGAATTATTTTTTTCTAGCTTAAAAAAAATTCCGTGACATACTAATGCTGATCCTGCAAACAGTTTTTTTTTCGTTCATTTCTCCGGATTTTATGAATTTTTAAATTTTTACGGACTTTTTGCCCACCCGGTATTTCCCTTTAATACGCCGTGTTCTTGAAATTTAGTAACACTTTTATTTTTAACAAATTAAATTGCTTTTTAAATTGTTCTCTTTGAAGATTGAAATTAAAAACTCAATTTGATATCAAAATATGGAAAATCTAACAGATTACATTAAGCATAGGGGGAAAAAATACTTATTAAAACAAAAACGAATAGTATATAAAAATAAACTCTGTTCTGTATTTACTTGAGGAAAAATATGATAATTACTGAATACATTTCTCTCTGAAAAATATTTAAAATTTCAATCCTGATTTGATATTAAAGTTTTCTGTGCTTTCCATACTTTGCACTTTTTCGTGGCATTAAGAATCGAACTTACGGCTCAATAATATTGCCGACGCTAAAATTTACATCCATTAATACTCGTCTACGACAGGCTCTACATTTATGTATAAAAATTCTTACAGAATAGATCCATTAAATCGGCAGAAAAACCTTTCGCGTCTTTCTTTTATTTTTATCTCTCATTGAAGTTAAGAGTGAAGTTATTATATCTTTATTTTCTTTTATGATAAATCGTCTGAATTTAAGTTTAAGAGAAATTTACAATTGATAATATAAGATTATTCTTATGACAGAATATCATCAGTACAATTTAACTATTCAGAAACTTTAAAACGCAAATTTAACTTAATTTCAAAAGGCAAAAATATTATAAATAATTGTTTTTTGCAAAATCATTCCAAGAAAATATCACTATTTATCAAAATACTCGGTGTGCGTACTACAACCTTCTTAAAGTTTATATTAACAACTGACTATATCTTAAAAAACTGTTACAAAAAAAAGAGTGCATACATATCTTTCCATTCCATTATGACTGATGTAAATGCATATTAAAACATCATTCAAAATGTAAGAAGACTTTCATTTACGATAAACTTGTTTCCTCAGAACTAATTGTTTGCCTAATGTTTCGCAAGAAACACACATTTAAAGCAATCTAAACCTAATTTTTTGAAGAAATGTAGTATAGTTTTTAATAAATGCAGTATAAAGACGCGTTTGTATTCCTATTATGTCTTACGTAACACAGTTTTTTTTTTTATTTAAAACGCAGCTTTACCGAATTAGAATAAATGGAATATATACACTGGTGTGCAAAAATTAAGGACGAGACGGTTTTTTCAATATAACTTTGTACAAAAGCTTTCCAAATCAACACATTTAATACCGTAAGATCCCCAATACGTAAGGACATGTGTAATATGTAAGCAACACTTACTAAAAGAGAAATCAGAGGGATAAAAAGAAGCTTGATTGAAAAAGTAGCATGGAGCGCAATGCGACTGAAGGCCGAAACATCCCTGTGATGGGTGTCCAGCAAGAAACATCCGGTCTTTAGTAGGGGATATGATCTCCCCTGACTGCTAGGCAGGTTTCACAGCGTCTGCCCATGCTGAGAATGAGGGTGTCAATGAGTTGTTGAGGCATTGCTGCCATTCGTCTTGCAGCGCCAATCGAAGCTCCCGAATCGTTACTGGTGGTAAGGTACGAGCTGCCAAGCGTCTGCCTAGAAAATCCCATACATGCTCTATGGGATTGAGATCCGGAGATCGTGCCGGCCAATCCATACGTTCAATATCCTCACTCTCTAAGAGCTGTTCGGCAGCTACTGTGCGATGACATGGTGCATTGTCGTCCATGAAAAGGAACTGCAGACCCATAGCGCCTCTAAAAAGACGCACATATGGAAGAAGAATCTCGTTACAATAACGGGTCCCGTTGACTGAACCTGCGTCGAAGATGTGAAGGTCTGTACGACTACCAAGCATGATGCCTCCCCAAACGAGAACACCACGACCTCCATACCTGTCCCTTTCAATGATGTTCGAGGGATGATTGCGGCTTCCCCCGCTCTCTCCAGATGAGTATGCGATGAGAATCGCTACTCAAACTGAATCTGCTCTCATCTGTAAAGAGTACTCGTCCCCATTCATTGTCTCTGCAATTCCGGTGTTCCCGGCACCACAGAGAACGCCTTCTCCGATGGGCAGGCGTTGAAGATACACACCGCACAGGGCGTCGTGCAAACAGACTACCACCGTGCAGTCTTCTGGCCACGGTAAAACGCGATATCGGTCGTCCAGTCGCTGTGTCGTGTGTCTAGCGATTTCTCCCGCTGTCTTCCGCCTGTTTCTTCTGGCCTGTAAGACAATATACCGGTCATCTGCGGGTGTGGTTCCTCGTGGACGACCATTACTGAACCCCGGATAGCTGTTCCTGTAGTTTGAAATTGTCTCCAAAGTCGTGAAACGATGCTGTGAGCAATTCTGAACTCTGCAGCCACACTTGTCACACTGCGGCCTTCCTCCAACTTCCCAATGATTCGACCTCGGGTAAAAGCATCCAGATGTCGTCTAACAGATTGATTATTCGCCATTTCTCGCTGGGGCAGCAATTTGGTGTGATTTTAACTGTTATACGGCGTGCAATCTCTTTGCCAAAAATACTGATCTTACACCGACAACATGCTTTATATTACTCAGACGCTCCCCCATTACGTCTACCTGCATATCTGCGCATGTGCTACCGTACATCACCTTACTTAATCTCCTGATTGGTCTTTCTGTCCGCTCTGCCTCTTCGTTCAGCTGATATGTTAATTTTTCGACTTCGTCCTTAATTTTTGCACACCAGTGTAGTAGGGAATTTTTGATTCGTAAATTAATTACTATGGTAATAATTACTGGAAATTATAATTCCATAGAAATAAATCAGTAATTTGAACAGATTAGCAATGATTATACTTTCAGGAACTTGTGTTCGTAAAAATTAATTACAATCACTCAAATAGATTTCTACGCAGTTACATAAAATTAAACATTTTAAAAGCAGAAATTAAAAAAAACCGAGGGAAAAATTTGAGATGTTATTTAGAGTTTTCTTTTTAAATGATTGAATAAAAAACGTCTCAAACTACTGCTACCTAAAAAAATTTTAAAAGAAAAAATCTTTATTGCTGATTTAATTCAGATGTTTCTTTGACATTTGTTATAAAACAACTATAATCATTATAGCTTGTTAAAATAAGTACAGGTCAATGGATAGAGGAATGATTTTTTACGCTATACTAAAGAGGTAGAAAGTCGGACTTAATTTAACGCTATGTTACGTCTTCCATGTGAGCAATCATTGTAGTTCTAACTTACGGTCCCGATTAAAAGTTAATAAGTTCTCAACATAGCCTACAACATTGAAAAGTAGCAGAAAAGAAGAAATGGATTGCTCATTTGTAATAAAAGCTAACAGTTTTTAATACAACTTCACATTAAATCTGTCTGTCATTCACAAATTGAGGCAAATTAGCATAGTAATTTTAGCTAAATGTATCAGTTATTTAAATCTTTATTACATTTAAGTGTCGATTTTTTATCAGAATTATATAAAAAGCTAAAAATAACAATATTTAATGATTCTTTGGTAGATTCTTGCAGCACATATAAATTAGGTTGAATCCAAGACAGTTCTTGTGCATTTAAATATACGAGGGATGATCAGAAGAAAAGGTTACAAGTCGCAGCATTTGAAAACTATATATTGTGGAAAAATTTTGTTTCTCCAAGGTGGAGACATATGATGCTCCTTGTCATACAGCTAGTTTTCGGGTAGGTAGTGAAAATTCCCAGATGGTCTAGGACGTTTGAAATGGCAAGACTCTTAGTAAATTTATCTCGTTTGGAAGTGGGAGCCATAATTCGATTTTTATGGGTAAAGAATGTGTCCGCATCTGCAATGAGCAGACGAAATGTAGCGAAATTGTGTCACTGTTTTCAATCAGGCAGACAGTATGTCGAAAGCCACAATATGACAAGGAGTGACCGGCCAAGTTCTTCAACAACAGAAATTGTTACACTTCCCGGTAAACTAACCCAAGCTTTGGCAAAGCAAGCAGTGAAATTTTTGTGTCGAGGAGGCTTAAAGATGAAAGTAGTTTCTTAAAAATGATTTTAAATAATAATCAAGGATAAAGTCAATGTGCTCGTCACTGGAGCGATCAAAAATAATAAGTTGACTAATAAAATCTTAGATAAAAAAATCAACATTACCAGACATCCGATTCGAACCGTCTTTTTACAATCTAATATTTAAAACGAATTTATCATCTTAAAATGGTGATGCAACATACAGTTGCACAGCCAACCAGCCGCTCTCTATATAATAGCTAAAACGCACTTCTTATATTTCCTTTCTTTCTCCCTGAAAAACTAACACGAGCCGAGTTTAAATAGTCGCTCAATTTGCATTGCAGTTGCTGCCAACCACAAATCACGAAACTTGCAAAAAGATCGGGTTCGAATCAGTTTGTTTTATTTCATTGAGATCATGGAACGGGATTGGAAAAACACAAGGAGACCATAAAAATTTGGATCCGAAAAATATCTCGAATGGTTTTTCTTTTAAAATGTCTAACAGAAATCACAGCGGCATGAATTGGAGGAATGATTCAAAACAATAGACGAGTAAGTCTGCGTGAAATCTTGTCAGAGCTGGGACTGAGCTATGGTAGCGTGCAGCATATCGTTTCTGATGTGCTGCGATATTCCAAGACACAGCTGTGAAAGCATTCGTTGAGACCTGGCTCAATTGACAGGACCTGATTTCTACCAAGACAAGTTAAACAAGTTGGTTCTGCGCTCTGATAAATGCCGAAATAGACTTGGGGATTATGTCGAAATGTGATAGGCATGTATGCCTTTTAATTCCTTTTTTTTGTACTTTTTGTCTATTGTTAATAAATATTTCTTTATTCGACTTGTAACCTATTTTTCTCTTCAATCCTCGTATATTATAAATTAATTCCTTATTGATTTTAATTTATAAATGGGGTCTGTGAGTTTAAGTATATTTAAACTCACACGAAACAGAAAAAGATAATTCGCTATTGCTTTATTTTTTATGATTAAATCCTTCATTTAAAGCCAAAGGACCAAATAAATAATGTAGTTTTATATTCGGTTTTAAAATTTTATACTTGTGACAATAAATATTTTTTAAGAAATATTCTTCTTCATAGCAGCTTTTAAATTTAAACATGTAAAAAATTTTAATAATAGGCTTGTTTTTCCTCGATAAACTTATTTTACCAGAAGTGAAATTTAAAACCAATAGAAATATAAAAAGAATTCTAAATCCTTTTATTTTTCAATGAAATATAAAGAAAGACATTTTTTTATTTACTCTCTTTCTTTGAGGACATAACATCATTTGATCAAAATTATTTGTCCTAACTTTTCTAAATCATTATATAAAAAAAGAGCTTAAATCAAAAATATCTAGAGAGAGGTCATCAGATTTCAAACCAACTGCACTATACGAGGGAAAATTGAAGCAAGAAATAAAAGTATTTTTTCTATAGAAAATCGGTTAACTTTTACTCTAAGAAAAGAAAACCGTAGTAAATATCGTTAAGAAAAATTATTGAAGCATATATATATATATAACATAAGGCATCGTTTTTTTTTTTTTTTTTTGTTTTTCGAAAAATTTTCATTGATTCAAAAGAGATATCTCAAATTTAGAAACCTTGCATCCTAAAGGTTGAATGGAAAGTAAATAACTAATTTTGAAAGGAAACATGTTTATTGTGATTATTATATTTATTTTGATTCCATCGGGGAAGAACCTTTTTTAGTTTTGTAGCAAAACAATCCCTTAGAGAATTTTCGATCTCTTGTTTATTACTAAAATTTTCACCATTAGAAAACTGCTGCAGGCACCTAAACATATAATAATACGATGAGGTTATGTCTGTACCATATAGAGCATAATGTATAAATTTCCATCCAAATTCAGTCAGATTTTGCCTCCTCGTTTGTGCAGTGTGAGACAGGAAGATATCTTGTTGAAAACTCACACCCCGTCTACTTAGAGAAGCAGGTCATTTAATAATTGAAGCCCGCTTCAAAATCTCTTGTTGCCGAGTAGTAGATACCTGACAAAATAGTTTTTTATCTTCAACAGCTCAAAATAAAAAACTTTTTCCATATCCTGCAAATACAAAGCAAAACCTTTTTTTAAAATAGCTTTTGTGGTGGAAATGGTTTTCTTTTGCGCTAAACCATTTTCTTTTTCAAGTAAGGTTGGCATAAAGTATCCACTTCTCGCGTTCAGTGATGATAATACGCTTTAAAAAAGGACCAATTTAATTTCTTACGACTGGTGATGTACAAACATTTACTCGTTGCTGACACTTTTCACCAGTAAGTTCATGTGAAACCTAAACACCAGTTCGAAAATCCTTTCCAATAATTTAAGGCGTTCCACTAATGTTACATGTGCACTGTAGAACCTCTGTTCTTGTTCTTATATTATTGGAGTTTAGACTCTACAAGTCTACCAGTGCTTTATAAATATCAATCTGCATTGGCTGATCTTTTCTGTTTATTTTCAAGACAAAAATTCCCTTATTGAAACTTTGTAAGCCAACATGAAACTTGACTTTTACTTTTAGAACCGAGATGCACCGAAAAATCTTTAGAATTGATTATGCAATATTTTTTTTTAAATCTAAACTTAAAAAGCATGATATAACAATTATGTAACTGATCATATTTCATCATAGTCCTCAGCAAAATAAAAATTGAAACACAGGTTTAATGCAGTTTTAAATATAAAGTGTGTTGTTAAGTTAAAAATAATTTTAAAAATAGTAATATTCAAATCGAATTTTGGTATTTATATCGACTTGAATAAAGGTAAGTTAAAATCCTAAGAATTACCCCTCTTCCGTTCAACACAATATTACTTAAAAGAGATAAGTCTATGCACTTTGACTGTTGGTATTTCAATCACGCGTTTCTTAAAACGTTGCAATTAAATGTAAAATAACTAGAGGAAAATGATTTATACGCCAAATAAATTTTTAGTGCATTAAAAAATAGGATAAACAGAAAAAAATTATACGAGCTTTATTATAAGAGTAACTTTCTAATTTACAAGAATTAATTGCGTTTCCCATAATGTGGTTTTATTGTTCATTAACGGCGTACTTTGCAGCTTCAAATGGGGATATTGGTAATGAACTTTGTAACTTTGAGCCACATTCCAGTCACGAGGTTGATTTTTAAGCTGGCACTCCGCTCTTGACCATTATCACTCAGCTATACCGTGCGTGTATGTATGGCTACAGACTTTACTATATTAATTAGTTTTTAGTGCTATATTACACTATCTATAAGAAGAAATGTATTGGGTAAAACCTATCTAAAACAAATGTTTACTATACGGAGAGAAAGAAAAGCAATACAAATTATTATATTCAGTTAGATGGTATTTTTGAATTTTTAAATCAACATTTGTTCATTTAACTGCGCAGTAAGCAAGATAAGAATTCCATCAAATATTACACGCAACTATAGAAGAGAGAGATAGTATTGTGTGTATCTTTTTTTTTTAATAAAAGTGTGAATGAACCATAAATGTGTTCTTCGTGTGTATATCTTTAGTTTTATTTTAACTCATTTAGATTTCGTTGCTGAAAAGGGATATGTTCCAAGTTTCTAAGTTTTAGTTGGTCGAATTTTAGAAATTAATAGCTTCCATAGTATATACATATATATATATATATATATATATATATATATATATATATATATATATATATATATATATGTATAATCATTTATTTCTAACTACACAACTCTTTCTTTTGTTTTGTTCCTTCTTTTTAAAATTCATGGTAAAAAAATATATTTATCCCACTTGTGCATTTTTTATATAAGTTTCCAAAAAAAAAACTTATCTCGTTTTCATTTCTTAAGTCTTCTATTTTGTTAGACTTGAATTTATAATAACGGTTATAGTAATCACACACACACAAACTTAACATGCAACTTAAAAGTAAGATAATTATGCGACAACTTTAGCATAAAAATTACATAAAATGTTGAGAAAATTTATCATTTTCTTGAAATGAGAGAGATAAATCAAATATTGTTCAAAATTCCTTCCTAAAAAATAAGCAAAAATCATCAGCTTGCCATTTTAATCTAGTTACTATTCTCTTACAAAATGAACACCTATTGTTGACAATAAAGAACACTTCTAGCGAAGTTATTTAACTCAAGTTATTTAAAGGCCAAAGACGACATCCGACTTTCAAGTGATACAACTCTTCCGCTATATTCCGCCTGAGTAATTTACCAACAGAGGACGCTTCTATTTACTTTATTTCACTTATTATCGCCTACAGCAAGAAGGACTCACAGTTACCATGAAAGCTTAGGAACTACTGAGAAATGATCTGACTTAAACTAGATACCGCTGTTTTATGTATACAAAAGGGAAAGTAAATTATCTGGATTAGCTTTAACAGCCTGAGGGGAAAATTTTTCCCTTTCAACTTATCGTAATAAAGATGCTGGTTTAATCTTTAAATTCACCAGAAGTCCTTTTAAGAAGCTAAAACTACAAGTACTTTTAATTTAAACTTCAAGAGAATTTTTTTTATTCCAAATAAATATAAACCTCTTGTATTTTTTATTCTATACAATGACAAATACATCAAAAGTGTAAAACAAATTACACTTTCTGATCTCCAATGTTCAATATATTTATTAGTTTTTGCTTCGTAATTGTGGTTGAGTTACAGCATAAACTTGTGCTTACAATTCTAAAATGTTTTCCTATAACCAAATACAATAAATAACTGGTAAAAAAGATAAATTATCTTCCTGGTAAGTTTTTGGGAGGGACAATTTTTTCTTTCTTAGTATGATATTAAAGAAAAACTTTATTGTTCCTTTAAGATTAGGAAATAGCTATTTATTTTTAGCGCCCTTTAGGCCAGTGGCTCTTACATATTTTACGATATGCAAGCAGTTTCAAATAAATGACACTTTTAAGTTTATTTCGAGTATCTTCTGGTAATACTTATATTTATATTGGCTACATCTTAAAAATGCCTCTAAGTGTACCTCCTTGACATATATTTCCCCTTATAAAAAGTTTTATATTTCTTAATACAATTTTCTTCGAGAAGAAATATATCGGAAATTGGCTTTGAAAATTATTTATAGACTTGTATAAAATAAAATACTGATATTTTGCAAGCAGAAAAAATAATTATAAATTTGAACGTCCCAATTATGATTTAGAAATACATATACAGATACACAATCTGTGTATGATAAAACTGTACACTAAACATTCATAAAATAAAGAATACCAAGCCAAGTTTGAAATGGCTAAAACTATTGTGTGATACTCTTATTTGTTATTACAGTTGCTGAAAACTTCTGCTAGATACATTCAAAATATATATTATAAGCAAAATAAAATAACCTTATGGTTTAAGTTTGCTTATAAGAATTGTAATAATTCAAGATCATTTTCCAAGTATTTACTAACACATTAAAACGGATTTATCCACGTTCTTCCTACTAATAGTCCTCTTGGGGAATAATGGGTCTTTAAAAATTATTCTATTGAAAACCTTCCTCCGATGAAGAAGATGTGATTATGTAAACCAAGACTTATATATAAAGATTAAACTTTCGAGTTAGAGAGAGGTCAGACTGATATTGGATAGAAGCGATTGATTAACGTAAAGTTAGGCAAGACCAATTCGTAGCTTATTTGATTAATATTAAGATTGACGATTCTGTCAATTGTGTTAAATTGTATTAGGTTGACTTGAATTAGAATATGCATTTCCTGAACGTAAGTGATCAAATTTATTGTTAAGTCTTCTAGTATCCCGTTTACCTCCCTATTGCTTCACATATTTGGTAATCGGTGCATTTCTTGAGTTATTGAATTTGTATCGTTGTTGATAAGTGTGAATAAATAGTTTGTTTTGAATATGGCTTATCTTCCTTCCGACCCTTTCAAACTAATACATGGCACGGGCTGTCCCTTACAACATGACTAAGTTCAACACTTTAAATGAAAATAAATCATTTTTAGTAGTAATTAAAACGTATTTGTTCAAATATCTATTCAATATTCATAACAGCAATTTTAATTTTATGAAAACTGCTGTTTCTCTTATTCAAAATTAAGATTTTATCTATAAGGTTAATACACAGTTAAAATAATTAAGGTATCCGACTACGTTCGGAACCGTGATTTTAAAAAAAGCACATAATGGATAATTTTCATAATATTTAGTGTCACTCAGATTAGAATACATGCTTAAAATTGTTTTAAGGACATTTTGACAAAGAAAAATTTATTTAAATATAATAATTTGGCAAAAAATTAACTTACAATAATCTTTGTTTTCCAAATGTTCTCCTTTTGTCAAAAATGGTTCTATTATAATAATATTGTGCCTGTATATAGCTCAGACCTCTCTACAGATGTTCAACTAGAACTTTTTGAAAAATTCACATTATTTTCAGAGTTACCACCAATTGAAATAATTATTGGCGTTTTTTTTTAAATTGCTTCCCTCTGTTGTCGTAAAATATGAATAAACCCACTTCTAAGTTATATATTTTAAACATTCTAGTTGAGCCTCTGTAGAGAGATCTGAGCTATATACAGGCAAAATATTATTGCAATAGAAGCCTTTTTCACAAAATATTAAGATTGGAAAAAAGATTATTCTAAGTTAATTTTTTGCCAAAATATTGTATTTAAATAAATTTTTTGTCAAAATGTCCTTAAAACAATTTTATGCATATATTCTAATCTAAGTGACACTAAATATCATGAAAAGTATCCATTTATGCGCTTTTGCAAAATCACGGTTCCGTACGTAATCCGATACCTTAAGACAAGTTTATACAATTAAACGAAATAAATGTAACATATTCTTAGATAATGCAAAAATAATTTCAATAAAGCTAAATTCACATACAGATTTTTATAATGGAAGACGTGAGAAACACTAATAAAATTACATTTAAAGAAATCTGATCATACACATAAAAAGAACCAAGGAATATAAAACTATTCTCTACTTGGAGTAAGTGCTTAACATATATATATATATATATATATATATATATATATATATATATATATATATATAAGTAAATTTGAAATATCCGAAAAGTAACTACTACGCGAAGAAATTTCCCGAGAAGTATATATTCACATCTTTCAGAAATCGATTTAAACATTTTATTTAATCAAAAAAATATTCAAGCCAGAAAAATTCTAATGTCGAATATTTTGCAGCTAATGTTATTACTGCTTTTTTTTCACTTTAAGTGTTTTGAGAATCGGAAAATCCAATTTAAAAATCTTTAAAAAAGCCTTCGTTAGAAATCCGTTATCAGAAATAAAGTTGAATACCGATAAGAAATACTTCTTAATAGAGGCAATCGAAAATATTTTAAAGTTTATTATGATATGAATTCTGGGTATTTTTAAATTCATAGATTTTTGTAATGAAAAAGAGAGAGAGTTTTGCTTATATATATAAGATAATATACTTGGCTGTCAACTTTTTTCATGAAATAATTTGATTTCGGTTATATATATATATATATATATAATCCAATATAAAGAATTCAATATATAAATATATATACACACACACATATATATATACATATACACCAATATATAAACGAAAATATAAAAATAAACAGATAGTTATAACCTAAGATAACTATAAATAGGTAGAAGGCACAGTAGTATAATGACAAACTCCTGGCCTTAGGAACCCGGATTGCAGGTTTAAACATGTTTTGGGGCCGACCAACCTTCACCTGAAATTTGTCATACTATGTACCAAGAGTAAAGGAAAGAATTATATAAGAGAAATTTAAATATTAAAAAAATCATTCAACTAAATAACATGAAAAAAAAAGAAAAAACATAACTTTTATTCGCAGTGTAGACGTAGGTCGGGAGTGCATCAACTAGAAATGTGTTTCCGCCAAATACAAGGGAGTGAAAGCAGATCCGCATAAAATTAATTGCGATAGGATATTAAGAAATTTATATATATATATATATATATATATATATATATATATATATATATATATATATATATATATATATATATACTTTTAAAAAATCATTAAATAATATTCATATATATATATAATCTCATTTCCATGTAAAAATCCAAATTTAAAATAGCAGTAAGTTTCTTAGGCACAAACGAAAAATTAAATGTTACTCTGCGAATGCATAGTATATGTTATATATATAAAAGAAAATATTAATTAACATAGATATGCATGTAAAATTTTGTATTCATTGAAACAAGATTACTTTGCACTTTACATTCTTTTAAAGTATGTTAACACGTATTCATTTTAAAATAACTAAAATCAGTGTTTGTCTTTAACTTATTCGTACTTAATATACATGTATATAGTGTAGTATTAGTATAATTATTGCATTCCTGTTAATAAGAGTTTCGGTATTAGTTTTATAAAATGTGCATTGTAATATAATATTCCCTATTTTATTTCTATCTTTAAATAAAAGAAATTACTCTCAAATTTGTGCTGCTTCAATAGTATAAAACTTAAATCTTTGAATTCTGACTGCTTAAGGGGGTCCGGCTCGTCCATAGATGCTAATGTTAAATTGCGTAAATTTATGTACCTTTTTCTCAGAAACTACTTTCTTCTCATAAATAACTTCTTACAGTAGGTTATATGTACTATCAATAACACGTGAACGAAGGGTTTTTGTTTTTTTGTTAAAAATTAAATTAATCATGAATTTTTTAAAAATTGTCCAATTTTTTTTCTCTAAAATTTAGTTTAAAAAAGCCATGTCTAAAACGTTTTTCTAGATATAACTAATTCCCTCTAATAAAATATATAAACATGTGCTAAAAGGATGCTCACTGAAAATTTTAGGATTATATAATAAGTAGTTTTTGAGAAAAAGGTACATAAAGGGAAAAATATTACATTTTGAGAAAACAGGCTTTAAAGTAAAAAATTTGTAATTTTTTGAGCATTTTTTAATACTTTCCAGAAATATATGAAGCATTTTTTTACTCTCTGCTCATACAAAAAAAGACTCTTCTAATTTTCTTTTTTTTTCATTATTTTTAACAATTTTACCTTTTTTTGGGATCTCAAGATACTTTCGTTGGGCTACACAAACACTCCGTGTTCTTATTTTTGGAAACATGACACACAGTAATAACTTGGTTCAATATCACAATATTTTAAGATAATTAATTTTGCTACCTGACTCATACTGAACTGTGCAATAGCCATATTTACCCCTAATTTTAGAGGGTTCAGTTCCACAAATGTAGATCATGGAATCACTCACCATATGGTGTTATTAACTGACTCATTTGGGTTCTAGGTCTTTCCATATAAATATTTTCTTAATAGCACAGCATCAACTTGATCTCTAAAAAGTGGTTTCATTTAATTCATTATGGTGTGTGTTTATGATCATAGTGTCTTTCGTTGCATTCAGCTTCTGTCTTTTGAAACTCCCACCACGCATTTATAATCTCAGGACACAGTCCATATTAAGGGCTCTCGTTTGAAGACAGAAGATGAAAATAAACAGCTCAAACAGCAGTTTTTATGCTGATATTATTTCTAATAGTCATACTATAATATCTTTGAATTCTTTATAATAAAATGTCGGTGAATCGGTTACGACCTCTTATGTTTTTTCTATCACTTAACTTTTTTTCTCTCTTTTTTCGGTTTTAAGATCCAAAAGACGTGTACCCATGCACTTTTGAACAAGCCCAATACACTTTAATTTTCCACTTGGACATCATATGGATTCGCGCTGATTAAAAACTTATGCAAGGAGAAACACAGGTGCTCCTAGCAGAGCTCATTTGATGCACTTCAAGGAGTAGCCTCATTTAAAAGAAGAAATAAAAAATACTTCTAATAATCGTATTTCCTCGTATCGTATATCATTTTAATCAGAAATATATTTGAACTTTTAAAAAATATAAAAATCAATGTTTTTTCAAAAATTCAAGTGCCGGACTCATTAAGAATTCTAAGCCGATTTTTTTGTAAATCTATAAAAGTCAATCACGAAAAACCAGTAGTTATTTAGAGATAATAATTAAAATTCTTTGTTATTATATTTAATATAATCTCAATTCTCAGCGTTTATGTATTTTAAATTTGATCTCTTAGATTCTCAGGGTACATTTGAAAAAAGTACAAAATTTACTAATATACATAAGACAATATACATAAAACGAAAAGATATGTAAAACAGAATATCAAATACATTTAAAAGGCTTTTTGTTCTACATCAGTAGTTTTTAAATCTGAATATCCTTCATATGAAAGACAAGGAGATATTATTAATTTTCTTTTTACACATTTCACTCATAAGGGCTTTATATAGAAAATTTATTTTTAATTCCTTTTCATTGAAACTATTTTAGGAAAGAAGCTATCAAACTAAATCCAGTTTTAAATAATTAATATAAATGTATTGTATTATTTTGTAGAAAAAAAAGTTAAATAATTCGCTTAGTACTGAGAAAGCATAAATTAAGCATTGAATTCAGTGCCTGATTACCCCACAAAAAGTGTGTTAAAACGTTTTTATGTCCACCTAACCACTTACTTGAAAAACATGTCGGTATTCCAAACATGAGGCATTGAAATGATTTAATCTAGAAATGTTCTACAAAAAAAATATTAAAAATAAAAAACTAAGAAATAGCATTTAAAAATTTATCCCTACCCACGAAGCAAATTCGAATTTCTCATTCATTCAAAAGACACCTGCACCCTGAAGCAAGATTGACACTTTCGAAGCATAAATTCTTTATGCTTTCTGCAAATAAAAATTAATTTATCTCGAACACGAGAAAAATTTGTCCTTCCCTTCAACCTTTAAATTATTCTGACAAAGCTCTTTGTCATGCAAAAGAGGCAATGAAAAAACGAGGAATAACACTTCGCTGGTGAGAAAAAAAGACGATGAAGAATTTGCTTTTCTCAAAGACTCTTATATTTACTGACTTTTCTATAAATTAAACCGAACAGTCTAAAGATAGTTGCATTACATTTAAACACCGCAGGTGTTCCGATGACAGTTTTTCTTAGGAAAAAAATTTTAAGCAGAGTTATTAAAACTTTTCGTGGGATTATTCATACAATAGAATATTATAGAAAAATCCACTTTAATGCTTATTACATTAAGTCAGATTATTACGTATGAATTTTTAAAGTCTTGATATAATTTTCTCACAAAATTTCTCCATGGTATCACTAGTTAAAAGATAATTTCTCCCGCAGTAAAAGAGATTTTTTTTTCTCGTAAATTAAAATCAAATTTTCCTTCCATTTATGAAGCCACAGAAAGAGGAAGATCCTGTCGCAACGTTTTTGAGGAAGGAAGTGTTAATTAATTGATTGATATATTATTGATATTGCCCTTTAAAGCAACACAAGAGCCACTGGTTTGATTCCCTATTGGATCGAGCTTCCCTTAAAGGTATTGGCCCTTTTTTTACAGAAGAGGGCAAATTTTTGACAGTATTTGCTTAAAAGGAATTACATAGTTTTAAAATAAAAATGAAGAACCCCAGAGAAAGCATGGATGTTTGTAAATGTGTAGTGCCTGTGTGGCATAGGGGTACTCTAAATAACCGTCATGCCGCAAGTCCTATCATAAGTTTATTGAAAGAGAAAGAGAAATGGGAGGCCCTTGATCACCACCAAGGTGTTCTCCCACAAAACTGGGGTTGAACCGAGCCAAATCGTACTGTCATCTGTATGTTGCTCTAAGCTACAGCTACGGCAGACGTACATCTAGCCCTTTGCGTAGTGAATTTCGTGGGCCTCGAGCTGACACCGTCAGACAGAGGGCATTAGCAAAAACAACAAGCACTTTGTATACAAAGTAAATACAGAGCAAGAGAAAAAATTTTATCCAAATCTGCTTGCAAATATCAGATGCACAACAGACATCTCTTCTGTAGATATATAATTAAAGCGATTCCCCCTGGAGGCAAGAAAAAAATAATATTTGTCACAAAATATTTTTCAACTCCATCAAAACGCCTCATAGCTCCTATCTTTATGTAATGAAATTAAGAGTAATCCTTAAATTCAAAAGGTGTTACGATACCCTGTTAGAAGCTGACATTAATACTTTTTTTCAATGGTGCTTGCATAAATCACCATTTCTCGCAAAATGTAATGATCTGATTTGGATTGTTTTTTCTGTAATGGGTTCTTTTTTTTTGTCTTGTATTCAATTATATTAGATGCACGTTGACTTTGTATTGATCAAGTTTTAAGAATTATACAGTTTTTTTTCTGTTATAGAGGTCTCAGATATTAAGTAAAAGGAAGATGTACAAAACAGACACTAATCACATATTTTAAAATTTTCGAAGCATCAAACCTATTTCAAAATTATTTTGAGTAACAGGGATCTCGGATTAGATAACAGCAAATAAGATTTGAAATGCAAGAGATTTAGAAGAAACAAAATATATGTGAAAAAAATCCTTCACAGAGAATTGGTAGGTAAAACAATTAAATATATTTCTTTAAAGTATTTTAAATGTCAAAGCAATTTATTTTTCTTCTTTCACGACAAACTGAAATCACACAGAGGATTATTGATGACAAATCTCGTAATTCTGAACCACAGGAAATTGACGATAACACTCGAATTGGCACTCCATTCTAAGAAACTTCACACCACGCCAATGTGAGGGCTTTGAGTCTCGATTGCGATATTTTTCTGCAAGAGCTTGCAATAGGTTGTGATGTCAATGGCTGCGAGTCCATGGTTGTCAATTTAGCGCGTGTACGACACATGCAAAATCGGGGGTTGCCCAACTTGGTGAGTTATCTTGAACGATGACATTGCTGCGATAGTACGTAATAAATATATACAGTCGCCCATACGGTATAGTAGTTAGCGATGCTGACTGCTGTGCCATAGGGCCTGGATTCAAATTCCGAAGAAGACATGTATGTACGTTAATGTATAGTGCCTTCGCGGCATGGGAGTACTATAAATAGCCGTCGGCCGCAAGTCCTCTCGTGAGGTTGGTGGAAGATGGTGGCCCCTGACGACCCCTAGAAGTCCTTCCTCAAAATTGGTGTGGGAACGAGCCAAATCGTACTGTCACCTGTACGGTGATCAAAGCTACGGCAAACGACAGGCGTTACTTAGCCCTTTACCGTGAAGAAATTTGTGGGCCTTGATCTGGCCTTTGCCGATCAGGTGGCATCAGTAACAACAACAAATACATACAGTATCATGTAAAACTTTCTTTATATAAAGAGAGATTAGTTTTCTTTTTGCTTCTAGATCATAAATATTTTTCAGGCATTGTAAAACCATCGAAGTTAAGTGGATGTTGCAAAAAATACGTTAAGCTAATAAAACAAGTAATTAACTCAAATCTAATAAACAAAGGAATTCTTATAAAAAGTTAAATATTATCTATCAGGAAATTTTGTTATAGTTTTATCAATTTAGAAAAGAATTTGATTTCTCTACCTTAAAGAGAAACTTAGTCACTTATTTTTTGCTCAAACATTAAAAGACATATTCACACATATTTTTAAGAGAAAAATTTATCACCCAATTAAAAAAAATAATAATAAAATTCTAGTAAATTTGTAATTAGTAAATTTTTAATGCACCTCAATATCTTTTATAGGAGATGTTTTTTCAAAATTCCTTAAAACTATTTCTTTATTTATCATACATTTACATAAGGACTCTTTAAACAAGGTAATGAAAAATTAAAAATAGTCTGTTAACTTAAGAATACTCCCAAAGTTTATGAGGCTGAGTAAGAAAATTTTTTAAATATCGATCCACATTAAAAGGAACAGGTTTAATTTTATGCTATATTATGCATTAAAAATAATATAAAATAATCAAGTTTCCGTATATTGATTGTCTCTTTTAAAACCTTTATAAAAACTTTAATTTACTATAATAAATTCTTAGAATCTTATGTATCCCAGCTTACAGTTTCTTATGAAATTTTTCAGAACTTAATTTTTTTCTCGTGATATTAGTTCATGTGTGAAAGTTAATATGCAAAAATAACTGTTTAATGTATATATATATATATATACACTGCTGGTCACCGTAAATGCAACACCCTGAAGGAAGCATGCAGATAACATGAAATTTACAACATGCATTAGCGGAGGTGAAATATGCAAATGATTAGAATTTCAGCGCAGACACACATCACGCGTGCCTGTGGCGCCACCTGAAAGCGCTATTTAAGGTTTGGAGATTTCGACGATTTCAAGATCGGCAATTGTGTTTTTCTTGTGGGTTTTTTTTTTTTCAAAAAACGATCAGTTATGTCTCGTAGAAAACAGCGATCAGCTTTTGATCAAGTATCCGACAGAGGAAGGATAGTAACCTATCGAGATTGAGGATTACATTTCAGGTAAATCGGTAGCCGTGTTGGACGAAACAAAACAACTGTAATGCGGATATGTGACCGTTGGATGCAGGAGGGTATGACGAACCGACGTAGTCGATCACATCCACCTCAGTGCACAACTTCACTTGAGGACAGGCAAATTGTGCGCATGGCAGTGACTGATCCCTCAGTCACATCACGAACCGTTGCACAGCACATTGAGTCTGTAACGAAACATTCTGTGTCTGCGCGTCCCATTCGACGCCGTTTACAGCAGAGTGGTATGTCCGCAAGACGTCCATTGCTTGGTTTACCCTTGACGCAGAACCACAGACGTCTCCACCGCCAATGGTGTGATGAAAGAAGGACGTGGATGGCAGAATGGAATGAAGTTGTTTTTACTGACGAGTCACGCATCTATCTGCAACACCACGATGGTCGGATTCGAGTCTGGAGACACCGTGGAGAGAGGATGCTGAACAGTTATGCACCGCCACACTGGTCCTGCACCGGTTATTATGATATGGGGCGGTGTATTGAATATCACTCTCACACTCCTCTAGTACGCATTGCTGGTACTTTAAACAGCCAGCGCTACATCTCCGAGGTGTTGGAGCCAGTTGTCCTTCCTTACCTTCAGGGCTTGGCCACAGCCATGTTTCAAAAAGATAATGTTCGACCACACGTAGCACGCATTGTCCAAAGGTTCTTCGTCAACCACCAGATTGAATTGCTTCCCTGGCCAGCTCGCTCTTCGGATCTTTCGCCGATAGAAAACATGTGGTTCATGGTTGCTCGACGATTGACCTAGATTACACCCTTAGCCGCCACACCAGATCAACTTTGGCAAAATGTGGGAGCTGCTTGGTCTGCTGTACCCCAAGAACACATCCAAAATTTCTTTGAATCAATGCCGATGAGTGTGACAGCGGTGATCTCCGACAATGGCGGCTACTCTGGCTACTGATTCTGGCAGGAACCTTACTTCACAGAAGTCTATAAGTTAATCATTTGATACTTGGTCAACATGTTATCTACAAAATAAATTTTGTTGCGCTATCACTTGTCTTTGTTGGTGTTGCATTTACGGTGGCCAGCAGTGAATATATATATAAGCTGCTTTAATTGATACTATTTAAAAAGAAAAAGATTCAGAAATTACTTGAGAAAGAGAGAACAACAGATTTCCATCTTAGCATTTTGTCTATAAATAAAATATGCTTTATCATAGAAATTAGTAAGGGTTTTTAATCTTCTTAAAATTGTTCAACGTTGTTAATACAAATATAACACTGTCTTTTTTTGAATAAAATTATTCAAAAGATTTTAAAAAAGGTACTTAAAAAAATTTCTAATTTCAAAACAAAAGCATCACAAGTACGGCAGTTATACATTTAATTGAATGGCTATTTTTTTTATCTATCCCTAACTTCAATTAATTGTTTTAATTAAAGAGATAGTTCTAAAAAATTACCTTTGTATTAGAAAATATGCTTTTCGGTCATTAAGATATGATTTGATTTTAATATATGTCTCACTGTAAAGCAACATGAGAGTTGTTGTACTCCTTAAACCCTTATTTCCATTGGTCAGTTAGGCGATCATAACAATAATAATTAATTCAGTAATTAGTCCAAGTCTATACTTTTAGTTATTTTGCTTTATCGAACGAAACACATAGAAGATATTACAGCTATGAACATTATGTATATAAGTTGAAGGATCACTGGAGAACCTGCTTCCCGCAGGGAAGCTCAATCTCCCTTCATGAGTAACTGGGTGGATACATGGGTTCAACTGTTCTCTTAGCCCTTTGCTGCATAATTGTATAAAAATTAAGTGTGTGAATTAAAACGAGAGAAAATCATTCAAAAAATAAAAAAAAAAGTTACAATGTGTGTAGTTAAATGAAAATTTAAGAGTGATTGTGAAGATAGAAGTGCATTAGTGTTAGTGTGTCTTGTTTGTGTTATAAAAATAAGTAGCTTGTCCGCCGTGAAGCGGACTTAAATTAGATGTGAGGTAGAAAATCAATCAGTGTGGAGTAATCCGCACCGTCGAGAGTCTCGCCTCGTCTGAATTTCGTCCAAAACGGGCGTCTACATGACTTCTTCTGGGTAACTCTTAGTGAGCTAATCAGGGGACAGCCTTAGAGCACCCCATAGGAAGGGGGGTCACAGATGAAGGAAATCTGGACGCCGAGGCGTTACCAGAAATCGCTTCGCTATTGGTCGGACTGCTCTGTTTCCATAGGTCGAGAGCAAGTCCGCATAAAATTTGAGAGAGGTAGAATGCCAAAAAGGTAGTGTTAGTTTAGAGTAAAATATTACGAGGTCTATTGAAAAGTGGATTAATGTTATAATTTTTCAATGCGAGAAACTGCTCGATTAGTATGAGAATCTATATTGTTAAAAACATTATGTAACACTCACTGAATGTACAAGCCAAAAAAGTATATATACTCTTGGCTGAATTGCAGCGCCATCTATGTTTTACGTTTAATTTACAACAAGAGCTATAGGTGACGGACTTCAGAATTTTGAACCAAGGTCAAATGACAGGGACAGTACTAGAGCTGGACCCCATTTTTCTAATTTCCACACCACTTCAACGGGAGGACTTTGAGAGAGAGACGGAGACTTTATTTAACGTGCATCAGCTTTGACTTGATTTCCTCATTCACTTTGACTTTCATCATTGACTTGATTAACGTGCATATGGCTATAGTCTTCAGTGACACTAAGAATGAAACTGAGACTCACATCAACGGCGAAACAAGCTCCCGACAGTGACCAATCGGCTACGAGATGACCATTATTAAGGCATCTTAATATAAGTTTAGTTATGTTTAGATAGGATTGATGTTTCTCAATTTGAATGAGAAAAGTAAATGAAACAAATTAGAAATTAATTTAATTGTTCAAGTGTGAAACAAATTAACTTAATAACAATTATGATCTAAATTCAGTTTTGAATAAAGTACAACTATATATTGTATGCACACTGTTAGAACATTTTTTATTTTATAAAATTAGCTTTTTTTTCTACTTTAGATTCATAAATATTATGTAAATACACAGAATAATGCAAAAACTATGACGTTAATAAAGTAAATAATTTAGACGTAGGGAACGATGTAACTCTTACTAAAATAAGAAAAAATTGATGTACACACATTTCTCGGTGTATTTGCAATAGAAACTTATGTTCTAGGGGGAAATTATGAATATCTTTTAAATTTTCAGTAAACAAATGGGAAGCAAACACGAATTAGTAGAATCTGTAAAAACATGCAATTTTTTTTACGTTGGTGAATATTAATAAGACTGTGAGAATCATTCTTCTAGTTAGAGAAAATAAATATAATTAGAATAATTTTTTAAATATTCTGAACGCGCAAGTTGTTTTGTGGGTAAAAATCATTTTTTTTTTTTATTTTCTTAAAAACTCAAAGGGACTGATTTGTAACTTTAGCTTGCCTTTTCTAAGTATTGTGCTTGTGATGGCCCCTAGCATTTTCCGTGAAATATTGCGTATTTATTTGAATACAATAGCTAACTAAAAAGATTAATTCAAAATAGTAAATTGCCGATTAACATTTTTAACTGTCAAAATTCCTAAAAAATGCATGTATCAAATTTATGGAATTTAATAGAAATGAATGGTAAGTTTCCTTGCAATATTTAACACACAATCAGCTGTATATGACTTATTGTATTGAAATATTTCATTTATAAGTTTACATGTAAAACAAGATGCCCATCAGAAAATTCTTTAAGATTCTGGGTAAGTAGTAAAGAAAAATTTGTAAACTTAAAACTCTATTTATGTATACAACATTTAACAATTTTTGAAGTCAAGTCATTCACAAAAGGTTTTTATATTTATATATAAAAATATTGATGGGAATGAACATCGCAATGAACACTATTCGAAAACTATTGGAAACGTATCTCACTATTTAAAACCACTACTAAGCGGAAAAGAATAATACTTAATTTACATCCCCGTAATACTTTATTCTACTAGCTTCCACTAACCATCATGTGAGTATATATAGGAACAATTCCTATTTTTAACAGAAGTAGCACAATTTATTATTACTTATATATAATGCAGTGCTTCTCAAACTTTCAATACTTGCGACCCAAAATTCAATCATAATTTTCATCGTGCCCCCTTCCATATAACAATGTATTGAATCCAATAATACTATACTCTGACGCTAAACCTACATTTCAACTTTAACCTCTCAAGTGCCACCGGCGGCGTATATAAACGTTTAGCTCAACCGGTGCGCTAATTGCCCCGCACGTATATACACGTCTTTCAGAAGTACGATTTTTCCTGTGAACTACTATCTATAAAATTATTCCGAAGGCTTTAGAATACAATAAAATGATCTTGACAGCGTTCACGAAAGACTTATTTCAGAGGATTTGCTGATTTATTTTCCTTTTTCTACCCTCCCTCCCCCAATACACCTCATACGCATGACTACTTGTTAAATGGTTAACATAAGGGAGCTAATCACGTATTTTTAATCGGCATTTAAGGGATTAATTATAAACCGTATAAATTATCAAGATAAGTGTTAATTATTGCATATAAGTTTATATATGACAAGCCCATGGGGTCACTGGTAATAAAAACTTGTTTTTAACATAGTATTGTTAAATTAATTATCAAATACACATTTTCACATACATTTATAAGTATATTAGTGTAGATATGTATTTTATTTTTTATTATGTCAGAGTGTATTTTGTTTATTTTCAGTAAATTGATAATTTTTTAAATAATCCTTTGATTTCGACTATTGGATATGCTTGCACCCCCTCGTAGGGTTATCACGCCCTCTATGGGGAGCACCTCACAGTTTGAGTAACACTGTCATAATGAGTTGCCTAGTATACCACCGGGATATAACTCGTGACCGTACCCAAGTGACCTGCCCAAGCCATGAAATACATTTGAAGAAATGTTCGATATATTTTCAGTAATAAAACCTTGATATAAAAAATTCGAATGAAATTCCAACCGTATGCATTCAAACGTACGAATTACGTTAAAGAGAAATTCAAAAAATACTTGGGTAGTGAGTAAATAGTTATCCAAGGAAAACATTCTGTTTACAAATCAAAAAATAAAAATTTTGTTGATAGAAAACTCTGACATACACTAAACGTTGCATTTAAGAAGCCACTTTTTAGTTTTGACTGTTATTTCAATTTCTTAATTCCCTCACATAATAAAAAAACGGCTTTAATTACCGAAATCATGAAGGACACTACAATAATAAGACTAGATACAAAAACGTTTGTTTTAGTTAGTTACTTTACATCTCAAAACACACACACATACACTCTAAGAACTCCCTAATTTTACCAAAAAAAAAAACTTTCATTGTCGTATGTGAGTAGTAAAAAGGGATATAGAACACATGAAAAAAATTGAAAAGATATTTCTCTTGAATACACAATATATAATATATATGAAATATATTTACAAATATTAATATACTTCCATATGTAAAAAAAGGATTAAATGCGATTTACGAATAAGAAGTTTATATGTTGCCCCTTTTATTCTAATTCGAACAGTTTATTACAGTCATTCTCAACCACGGTGCCGCGGCACTTTTGTGTGGGCCGCAAAATTTTACAAAATTATTAATTATACTCTGAGAAATAAAAATAAAAAAAAATCCAAAACCGAATCATTGGACCATTTTGTAGAAATAAGCTATTGATAAAATTGTTTTTGATCATTTGTCTTTAGTAGAGAAGACAGAGTTGCTCATACTACCCAAATTTAGGTAAAAGAAATTTGATAGGATTTGTAATCCATTTGTGATAACGAATACATCTGTATATGATCTATAAATGAAAAGGAGAAACTAATTCCGCTCTGTCCAGATTCAATACATTTGGAAAAGTCAATTTATTCATTTTTGATTAAAATGAAAGGCGATTATCCTGTAATAGTAAAAAAAAGCTTTAAAAATATTGTGATAATTAGTGTCACTTAGATTAGAAAATGTATATAAAATTGTTTTAAGAGTAGTATTACAATAAAAAATTATTTAAGTACAATATTTTGACAAAAAATGAGCATAGAATGACCCATTTTCAAAATATTCTCCTTTTGTGAAAAATGCTTCTATTATAATAATACTAGCCGTTACACACCCACTTCACTGTGTATTTTACGATGTTGTATATATGTATACTGTTTACATATATATTAATTATTGATATCTAGCATTAAGAATTCGATTGCATTGAAAAATATATTTATAGCTGTTACACTCTCACCCCATGATATAAAAAGAACATAAATTATAATATCTAATTTCTATTTATATCTAAAATAGAAGTAGAAAGATATTTTTCGCTCACTTAACCTAATAATCAAGTGGATTTCCACTAAAGAAACTTTCAGTGAATCTCTACTCCATAAAATAAACATGCGTGCTAAATTTCAAGTCTAAATCTAACAGAGCAAAAACGGAATTTTTATCATCAATACCTCGTTGACAGCATTCTTAGCGGATGCCAATTCAACAAACAAAGCATGCAAACCAAATTTTATTATTATAGCAGTTCAAAAACGGGAATTTTGTCTATCAATACGCCCCAATAACTCTCCCCTCTTCCCCCTGGAGTTTATTTCCGTTAAATCCATTCTTAGTAGAACTCTATTCAACTAAAGAAAAGTGCTAAACAAATTTCAAGTACATGAGTTAAATTCAAAAACAGCAATTTTTCTATAACACGCCTTAATCCCTCACAACCCCACTCCTTTGAGGGTCCGTTTTCGCAAAAATCTTTGTAAAAGGAACTTTATTCCATGAACGGAACATACCTTCTATTTTTCAAGCAGGTGGTTCTATTAGTTGAAAAGCGGAAATATTTATCTATTACGCCCCTTAATCCCCCTCAGTGACCCTTGGGGATCAATTTCCCCCAAAACTATTTTGTAGCGGATCTCTACACCATGAAAAGAATTCGCTTACCAAATTTTAAGACTGTACGTCTAATAGTTTAAAAATGGAAATAATTATCTATAACGCCCCTTAAGCCCCGCAACGCCACTTAGGAAACGATTTTCACAAAACCCATCTTATAGCAGATCTTTACTTAATGAATGGAATCAGCTTTCTCAATTTCAAGATTTTACGTCAAATAGATTAAAAAGGAGTTAATTGCCTATAACGCCCCTTAATTCTCCACAACGCCACTTGGGGTCGATTTTCACAAAACCCATTCTGTAGGGGATCTGTACTCTATGAAAGGAATCCGCTTACCAAATTTCAAGACTGTACGTCTAATAGGTTAAAAATGGAAATAATTATGTATAACGCCCCTTAAGCGTTCTCAACGCCCCTTGGAGGTCGATTTTCGTAAAAATCGTTATGTAGGGAATCTGTACTTTATAAAAGAAATGTGTGTACCAAGTTTCACGACTGTACATCTAATAGTTTAGTAATGGAAATAATTATCTATAACGACCCTTAAACCCCCGTAACGCCCCTTGGGGTTCGAACTTTCCAAAATCCGTTCTTAGCTGACGTCTACTCTATGAAGGGAACCTACCTACCAAATTTCAAGTCTGTAGGTTTAATAGTTCCGGAGATATCGTAATTAGTCAGTGAGTCAGTCAGGCAGTGAGTGAGTGAGTGAGTCGTTTTTCTCTTTTATATATATAGATTTTGCCTGTATGTAGCTCAGACCTCTGTACTGAGGCTCAACTAGAATTTTTTAAATATATACCTTAGAAGTAGGTTTATCCATGTTTTACGACAACAGAGGGGAGAAATTTTAAGAAAAATAGGCCGATAATTATTTCAATTGGGGGTACGTCTGAAAATAATGTCAAAAATCCTAGTTCAGACTCTCTGAAGAAGTCTTTACTTTATGTAAGCAAAATATTATTATTATACAGGCCTTTTTTATAAAAAGAGAACGTTTTGAAAAAAGGTTATTCTAAGTTAATTTTTTTTGCCAAAATATTGTATTTAAATATTTTTTTTTGTCAAAATGTCCTTAAAACAATTTTATACATGCATTCTAATCTAAGTGAAACTAAGTATCATGAACATTATCCATTTATACGCTTTTTTAAAATCACGGTTCCGAACGTAGTCGGATACCTTAAAAAATATAAAAATGAAAAAAAAAAGACTTTAAATTGGAGATGGCGAAAGGAGAGTGGTATTATCATTTTTATGACCAAATATAAGCGAATTCATCAAACTCAAATTTCACATTAAATGTATTCTCATAGTGAATACTCAAGGAACATTTTGTCTTTGTCGTTCATATAGTTGTATTTATAACATTGAAAATTATTATAAGAATCTATTTTATGTATTGTATTATAGATAAGTAAAATTATTTTAAACTTACTTTATTGCTAATGTGCCGCCAAATTTTGAAATTGTTAATTAGGTTCCACAACAAAAAAAAGTTTGAGTATTACTGGTATATCATTTCTTTATATATGTTACTTGTAGTTGAGGGAAAACATACGTTCAAACGAAATATTTGTTAGTCTTCAATGTTCACTTAATCGGAATGGCTGCTTACTCCGTCTGAAAGCCGGTAAGGTAGAGATAAAATGCTGAAAATTCACTTTCCGTGACTACATCAAAAAATTTTTATCGCTCTGATTCCGGAAATTAAATCAAACTCTCAAGATAAAATGTCTTAACTCCATTTCTCGTTTTTGAGTGAAAAGTCCGCTGAGAGAAATGTACGACAAAATGTTTTTACTCCAGCGAGTTTTAAAGGAATATTCTCTTTCTACTGCAATTGTATCGGAAAATAGGGAAATAAAGATTAAATATTTACCTATTTTGCATGCAATATATTTATATATATGTTCATATAGAGAAGAAAAATGATGAATATGGAAATATAAGTTTTTTTCTCATTTAAGGTGGATATTATACATATATATATATATATACATTGTTGCATAATTATGACTTTAAATATTTTTTAAATCATTAGGTATTATTGATATTATTAAGATCCCTTTTAAAAAATTCCACTTAACGTTCTTATTGAGTTAGTTCTTTAAGAAAATTATATTAATTTTAATGTGTATATATAAATTAAAGATCTACCACAAAGTTGAACTGGCCAGCAGTAATTTAATTTGTAATCACATTTTTCTGAAAGAAAATCATACGTTCAATGTCTTTTATCTGCTTAGATATATTGATGATGTAATAGCTTAAGGTAATATTAACGAGTACATACTTAACATTGATTTGATTCTAATTATTTCAACAGCATTAAAACTAACACAATCTACACTCACTACAGATTACCTTATTAAAAATTTATATATTGTGGATAATAAATTAAATAGTAATATTTTTGATAAGAGAGTAGCTATTTTTAACTTTTCTTTTTAATTTTAATATCAATAGAGTTCCTTTTCTAACAGTAATATTCAAATTTATATGTATGGAAATAGTATTATTCTTAATTTTTTACAGTGTAATAGTTTTTAATTAATGCGAATAATGACAAAATTAATAATGTTAAAAGACGCAGAAGTTTTTGTTTGGAATATAACTGTCCTAATAATTTTCATTATGAATACATTCCTAATAAGTTCAATGTTATTGGTTTAATGTAAATTGTTCTTATTCTTCTTTATATTTTTTTATTTATCATATGTTTTTATATATGAAGACATCCTCTACTTTCTTCTATTTTTTCAACGTAACCCTAGATAGAGCTATCAATAGTTTTATCATTGAAATCAGGGAATCTTATTTTTAACTGTGTGTGTGTGTACTCCTCTCTCTTTTTCCTATCTAAAATATATTTCTTAAAATTTTTATAAGATTTTCTTATTTCTTAAGTACAATTTTGAGTTGGAGTTTCTTCAAGTAATAAAGAATATTTTTTTTCCTTGTGTTCTTTCCTGTGGTCGCCATTCTTATGGACTTCTTGTCGATTGGTTTATTTAATATTTTTGCTGTATTGTAGGTTTGACAAATTAATTTTTAAATTTAACTTCAATTTTTTTTGGATTTCTTATGTATTTCAGGGTATGTAGATTTTGGGAGTATTTTATTACAGTATTAAGATTTTATAATTTTAGAAATTAATTATTTTTACTAAAACAATTCCATACACTATTTTAATAATGTAGGCAAATATAGGGGAAGGTTGGTATCTTAAAATAATGTTTAACACTACAATATTATTCTTAAGTCTAAAAGTTTGCTAATGAATGACTATAACCATTCGATCTATGTTATCTTATTATATTTCTGCATGTTGATTGGCTTTCAAGAAAGCTTTGTATTAATTTATTGACTAATGATTATATATATATATATATATATATATGTATATAACTTTAAGAGAGTTTTATAGTTTTTAATAGTCCTATAAATATTATCAGATATTCAACCTCCTGAGAAAAAATCATGCGTCAGATATTGTATGAAAGATAGCTATAATTCAAATATACTTAATAAATAAAAACACCACACATATATTTTAAACGAGATATAAGAAAATATTTTTATTTTATTTTATTTAGTTTGAAAAAAAGTGATAAATTAGTTTTTTCTTCCTTAAAATTAAGATATAGATTTACAGATTCACATAATATTGTTTTATGCTTTCATCAGCCATCAAAGTAGTAGTTCAACTTTCAATATGCTTTATGCGATGAAAAGTGGCAGACTATATTATAATTTTATTTGATGTGCCTATTATCAAGTTAAAGAAAATCTTTATACTACTGCAAAGATAAAAATCAAACATTATTGCGAAGAAAAATTGCATACACAAATACTCGTAATCTCGCTAAGGCATGATTTATGAACTCAAAATAAAAATTATTCCATATTTTAAAATGAAAATGGTATGTATCTTAAGTCTTACAAAGTGCGAGATTTGAGAATTTTGGCGGATTTTATATTTCAAGTGATATTACTTTCTCTTTTGGATAACTGAATGTGCATTTTTTTTGGTATTAGGGTAAAGAAAAGAGGAATCAAATTCAAAAACCGATATATCTTTTAAAATGCATTCCTGTAAATATAAACAGCCAGACGGTTGTAAGGATTTCACAAACACACACAAGTGCAAATTTTTTTTTAATCCACCTATCAGTTTTCTCTTCGCTCTTAAATTTATATACATAAGCTATGAATATATACAAGAACTCAGAAGGGTAATTGATTTTATATCCTATAAATCTTTTAAAAGGTTTGTTATGTAGAAAAGGTAATTTTTTCCTCTAGTACCATATGCTGCCGATTTCAATGAAACTTCTTAAAAAAACGGCTGAAGCATTCAAAATTATTTATTTAGCAATCCAAAAAAGATGGCTTATGGCCTCACACAGCTATTCAATATCCAAAATAAAATAACCGCGTTTTATTTTCTTTTTTAAAGCATTAAAATAAAGATATGTATGGCTATACTAAAATATTAGAATTTGGTGCAGTCTCTCTGTTTTATTTATTATAAAGCAGACAAAATCCGCTATCACGGCAATCTTAAGTGTTAATAAACGAAAATATTTTCTTAATACATAACTGTATAAATTATTTTTTCAAATGGAGCTGTGGATGGGTATTTTACCATTACAGACCTACAAATCCCTGGCCAAATTATTAGACGCACTCCTGTTTTTTAATAATTAATGGTTTTATATAAGTTTATATGCAATACTTTCACTTTTAAACATAAATCCAATGGATTTTTAATGAGTAAATTTATTATATATTTTGTATTTGTATTTATTTCTAAACATGGTAACACAAAGTTAATAAATTCTCACACGGACGTAAACAAGTCTAAACCTGCTCGAGTCGCGTTCGCGCATGCTTCAGTTGCGGACGTGTTTCTGTTGGTTAATGTGCTTTGTTTGTTAATTTAGCAGTTTTATATTACACAGTTATTTGTTTATTTAGTGTGCGGCGTTTAAATAATCAGTTTGTGCACTTTCAGCATGGGTAAAAATGACGATCTTTTTTTCACCATTTTAGAAATCAGAAGTAAATGCCTTTGTGAATGCAAAATTGTTTTCAGACCGCGAAATATCACGAAGGTTGAACGTTTCTGAAGCTAGTGTACGACGCATAAAGAAGAAAATTGAGTCAGGGGAAGAATTGAGCCCAAAAAGAAAGAAAAAATGCGGCAGAAAGCCTATTTTCACCCCAATGTCAGAAAGATCTTTAAAGAAAATTTGCCTTGAAAACAGATTTTCTACCACAAAAGTGATAAAATCACAACTACAAGATATTAATGTGAATGCTTCTGAACGCACTGTTCGAAGAAAATTAAAAGATTTAAATTTTAAGACCTGCCGCCCCGCCAGGAAGTCTATGTTTAATCCCTGCAATGAAAGCAAAGCGTTTGAATTGGGCCAAACAGTGGCGTGATAAAGATGTAGACTTCTGGAGATCGGTATGTTGTTATAATTTATTCACAAAGTGTTTAACCATTTTCTATGATTACAAAAGAAACAGCAACGATGTTTATTTATTATTTTTTTATTTTTGAAAGGTCTGCTTTAGTGATGAAAGCACATTTGAAATTTTGCAGAACAATGCTCAGTTTGTGCGTCGTCGTCGTGGAGAAAAGTTTCATTCTGACTGTGTTGTTCAGACTGTGAAACACCCTACAAAAATAATGATTTGGTCAGTCATCAGCGGCAAGGGTACTGGACGTCTGGACGTGGTTAAAGGTATGATGCGGCAAGACCAGTATAAAGATGTCTTGCAAAATCGCTGGATTTCGCAGCTGGAAGAATGGTTTCCAAATGGAGAATCATACATTTTTATGCAAGATGGAGCTCCCTGCCATACAGCTCGGTCAATCAAAGCTTTTTGGCAGAACAAAATATCCTTCTGTTGGATTGGCCGGGTAATAGCCCTGATATGAACACAATCTAAAACGTTTGTGAGTTAATGAAAAGAGAGGTGGCTAAAGATGTGATTACAAATAAAACGCAGCTCTTAGAAAGAGTAATTCACGTGTGGAATCATCATCATCCTCAAATGCAGGAGACAGTACAGTCTTGTATTGATAGCAAGCCGCACAGAATTGAAGCTCTCATAGCGGCAAAAGGTGGCACAACAAAGTATTAATATTTAATTATATTTGTTCCTGTTTTCTTTCAAGAGTCAATAAATACATATTTTTTTCCTTTAATGATGATGTCTTGTTTGTGATAATAATAGATATATAAATGAACAACCAAAAAACATACACTGTATCTGATAAATACAAAAACCCTGTGTAGTATCACCTGATAAATAATATTTTTCAGAAAATCTTATAGTGCGTCTAATAATTTGGCCAGGGACTGTAGTATACTCTCCGGGAGCTGGTACCTCTTTGTAGTGTGGCCTCCACATAGGAGGGTACTGGTTGCCGCAATGTAATTTTGATACCTAGTTTCCACCCCAGAGGGAGGCACCTGAGCTTTGAAGATGCGAAATCGTACTAGGAATTTTAATTTGTCCAAGATCACCTAAGCCAAACAGGCACTCAAGGGATCTTTTACATGCCGCTTATCATACGACATGGTCGTTATCAATTTTCTGCGTCATGAAAATCCTCTGACTTGGACCGGGGTTGAACCCGCAAACTTGGGAGTATAAGGCCAGTGCCAAGCCAACAAGTCCCCCAGCCTGTCTCCGAAAAAAAATATTACCGTATTTTTCTGTATATAATCCGCAGCGGCGTATTATCCGCAAAGCCTTTTTTTCGAGTAAAAAAAAAACATAGTATAATCCGCGACAGTTTTTAGGACGAATAATACAAAATATAAACTGCCGATAATGAATGTCATAAAGACAAAAAATAAACAATATAATTGAAAATAGAAGTAAGAAACTGTACAGGAAAAAAAAAAATTTATTACGAAATGTCTTTTCAAATATGTATGATAATATTTTTTACGATAATCTCAATAAAACAAAAAAATTCTTTGCTACTGCCATCTATGTTTTGAGTTGTTAAACAGAACATTCCATGCGGAAAAAATCTTTCTTTTTTTTAATTTAGCAAGTTAACAGCAAAAAAATTTAGATCGAAACTGCTTCCCCACTGTCTCTTTCCTTTAAAATCCTTTTATTTATTTCTTCCTCTAATTCTGGCCAGTGAGGTTTACCAAAATGATCGGCACTTTAACGTCAATCACAATTTTCGAAGTTTGTCTTGTTTTTTCTCCACAAACGAATATTCAATTCGTCAATGTTGAAAAACCTTGCAGCTTCCCGATTTTGGTAGCCTTTTAAGTTTGTAGTGTAACTTAACACTTTCGCTTCAACTTGATGAAAACTTTCGAAGGATTTAATAGCTCTAGTCAAGAGAAAAAATTGGAAATGGCGCCAGCGACTAATAACTATTTTTTCCTTCTGAGGAATCGAATTCGTTTTTGAATGTAATTGGACAAAAACTAGTTATAGCTGAAATACGTCATCCGAGTCTTGAAAGCGCCATCTGTTATTTAATTTATAAAACATAAACGGCATTTCTTCCAAAACTTTATTGTTCGCTTTTCTGATGGAGAATGTTTTTTCTCAGATAATCCGCGGCGGCGTATAATACGCACAACGAAATTTGAAACTTTTTTAACACATAATCCGCGGATTATATACAGGAAAATACGGTACTATTTTAGTTTGTTTAATTTATTGAGATTTTATTACTATTGTTATCCCACTTAGAGAATCAATACGAGGGCTGCTATGAACTTCGTAATATTTAACAATGATGAAAGGATGAGGATGACATCTGAACTAGCACCCCACTCCCTAAACTTCCACACCATACCAACATAAATATTTTAAGCATAGACACATTTAGCGTACTCCACACAGATTTGTGTACGTATATCTTGGAGTTATATGGTGTATGTCATAGATAATAGTGTAATATCAAGTAGTACATTCAGCAGTATGTGAAGAAAAAAGAAAAGTTTTAAAAATAAACTTATCGTTAAAACACAGAATGCGAGAATGTTGAATCTTGCATACATTTTTTATTAGCTATTCTTTGTAAAATTTGTCTACAAAAATGATTATGCAGATTTTTTTAACTATACGCAGGGATTTTATAATTAATTTGTTTTGTTTCATCAAATGGTTTATCAGATAAAATAATCAGCGTCGATCGACACTAGAATCTGATGATTTTATAATTACTATAGCAGCGCTAAAGTAAATGTACACTGATGTGTGCTAAATATAAGAAATTATTTGATGTTTTAGTTGTTTATTTCAAAGAGTTATTTTAGCAAATAAGAAGAATTTCATAAATTGATTTCTCAAATTGAAATCTTTAGATAATTTATTTTTAAAAACTCAAATACTTCGGAAAAAAATAGTCTTTATTTTCTATATGAAACATTCTGTTTTTATAATTATCATAAGCAACTAATGATACTTCAGAACCTCTATCATAAACAAGCACTTGGGAAACTTCACTGCTTGGAGTATATATTTACAAAAATACATTTCGCATGCTTCTTGTCTTGATAGTCAGTGCAGAATATTTTAATAAGCCAATTGATTCCATAATTGTTTTATATTACTACAGTTGCTTTCGATGAACAAAAATTTGATTTTATAATACGAAATACGAATATAAATAACATTAGTTAGTTTATTATTTTAAAGTGAACTAGGGTTTACAATCCATGTTATATTTTCAATCCAAGGATTTCGGAATTATATTATACAAATCTCGGGATTGGTTCCTGGATCAGATTGGACTATTAATTAAAAATACTTACGCATTAACGTAGTTGAAATTACATAATGGAACTGAAAACATAGTTAAAAAAGTGGTTTAATATTATTGTTTATTGAAATAAATCAAAACAAAACTTAATTCATCATGAAAAAACAAATAAAAAATAGTACATAATGAAATTAAAAGAAACATTTCTGGATTTCTTGTGCTTCTGTAAATAAGCTTTTAAGAAACACACAAATCGTCCAGCATTTCACCGCTCAAACAACTTATTTTTGCTACAAATTGTCCTGCCAAAGAAAATGCTCGTTGTGACTCTACACTAATAAGCTTTATCGTCATTAAATAGGGAGTATGTTATTTCAAGGTAGTCACCACGTCTCTCTCCATTTTCAAAAAGAGACATTTCTTTCTGAAATTTTAATAAAAGTGTATCAAATCTATATAGATAATAGTCTGCATTGGCATACATCCCTTTTTGATAATTTTATCTAGTGATGTTACACTTAATGGTTTTTAAATACAAATTGATACCTATAAATATTTCATAAAAAATCTATATATAAATATTCTAAGAATTAAATTCTTAGAAAGTTTTGATGAGAAAAATTTTAAAATATAATTCCGTCAAAAAATAATTCCCGGGATTTGAAGAAGTACTGGGATGCCGGGGCTGTAAACCCTAAGGCGGACACTCACAATTATTACTTTTCCTGTAAAGTACTTCAATATTTTAGTTAGAAATTTTAGTTACGCACTAACAATTACCTTGAAAAACTTTTATTACCGTAGTTGGTAAATGTATATTATGGTACTTTTATAAATAAGTACTCTAAGTATAATGATGGAAAAATTTATTATACGCTGTAATTATACCAGACAGCAAAGTAGGACTAACTCGGTTATCATGTCACGTAATGTAGCCGTTCAATAAATAAATAATTAATAAACTAGTCAGGAAAAGTAGCCAGATGGAAAAGAACATGAGAGGACGTAAACAAAGTATTAATTTAATACGTTGCTCCTCCCTTTTGGTAATGACAACAATGCATCAGACGGACACAAGTTTTGTATAACTTTCGTAAACTAGTGAGTAGTAACGTATTCAGTGACAAGCCATTAACTAGCAACCTAATCAGGAATAAAAGTAGTAATTTATTATTCATCGGAAAAAGCTATCAAGTAATGATGTTAATGTTAAAGGTGTAGAAAATATTCTAAATCAATTATCATGCACCACCACTCGTTTGTTGTGGCTCTTAAATAAAACACATATTACATATTTTATTTGATAAAGAATTATTATCCTCAAAAAATCATTTTATGTGAAAAAACATTTTCTACAACTACATAATATACTCTTTTAAATTAGATGTTTTTATACATTTGCATCAACCAAATGATGAAACTAGACAGAACATTTGAAATTTGTTTGTATTCTATCGTAAAAATTGCTTATTTTATATGCAGTACACAATTCAAACTCTTTGATACTTAATATTGTTGTTCCAGTAAACAGCATAACATATTTGAAAAACGAATACTTGTACAGCAAGTGTTTCAAAATTGAATCAACTTTACACTATAAACGTCTTAAGTAATTACGTTATTAAATTTATCATAAGTATTAATATACATCAATAAACTATAAGCATTCGCTTAAATTTATACTTAATATTTATTTCTAACAACCTTTAAACATTCATTTCATTTCATTAATACTGCTTTATATTTAAAAACTGAACTCTGATAAATAATTAATTGTTTGTTTCCTAGCCTTCGATTGCTATGCTGGTGCTTGCATATGATTTTGTAGTTATATTATTTATGTATTGGGTTATTATTAAGACATTAAGTAAAAAAAATTACGATTTATTCCGAACACAAATAAATCAAGACCAGCTTAGAGAAAGCAATGACTGATGGTTAAGGATACAAATTCGGTTTTGTAGTAACAAATGTATTAGTCGAGTCTTCTGTTAGAATCTTCACTTCAAAGAAGAAAGTCATAAGAAGAGTTAGGGGCTCCTACAAGTTAAATAAAACTTGACTTCAAACTCCTTACTTGACATAGTGTGAAAGTTTGATGATAGAAGTACCAGCTCAAGTGGTATCTTTTTCATCTGACTGTACATCCAAAATACAATGTCCATAACAAAAAAATAAATTTCACACTCCAATAATGAATCGCTGCTCTATCAACCAGTATGTTGTGCATACTTTCATCCAAATGCAGATTTAGACTTGAAGATATAACCGAATAGCTCAATAACATTTCAATAAAAAAAGGGTTAAAATGGCACAGAGGAAAATATTTCGAAAGAACACCAAAAGTATATATATTTGAAAAGTACGTAAAAAGGGCTAATCTATCAGGCTATTATTTTGAAAGCAATTAGATAGAGATAGATCTAATATAAGTTAAAAATTAAATTGGTGAGTATTAAAAAGACCCATATATAAATTCTGGAAGGGAAGAATTGAGTTCCACATAGGGAAAAATAGAAGAAAGGCCGAGAGAGGACCAAACCCCAAAAAAAGAAAGAAAAAATTTAAAAATAAAAAGGCACGAAAAAGATGTCAAGATAAATGACGAGGATAGAAAAAATATGTATGGAAAATATAGACACATCAAGCAAAAAAGAATTATGAAACTCAGTTATACATATAATTACAGTTCCAATTATTTTAAAAATTAAATTTGCATTCTACGAAGTTTGAGCTACCACTACAGATATCTTTATCATTTGATCAGCTTAAAATTACAAGAGGTAGGTCACCAATAATCTCCGTATTGATGTAGTGCAACGTTGATTCATATTTTACATTCACATAAAAAGAAAATAATTTAAAACAACTTAAGGATTTATTCCTGATACAAAAGATGCTGCAACCGTTTATGCTTATATTTACGTCAACTCGCACTATAATGGTAATAAAGTAGACAAAGATCAGAAATGACCCTTTCATTCAAACTTCTTGCTTGAGGATATATAATCACCCTAGTATTAATTCATTTATAAATACGTTTAATTTTATTTTTATCTTTATTGCGTTGAACAACGAGATACTAAGTTCATATTTTTTTGGAGGGGAGGGGGTGAATCAATACTAGATGTCTGTTCTGTTAAGAACCTCATTAATAATTCTGTTAAGAACCTCATTAAAGGATTTAGTTGTTCTAACACTTGGTTGGTATTTTACTCCCTTATTTTATACCAATCTATTCAAAGATTTTGAGACCTTGAATTGTGTGTAAGAGCAATCCCCATTATTCATAAAGGGTGCTTTTTTTAAAAGGTATAGAACTTTAAATTGCAATAAAACAACGATGTATTATTCGATTGACATGATTTTTTTTATTCGAAAGATAATCTTGTAGCATTACATTTTAAATATGATTTCTAGCATAGGACTGCCACGGCTGGCTCGGATGTAGTCCAATCTGGACGTCCAATTTTCGATGACTTTTTCCAACATTTGTGGCCGTATATCGGCATTAACACGGCGAATGTTGTCTTCCAAATGGTCAAGCGTTTGTGGCTTATCCGCATAGACCAATGACTTTACATAGCCCCACAAAAAATAGTCTAGCGGTGTTAAATCACAAGATCTTGGAGGCCAATTCACAGGTCCAAAACGTGAAATTAGGTGGTCACCAAACGTGTCTTTCAATAAATCGATTGTGGCACGAGCTGTGTGACATGTTGCGCCGTCTTGTTGGAACCACATCTCCTGGACATCATGATTGTTCAATACAGGAATGAAAAAGTTTGTAGTGATGGCTCTATACCGATCACCATTGACTGTAACGTTGTGGCCTTCATCGTTTTTGAAGAAGTACGGACCAATGATTCCACCAGCCCATAAAGCGCACCAAACAGTCAGTTTTTCTGAATGTAACGGTGTTTCGACATACACTTGTGGATTAGCTTCACTCCAAATGCGGCAGTTTTGTTTGTTGACGTAGCCATTCAACCAGAAGTGCGCTTCATCGCTAAAAAAAATTCGCTTATGAAAATCGCGACCATTATTTTCGAAATAAAATTGCACAATTTGAAAGCGTTGTTCAAGCGTGAGTCTATTCATGATGAATTGTCAAACCAAACTGAGAATAAATCACTTTACAGCTGGTAAATCTGTCGCCATCTTGGAAAGTAATGCCAACTTAAACTTCTATACCTGGAAAAAAACACTCTGTACAACAGTTACTAGCTGACAATGCAATACTGTTTATCCAATACGTTTATTTAAGGTAAATATCATTGTAAAAGATTGTTTTTTAACTTGTATTAAAATAAGCTTTTCTGACAAATAGAAAAAAAAGTTGAACTTAAATCATTAAGTATTTCCTTCTAATGTATCAAAGTGAGTTTGTGAAGTTGCTTTCAAACTCTTCATCTGATCGTGGCTCATAATGATAAAATGTATTGACTGTTTTTGGTTGACCTTTGAATCGGAAATGAATGAATCTAAAGGTGTTCAATAAACAATCAAATAAATAAGCTTATGAAGCTAGCTATTTCTTTTTATCGGTTTATATGATCTGTGTAATATACAGCTCCTTTTTATATATTTTTTCACCAATTAATTCAAAAGTAAAAACTTAATTCAAGAAAAAATTTTATGCCAAACCTAGATAGCATCAATAAAAACTCAATACACATAGAAAAACATTAAAATTCGAAAAGGAAAAGTTATTGATATTAATTCAAAATTACAACTTAAATGGTTCGCTATGCATTTTTCTTGAATAGCTTTTGTGACTGAGCAGCTTTTAAACCGAAATACTTAAAAAGAATACTAACATTCACAAGAAAACTAGTCACTTAAACAAGTCTTAAAAATGTTACTAAGCGCATAATTATGCAAACAAAATCAACAATGTAAATATATAATGACATGAAGGGCAATTACACTCAATTCAATAAGCAAGAGAACACTAGATGTTTTATGAAACAGGACCAACGAAATAACAATTGCTGTTCATAAAAAATCCAACTTTAATAAATATTCAATCAATCGACGAAACAAAAATAGAAAATCATAAGGAAGGCTTCTTAGGTTATTTATAGGTGTATGCTGAATTTAAATCCTAAAACATAACTGATAATACACAAAAAATTATTAACTATACGATACTAATTACAAAGAAATGTTAACTTTGATACATTGATGATTTTGAGCATAGAAGACAAGGTGCATATCAAAAACTTTTATGAAAGACATACCACTTTGCAGGCTACTCCATATAAAGTACTTTCTACTGCAATACAATTATGTATTGTGGGCTTTATGTCAATTGTTTAACTTTGTAGTTTTAACATAAGCAAAAAGATCACGTAAAACCAGCGCTCACACGATTATGAGTTTCGGGACCAACAACATATAGAAAGATTTCTAGATTCGAATCCTGATTCATTATAATTAACATCATACCGAAACGTTAATCAAGCGTCTCACATTAAATCAATCTGAATCTGGAAGTTTTAAGCGCATTGTACAGAAGTTTGGCAAGAGAGTGAGGTACGGTTTAGGTATGGATCTCACGTCATCTAATCATAATTCGAAATCATGATGTTCTGTCACTAATAGCATGATATGCTGCTCTAGATTTAATGTAAACAAAGCAAATTACGTGTTTAGCTTGTGGTTTCCCTAGACATATAAGAAATTTGTAAGCGCAAATTATAAAACAGGTTTAAATTAAGAGAAGCGTACTGTTCTGTAAAAAAAAGCACTTGATAATTTGCTGTCTTACTTAAATCTTCTCCTAAAAATTAATAATGATTAGATTTCAATTCTACATACCTTGAATAATAATTTAAACCTTTTAACGCAAACCTTCATAAGATATTGTTTTCTCTTAAACCTAGACAATACCAGAAATTAATTCTATAAAAGGCGAGAATTTTTTAAGATTCTTTACTAGAAGAAAAAATACACTTTGAACAAAAATAAATACTTTTAGTCAACGAATTCTGAAAAAAAAAATTACGCATTAGACATTACAACTTCTTCAAAGGTTTGTTAAAATAATTATTTCTTATTTCTCCATATATACAATGATATATATATATATATATATATATATATATATATATATATATATATACATATACAATATATATACATATACAATATATATATACACTGGTGTGCAAAAATTAAGGACGAAGTCGAAAAATTAGCATATCAGCTGAACAAAGAGGCAGAGCGGACAGAAAGACCAATCAGGAGATTAAGTAAGGGGATGTACGGTAGCACATGCGCAGATATGCAGGTAGACGTAATGGGGGAGTGTCTGATTAGTATAAAGCATGTTGTCGGTGTAAGATCAGTATTTCTGGCAAAGATATTGTGCACGCCGTATAGCAGTTAAAATCACACCGAGTTGCTGCCTCAGCAAGAAATGGCGAATAATCAATCTGTTAGACGACATCTGGATGCTTTTACCCGAGGTCGAATCATTGGGAAGTCGGAGGAAGGCCGCAGTGTGACAAGAGTGGCTGCAGATTTCGGAATTGCTCACAGCATCGTTTCAAGACTTTGGAGACAATTTCAAACTACAGGAACAGCTATCCGGGGGTTCAGTAGTGGTCGTTCACGAGGAACCACACCCTTAGATGACCGGTACATTGTCTTACAGGCCAGAAGAAATAGGCGGCAGACAGCGGGAGAAATCGCTAGACACACGACACAGGCGACTGGACGACCGATATCGCGTTTTACCGTGACCAGAAGACTGCACGGTGGTGGTCTGTTTGCACGACGCCCTGTGCGGTGTGTATCTTCAAAGCCTGCCCATCGGAGAAGGCGTTCTCTGTGGTGCCGGGAACACCGGAATTGCAGAGACAATGAATGGGGACGAGTACTCTTTACAAATGAGAGCAGATTCAGTTTGAGTAGCGATTCTCATCGCATACTCATCTGGAGAGAGCGGGGAAGCCGCAATCATCCCTCGAACATCATTGAAAGGGACAGGTATGGAGGTCGTGGTGTTCTCGTTTGGGGAGGCATCATGCTTTGTAGTCGTACAGACCTTCACATCTTCAACGCAGGTTCAGTCAACGGGATCCGTTATTGTAACGAGATTCTTCTTCCATATGTGCGTCTTTTTAGAGGCGCTATGGGTCTGCAGTTCCTTTTCATGGACGACAATGCACCATGTCATCGCACAGTAGCTGCCGAACAGCTCTTAGAGAGTGAGGATATTGAACGTGTGGATTGGCCGGCACGATCTCCGGATCTCAATCCCATAGAGCATGTATGGGATTTTCTAGGCAGACGCTTGGTAGCTCGTACCTTACCACCAGTAACGATTCGGGAGCTTCGATTGGCGCTGCAAGACGAATGGGCAGAAATGCCTCAACAACTCATTGACACCCTCATTCTCAGCATGGGCAGACGCTGTAAAACCTGCCTAGCAGTCAGGGGAGATCATATCCCCTACTAAAGACCGGATGTTTCTTGCTAGACACCCATCACAGGGATGTTTCGGCCTTCAATCGCATTGCGCTCCATGCTACTTTTTCAATCAAGCTTCTTTTTATCCCTCTGATTTATCTTTTAGTAAGTGTTTCTTGCATTACACATGTCCTTACGTATTGGGGATCTTACGGTATTATAAATGTGTTGATTTGGAAAGCTTTTGTACAAAGTTATATTGAAAAAACTGTCTCGTCCTTAATTTTTGCACACCATTGTACATGTATATATATACAATATATATACATACAATATATATACATAATGTGTGTTTTGATGGATGGATGGTATAAATAATATTCCTTTCGGGAGTACAAAATGCATTAAAACACGTAAAGTGTTAATCATTTTAAATTACTTGCAGTTATAATTAAACAATCATATTAATTTAACCTCCATTATCTTTATTATTTAAACAAAATCTTAAAAAGCTACTTTAAATAATCAGCTGAAAATTCTCTCGTTAAATGCAAAACCAAAATATTGACCATTACTTTCAAATTCTCCAGAGAACTACTTTTATACTGCTTTCGACATTATCAGTAGAACCAAAACTATATTCTTCCGACAGCTACACAAAGCACTTTAATGGCTCTTTTTATACTCACAGACTGATACACCATTTTTTTTCTTATTTCTTTTTTAATTAGAAAACTTTTTCTAAATCTAGGTCCTACATAAAGTTCAACAAAGACAAAACCTTTAGATTTCAGAAAAGGTCAAAAAGTTTCTGATATCTAAGAATCTAGGTTGGCTCTTTTCTTATAACAGAGCTTACGATATTTAAATTAGTTTGTTATTCGATGCACAAGATAATAGAAATATATTACAGCCAATAGAATAGTGATATGCATAATTCGGCACTTATTTTACGTATTAAAATTCCAATTGAAATCTGATGCGATTAAATATACTCTCAAAAGCTTTTTCTGAGTATTAGATTAAAATAATATTTTGATTTTTTAAATGCAGCTAAGATCATGAATTACTGATAATATTGCGTTTCGTATTACAAATATTGGAAAACAATATATTATAGTCATTTATATCATAATAAATACTACCAACAACCACTACGTTTCATCAATTATGTAAAAATCTCTCTAGCACGTAATCTACTATTTTATATCAAGAAATAGAGGATTTGTGGGTTTAAGCCAATGTATCGATTTATTATTTCATCTTGCTAACAATGAAACCGTAAAAATATTTCCACCTTTTATTGCCTATTTTTTTAATTTTCGATATAAAAATAATAATTTTGAATTACACCAATAGATGATTCCTACTTCTGTGTCAAGTTATCAAATGAGAAGAAGAAATAATACATATAATGACGACAGTAGTTTTATAGATAATATGATCATAAATGATCAAGAGAAAATCGTAAACTAGAACCCGTTATTATATCTTGAATTGTGTCTTATTATCTGTTCAATATTTCACTTTCGTTCTCGAAAAGAAAAATAAAGAGAGTTATACTTAAAAAAATAGATAGATAAATAGAAAAAGCTGTATTATTATTTGTTGTATAAAAGGACTATATACAAAGACATGGAATTAACTTTGGTAATTTGGAATTTTTTCCCGTGTTCAGAGAACTTTTGAGTTGTATTTTTTTCCAACTAGCCTTCTACTTTTAAAAAAATCATAAGGTTTTGACAGAAATTTCCTTTCTACAAAAAGAATTAAGTTAGGAAATATATCATAGAAGAGATATTTTTATTACTTATTAAACTATCATAAATTTATTTATACATGTGTGTGTGCGCGTGCGTGCGTGCGTGCGTGTGCGTGCGCGTGCGTGTGCGTGTGAGTGCGTGTACGTGTGTGTGTGTGTATGTGTGTGGGGGGGTCTAATTAAAAATTAATTGATAAATGTATGTATATTGTTGAGGAAATGCACAATGCATTAATAATAATTTTACATCATTCCTTAATTTTTATCCTTTAATTTCAATAAAAAATTATAATTAGAAGTCTTCTATTGGCACAATGTTTAAAAGTGTAATCTGTTCATATATAAATCCAATATTATATCCACAGGAATTTACTTAATTAGTATTAACTACACAACTTATAAAATCTTTGAAATAACTATACAAACCAATCCACCGTAACTTACATCGACTTTGTTAAGTATCAATGCGTTATTAGCGCATCCATTATATTGAACAGTGATATTTCATTCTAGCGTATGCATGAATAGGAAAGCTGCAAGCCACAATCTACAAGCGGAAGCATTACCACAAATCAAAGAAAATTTCCTCTTTTGCATCAAACTTCTGGGCTTTCTAGCAACATTTAGAATTATGCATATCAATGAACGTAGTGGATGTAATTGCTTCAGCGCAAGTATTTGAAGAATTTTCTTCTATATTTCCGAATTCTCTCCTACTGAGTATTTGAAATAAAACCTTTGCAATAGGATATCGCAATAATGTATTAAAATATCAACAAAAAAAAAGAATCGAAATATTATTACGTATTCAAAAATTTGGAGCTGTAAAATTGATGGAAAGTAATAAAGTGTTTTAGATATATATTTCCCAATTCAGTTTCAGCAATTATAAAACGATATTTTCCCCAAAAATTTTTTAATTAATATACAAAATGATATCCAGTAAAGAATCCTGGTTAATTTTTCGTAATTTATTAATGAATATGATTTGAACAATTTCGTTCTACTTCCAATTAGAACACTTTATTGAAGTGATAATGTTATTCGAAGATTAATGCCTTTAGCAATATTGGCAATGAACCCTGATATTTTGTTAGAAACCCAATAATATATGAGACACCTGAAATCATACCTCACTTTCAGATATACGAAGAACTTAAAACTCGTGACTTACGAAGAACTTGAAATTTGTGACTTACGAAGAGAACTCGAAACTCGTGACTTACGAAGAACTTGAAATTCGTGACTTACGAAGAACTTAAAACCCGTGACTTATAAAGAACTTAAAACTTAAATTCATAACATGTAGCATCTCCATTACTTCATGACAGTCTTCGATGATATCGAACTTGGTTCCTCTCTCTTCCTGAGATCCGAGACCATTGTTGCACTTTAATCACAACCGTCTTCCTGTATGATTTTTCAAACGAAAGTGTCATGTATGATTTTATTTTAATTTACATATCACTTTCAAGCAACATGAAGGCTGGGGACGGACTTCGTAATTCTGAACCACAGTCAAGTGACGATGATGAAACCTTAGTTGATAATCCCCTCTCCTAACTGCTACACCATGCAGAAAGAAGGATTTAAGCCTCTCTATTTGAGCCTCTACAAATTCAACAAGCATCAGTTCCTCAACATGGTGTGTCTTCAGTGTCACTAGGTTTTGAACACGCGACTGAACAACGCCTACCACGAGCCTACAACCTTTGACCACTTGGCAATCGCATCTGTAAATGTGGTATGAAGATATGCTTATATTATAATTAAAAGAAGTGGGTTTATTTCTATTGAGTCAAATTTATTATAGTAAATATATTATTATTGGATTATTAAGAGTATTAATTCATATACAACGCTCATATCGCTTTTACAAGCTACTTTTTTAAAATCATTCCTTTTTATTTCAATAGTTTAATTTATTTAATAGTAATTTCCCAAATTATGCAGGAAAATATCTTTCAAACTGTACAACAATGGCTTTCCGAATAAAACTTCTAATACTTGATAAAATTTGATATTTTAATTAGTTTATATATAATTATTCATCCAAAATACTTTTCATTCAATGAACAGTTTTCTTAATTTAAAAATGAAATTTTTAAACTTTTTTCTCACTTAAGAATTCTTTTTTGCGAATATCCTCCAGCATTTAAATAAAAACCGTTTAATTCAAACATGTTGTTTATTTTTCACAATAAATGTTGTTCTCTTGAGATGGGATACTGCTATTAAGTTACAATATCATCTCAATGAAAATACTAAAATTTATTGAAAAAATACAGTAAATAAAATATTTATACACCGAACAAAAAAAAATTATTCAACAATCCGCGTTAGAAGATTAATCCATTTACCTCTTACATAAAAATTTAGGCTTATTAAATTATCCTCAAACAAATACAGAGAAGGTAGCTCTTTTATTTTAATAAATACTCTCCTGAAATGATTTTAGACAACTGTTTGGGAATGAAATTGAATCAACACCTAACAGGAGTATTCCAATTACTTTTCGGAAATCTTATGGTTTATCTCATTTCCGTTTTACTACCTCACTTCATAGAATTGCATTGATTCCCACAGGAAAAAGTTGATTACTCACAGCCAAATTTCCTCATTTTTACGACACTTACAGAGGGACGTCTTTGAATTAAACAGATTTATATTGCGAATCTAGTCTTAAGCTTAAATTTTAGTTCTAAGCTCATATTTATTCATTTCCAAATATAAGAAAAGTAAAGTGCGTATTAAACTAAAGCGATATAAAACATCTTTTAGCTAATTTAAGAATAAACGTTTTTTTACGCTTAGGAAAATTTTCTGGAAAAAAGACTGTATTTTCCTGTGCTATATTTGCTTAAGGGGACACAGTACGATTCAATTGACAAAAATCAGTCAAAAAATTAAGTATAATTTTTTTTGCCTAAATTATTTTTATATACTTTTTTATACTCTCACAAAATAAGTTTAAAATTCGCAGAGTTCTGATAACTTTTACACACGTTCACTTTTCTTCACATCCCAATGGCAAATCAAAACTTTAAACTGACTTCTCTCAGAAAGATAAAATAACTAGTTTGACTTCATTTAAAATGTGCTAAGGCTTTTTTTTCTATTGTGCCAAATAATTGGAAATATTTTTCACTTGTTGCTAATAGTACATGTAACAAAAATTGGAAAGCATTTTTCTCGAAGCAATATTTATTTTTTTAAAGTAATTGAATTTAGAATTTACGCATTTTTTAAGGAATTTTCAGTAAGCAGTCATAAAAAGAAGTGTTGTACGAATACTATAATCATGTTATCGTAAAACCCATACCAGTACGTCAATTTTTGTAGGAGGAGAGTAGCATTTTAAAATCACATCATAAGTTTCAAGTTTTTCCCATAAAAAATTCAATGGTTAGTTTTTTATTAATTTTTGAGCCCAAAATCTGTTTTACTTTATGCATACACATAGGATAGAAAAATTATAAAAATAATTAAATTAAAAAAATTTGTGTAAATCGTACCATGTCACTTTACATTTTTACCAATGCTTTTAAATAAGTAGAATTTTAATTCTGAAGAACTTGAAATATTTTCATAAGAAAAGAATTATAAAATACCCATTCAGTTATTCCGCACTTCAGTAATATTTGGGCAACAGCAACTAAGTTTACAAATTATTAAAAGCATTATTTAATTTAAAAAATAACTATAACTGAGAACTAATAGTTCAGATGAATTTGAAAACAGAACTAAAACACAATAATAAAAAATTATTAGGCTGATAAATTTAGTAATTTATATATATATATATAAGTATTAAATCCTATTCAAAATCATAAATAAATCATAATAAGCACTGAGAACAAAAATAAAATAGTATTTAAAAATATAATGAAGAAGTAGAAAAAATATCCAGTTCCCTTCTAGCATTAAAGTGTTAAATTTTAATAAACTGTCATACTTTATAAACTGCTCAAAAAGTTCTAGTAGCTACGTGATTTTAATTCTAATCATTAATTAAAAATCTATACACACATAAATTAAATATTTAGATAAATATAAAAATTATAAAATAGTTTTAAAAGTTATAAAATATATCACGGTAAGTATATAAATATTGTTATCTTTATGAGTGAACCAATGATGCTATACATATATATACAAAAGTAGGTCAGCATTAGTTATCAGTCTTTTCTCATTCGTACAGCCAATAAGGGAAATGAGAGTTCTTCATCTCGTGATTTTCTGTGTGCCTAAGGAATTGCTCCAATTAGGCATCTCTGTATCATTCTCACAAAACATAAACCTTGTCGAAACTCAGGAGTATCTTCAACACGTATAAGTAAAATAAAAGCATTCTTTTTCTAGTGCTTTTATTACACTTAGATATTATTTAACTCGTTCTAAAAAAGTTTATTTACTTAAAAACTTTAGCTGTATTTTTTGTTGTTTCTGAATTAATTTAAATTTTTACTAAACACAAATTAAAAAAATTATATAATATATATAAATTTATCCAAATATATGACATTGATAAAAACATTTTCAAAAATCTGTTTTGTAACACAGCTTTGCCTCTAGCCATTTACCTCGAAAATAATGCACCACGTCACACTAATATATTTTTCCAAGATAATGTCTGCCTCATACTTCCATCTATGTCTTCTCAATGCGATCGTCATATTTTCCACCCATCAAACATTTCCAAGACCAGAGGAGACAGCGGCTGTCGGCCACCTAAGAGTATGTAGGATCTGAAGAGGAAGTTTGATATATGTGGTCATGTCTGTTACTATATATGATTCATATAATATCTCTTATATAATATTGGAGCTTACAATATTGCCATTTGTATGTAAAATGAGAAGGCATTTTATTGTACTTAAGAGAGAATATGCGTGAAAGTATACCAGTTTTTTTCCTACAAGAGTTGTTTTTGGTATAACATACATTCGTGTCATTATCTCTCATTATTATATATTACAGTGATCAAGCGTATGGAATTTTCTGAGATTTTAACTTAATTTGATTTGTAATGTTCTAAAGGGTGTTTTTTTAGAGGTATAGAACTTTAAATTGCAATAAAACAACGATGTATTATTCGATTGACATGAATTTTTTTTATTCGAAAGATAATCTTGTGGCATTACATTTTAAATATGATTTCTGGCATAGGACAGCCACGGCTGGCTCGGATGTAGTTCAATCTGGACGTCCAATTTTCGATGACTTTTTCCAACATTTGTGCCCGTATATCGGCAAACACAGCGAATGTTGTCTTCCAAATGGTCAAGCGTTTGTGGTTTATCCTCATAGACCAATGACTTTACATAGCCCCACAGAAAATAGTCTAGCGGTGTTAAATCACAAGATCTTGGAGGCCAATCCACAGGTCCAAAACGTGAAATTAGGCGGTCACTAAACATGTCTTTCAATAAATCGATTGTGGCACGAGCTGTGTGACATGTTGCGCCGTCTTGTTGGAACCACAGCTCCTGGACATCATGATTGTTCAATTCAGGAATGAAAAAGTTAGTAATCATAGCTCTATACCGATCACCACAGACTGTAAGGTTGTGGCCTTCATCGTTTTTGAAGAAGTACGGACCAATGATTCCACCAGCCCATAAAGCGCACCAAACAGTCAGTTTTTCTGGCTGTAACGGTGTTTCGACATACACTTGTGGATTAGCTTCACTCCAAATGCGGCAAATTTGTTTGTTGACGTAGCCATTCAACCAGAAGCGCGCTTCATCGCTAAACAAAATTCGCTTATGAAAATCGGGAACAACGGCAATCTCGTTTTGGGCCCATTCGACGAATCTACGCCTTGCTTGATGATCGTTTTGATGAATTACCAAACCAAACTAAAAATAAATAAATCACTTGACAGCTGTTAAATCGGTCACCATCTTGGAAAGTAATGCCAACTTAAACTTTTATACCTGGAAAAAAAACACTCTTTATTACCTCTATGTTTGTTTAAACAGGTTTGACAGATTGATTATTAATGTAGCATTTTGAAGCAATACGAGGTCTATTAAAAACGGATCTTGTAATTTTGTGCCAAGGTCAAAAGATGACTTTGCCTGAGTTGGCAACACCCACTCTATATCAAGGCTTAAATATGTCAAAATCCTCACTTAGGCAAGTGATTGAGTGAGTGAATATTGATATCGCACTATTGAACTACTCGAGGGCTTTTCGCAACAGATCTCGTAATTTTGAAACATGGTTAAGTGATGAAGACGACACCTGAACTGGCACCCCCTCTTCTAACTTCCACACCTACGAAGGAAAGTTTGAGCTTCGACAGAATTAAACTACATGGCGTATCTTCAGAGGCACTGGGCTCGAATTCATGACATGCCGGCCACGAGTCCGTCACCTTTACGACTAGGCTACCGCGGCCACCCTTACGTTGGCGAGTTATGGAAGTTTGTAGAGTAGAGTAACAGCTGAAATGTCGTGATTATTTAATATCTTTGACATAAAATTACGAGGCATGTCTCCTATAGCCCTCGTAATTCTTTTAAGTGCGAACTACAGAATGTAATTATATATATATATATATATATATATACACTGGTGTGCAAAAATTAAGGACGAGACGGTTTTTTCAATATAACTTTGTACAAAAGCTTTCCAAATCAACACATTTAATACCGTAAGATCCCCAATACGTAAGGACATGTGTAATATGTAAGCAACACTTACTAAAAGAGAAATCAGAGGGATAAAAAGAAGCTTGATTGAAAAAGTAGCATGGAGCGCAATGCGACTGAAGGCCGAAACATCCCTGTGATGGGTGTCCAGCAAGAAACATCCGGTCTTTAGTAGGGGATATGATCTCCCCTGACTGCTAAGCAGGTTTCACAGCGTCTGCCCATGCTGAGAATGAGGGTGTCAATGAGTTGTTGAGGATTTGCTGCCCATTCGTCTTGCAGCGCCAGTCGAAGCTCCCGAATCGTTACTGGTGGTAAGGTACGAGCTGCCAAGCCTCTGCCTAGAAAATCCCATACATGCTCGATGGGATGGAGATCCGGAGATCGTGCCGGCCAATCCATACGTTCAATATCCTCACTCTCTAAGAGCTGTTCGGCAGCTACTGTGCGATGACATGGTGCATTGTCGTCCATGAAAAGGAACTGCAGACCCATAGCGCCTCTAAAAAGACGCACATATGGAAGAAGAATCTCGTTACAATAACGGGTCCCGTTGACTGAACCTGCGTCGAAGATGTGAAGGTCTGTACGACTACCAAGCATGATGCCTCCCCAAACGAGAACACCGCGACCTCCATACCTGTCCCTTTCAATGATGTTCGAGGGATGATTGCGGCTTCCCCCGCTCTCTCCAGATGAGTATGCGATGAGAATCGCTACTCAAACTGAATCTGCTCTCATCTGTAAAGAGTACTCGTCCCCATTCATTGTCTCTCCAATACCGGTGTTTCCGGCACCACAGAGAACGCCTTCTCCGATGGGTAAGCGTTAAAGGTACACACCGTACAGGGCGTCGTGCAAACAGACCACCACCGTGCAGTCTTCTGGCCACAGTAAAACGCGATATCGGTCGTCCAGTCGTCTGTGTCGTGTGTCTAGCGATTTCTCCCGCTGTCTGCCGCCTGTTTCTTCTGGCCTGTAAGACAATGTACCGGTCATTTGCGGGTGTGGTTCCTCATGGACGACCACTACTGAACCCCCGGATAGCTGTTCCTGTAGTTTGAAATTGTCTCCAAAGTCGTGAAACGATGCTGTGAGCAATTCCGAACTCTGCAACCACACTTGTCACACTGCGGCCTTCCTCCGACTTCCCAGTGATTCGACCTCGGGTAAAAGCATCCAGATGTCGTCTAACAGATTGATTATTCGCCATTTCTCGCTGAGGCAGCAACTCGGTGTGATTTTAACTGCTATCCGGCGTGCAATCTCTTTGCCAGAAATACTGATCTTACACCGGCAACATGCTTTATACTACTCAGACACTCCTCCATTACGTCTACCTGCATATCTGCGCATGTGCTACCGTACATCCTCTTACTTAATCTCCTGATTGGTCTTTCTGTCCGCTCTGCCTCTTCGTTCAGCTGATATGCTAATTTTTCGACTTCGTCCTTAATTTTTGCACACCAGTGTATATATAATATATATATATATATATATATATATATATATATATATATATATATATATATATATATATATATATAATATATATATATAATTTATATATATAATATATATAATATATATATATATATAATATATATATATAATATATATATACATAGAATATATATATATAATATATATATATATATATGTATATATTCCTCACTATTAGAGAGAAACATTATTGCTCTCTTTTAATAATTTACTGTCTGGTTTATCATCCACGTGTGTTAGTAAACGGCTTAACTTTTCAACATGGCTCTGTTTTTTTTTTCTATTATGTCGAAAATTTCTGCTGTACGGGAAAGATCGATCCATAAAGCATTGCTAACCCTAAATCGTGGACCTAATTTAGCGGCAGCTCTAGAAATCATTTAATAAGTCTCCATTTTAGTCCAAAGACTCTTTTTGTATCTATATTTGTTATGCCTCTTGAACTCCAATTTCTTTCTTCTTTGGTATTGTAGGTTATACAACTTTTTCACTTGTGTGTGTGCGTGCGTGCGTGCTTGTGTGTGTGTGCGTGCGTGCGTGCTTGTGTGTGCGTGCGTGTGTGTGTGTGTGCGTGCGTGCGTGCGTGTGTGTGTGTGTGTTATCTTGTTTTATTTCATTATATTATCTGTATATAAATTGATGTAATATTTGTTGTTTCCAAGGGTACAATTGGATCAAATTCCTGGAAATTTTACTTCTTGCCTCGAAAGGTGACGTCAATAAACAATCAATCAACTAAACATTAGGATACCACAAGTATCCTAAAGGTAGAATTCCGGTTTAGAATCCACAAAAGGTAGCTGCATAGTATAATAGTTATGTCAAATAGGGCATTTGTGTTAAACAGTGTACGTTCTTAGAAATTGAAATGCTAGCTTTGTATCCATTTTTTTACCATGGTTCAAAAATAAAATTCAGTGTTCACACACAAATAGAACTAATAAATATTTAATATTAATCATAAATCATAACTGACTGGTGAGATATATAGAATTAAACTAGATTATGATAGATCAAAGAACAAAAGTTTGCTTTGCAAAAAAAGATTTAGAATCCATTTCTTTATCGATTAAAAAAATAGTCAGCATTATAGTTAAGGAAATGAAAAGGAATGTCTTTCCCAAAGAACTATAAGTGTATTGAAATATATGTGATTATATAAATCGAGGGGAACATTATCATTCGAATTCGGGAAAGAACCTTAGAAATAATAAGATTCCATTTTGCCTACAGTTCTTACAATATCTTGATTTGTTAAGAAAGAAAAACTTTACAGTGCTATGATTTAATACCGCTTTCATTCCTCTAAATTCCACCATTTACCATTGTGTGATATTTCAATTCATAAAAAAAAGACTTTATTAACCTTAATATTTCATGTACAAAATAAAAAAGAATAAGAACAAAATTGACTGTTTCACACAAAGTCTATACTGTATTATAAAAGTAATTCCTCGTCCATCAAAAGTTTCTTCCCAAATGTAACTCCTATGACACTCAAAAAGACAAGATTTTGAAGAAGCATCGATTTGAAATAGATCTTGGAAGAGCAAAAAAAAAAAGAGGGGGTATTCCAAAAACAGAAATTCGGACAAAAATCGAACAAGCTGACCTGTCTTAAATCACCTGTCTTTTCCTGGAAAACACACTTGGGTGAAGAACGAAAGAGATTGATCCATTGAAAATGATGTTCTAGACTCTCTGTCTCTCACCTTGGCTATTTTAACTTTTCTAAGCAATACTCTTTTTTTTAAGAACAGAACACACAAGAGCTTCCTTAACTTAAATCAGAAGTAATCGTACTCATAAAGTAATTTACCTGTGCTTTATGAAAGTTTTATTCCCCTCTACAAAGTTGATGCACCAAAAAATAATTTAGAATAGTAATTTTTAACAAGTTTTATTTATGCATTAATTTTTAAAATGTTAGAGATTTTCAGAAAAAAATATTCCGTTATTTTACAATTTGATTGCTTAGTATTTTATTCATTGAAAAATTTTTGTGATCTTTATTTTTTATTGCTAAATACCTTTAATTATCTAGCATTCAAGCGATTTGAAAAATTCAAGAGAGTATACACTTTTTTTCTTTGAGCTTCAATAGCTTACTTCTATTCAAGGTACTAGTTCATTTGTTCATTACAATGTTTCCCTGTAAGAAACTACTTTTTAATATGCTAAAATAGGAAATTTATAAATTCAAGAAATGATTATAATGTATGTGTGTTTGTTTTCAAAAAGAATTGTTATGTTATACTTTTAAGTGGAAGGAAATCAATGAGAGATCAAAAAATTTTATTTTATTTCAGACAGAATGTGTATAAATTGTAATGAAAAATTGGTCAACTATATTTATTAGAATATTTTGGTAATTAATGTATTGTGCAAAATTATTCAGTGAGATGTTTTCTCTAACATACATATATAAATGAACTACACAGTAATAAAAATTGTTAACATGGCATTATAATTACCAAATGAATTTCTCCTTTTCATGATAGATATTTTTAAAATTCTAAATTACGCTCTAAAATGCAACATAGCATCTGTAATTGCTAATTAGTTATGCTAATTGTAATCAATAAATATCTTGATTACTGGAGGTCCGAGTCACTATTTTCGCTCTCTAAACACTTTTATATTTATTATTACCTATTCTTATGACAATGCGCAAGTAGATTACATTGACGTACATTTTTAAAAGAAAAGTGCTCATAAATTTAATTGTATAAATTACTACACATTTAAAAAAACTCACGAAATGAAACATGTAAATTTCTAGCATCAACACTGAAGGTACAATAGATTAATTAAATTAGCTTTTTGGCTTTCAATCAAATCATCAGAGAAAACGAATCGCATAAATTATGCGAGATCTTTATTGAATTATAAATGTAAAACATGTCAAATAAGTATCCTAGGACTTAAATTTATGATTTAAATAACAAATGCTTTGGTGACATTTCCGTAGAGAAATGATTAAATTAAAATATCACTAAAAAATTGATACTAAGTAATTCATACACATAAATGTCAAATGTTTTCTAAAAGTACTCAGATGTATTTCCTAAAGAAAACTGTATTTGAAATAAAAATATAAAATAACAGAAAAGGAAATTTAATGGAATAGGAATTATTGTTTAATGTGTGTGTGTGTGTCGTAATTATTAACTAATCTAAATAAAAAAAAAAATAACCAAATGTTAAAACGATCATTTTTCTTGTTTACTTGGTAGAATAATCAGCAAAATACGGAAAATAAAAGATTCGAGTGGATGAAACTGCTGATAGTTTTGAATCCGTCGAAATATGGTAAAAGATTTTGAATGAACTGTTTTTGAAAGACCCCAAATACTTGTTTGTTTACTGCAATATCATTATAGTGCATTACGCTTTATTTTTCAAGTATAACATTAAAACTCATTCCTCGATAATAAAGGAGATTTATCTACAAAGTAATTTTACTGTCCTTTTTAACTATATATATATATATATATATATATATATATATATATATATATATATATATATATATATATATATATATATACACTGCTGGACAATTGCTAAGGACGGATAACACTATCATCCATAGCAACCACAAAATGAAAGGAAGCAAAATGTGGAAAATTAGAATAAGTGCGGGTAATTTGTAAGAAGTATGAGTATGCAAATTTTTTTTCCACGTCTGTTCATCGCGTGATAGCGTTCATAAGAGCTGTAAAGGTTTTGACGCGTGTGGACAGTTGTTTCAAGTCAAAGTTTTACAGGAAAGATTTAATAGACGAACTTAAAATTTTTGGCATGTCTTCCCGACATCACATAGATGATTTTATGCGTGGCCGAATTATTGGAAAGATCGAAGAAGGGCGAAAAATAACAGATGTTGCCAGGAGTTCGACATCGCTCACAGCGTTGTTTCACGGCTGTGGAAGTCATTTAAAACTACTGGAATGTGTAGTAGACGGCACGGGGGAGGTTGCGTTAGAAGTACGACGCCTGCAGAAGAAAGATATATCGTCCTATCAGCAAAAAGGAACAGGCGCACCACAGCTCAGCAGGTGGCAAATCAGTTTCTTGCTGCCTCAGGAAAGCAGATCTCCCGAAAAACTGTTGCCAGACGTTTGAGGGGAGGAGGACTATACGCACGCAGACCTGTTGTGTGTGTCCCATTGCCCAGACAGCACCGTACTGCCCGTTTGCAATGGTGTAGTAAGCATCACAATTGGACTGAACAGGACTGGGCATGCGTACTATTCTCAGATGAGAGTAGGTTCAGTCTGTCATTGGATTGTAGACGCCAACTGATCTGGCGCGAGAGTGGTACTGCTTATAGTCCAGAAAATATCCAGGAAAAGGACCGATATCCGACATGCAGTATCATGGTGTGGGCCGGCATCATGATCAATGGCCGCACGCGCCTACATGTGGTTGCGAATGGGACTATGACGGGCCAACGATACATTGATGAAGTTCTACTTCCTCATGTTCGTCTTTTCCGTGGTGCTGTCGGTGATAAATTTGTTTTTATGGACGACAACGCAACATGTCATCGAATACTCGCTGTTCAGGATTGTCTGGACAGCGAGGGTATTCAACGTCTCGTATGGTTAGCGCGTTCTCCAGATCTAAACCCCATTGAAAATGTGTGGGATGCTTTGGGGAGGCAAGTTGCTGGTCGAAACTATCCTCCGACAAACAAGAACACCCTCATCCGTGCACTCACAGAGGAATGGGATAAATTGCCTCAACAGCTGCTGGATAATGTTGTGCAAAGTATGGTACGACGTGTGGAATGTTGCATCACACTCCACGGTGGACATATTCCGTACTGATACCTTTCTTTAAGGTGCCTGCTGACTTTTAGATGCATTGTTCCATTTCTCCGTACGCAGATCAAATGAACATTTTTTTTCTTTTTAAGATGTTTCACAGCTTTTGTACTTTCCAGAACAATAAATATTCTTTATTCTGGGGTGTAACGTAGCAGGCCTCCTCGTGGTGTACCCTGGTTAACGCTAAATCTGCTACAGTGATTGCTGCTCTCCTCTCGTTTTGTGATGCATTCGAGTTCAATAAATATTCTTTATTCTAATGTCTGAACAGTGTGGCAACTATATTTTATCCTACTAGGCCTCATGTCTCGCTTAATGTTATGCTACATAGCAATTTGTGATCCGTCCTTAGCAATTGTCCAGCAGTGTATATATGTATTATTTACAAAAGCATGTCCATAGATTATTTCCAAAGTAATCCCCAATGAATGACTATGAATCAAAATATATAATCTCGCGTGCCATTTTTTTTAATCAAAATGAACATTTTAAAGGTATATATTTAATTCCAAAAGTATTACCTCGATCTTCCGTAACACTTGTTTTTACTTAAAGAATTATGTGACTATACTTTACGTTAAAATATTTCATCACAAACAGTGTTTATATAATTTTTTCTTTTTAAAATTCTGCAGAATAGATGTATTTCTTATAAATATTTTAAAAATAATTTTTATGTATAAAATTTGCCCCAATGAACTCCACACCATATATTTGTACGACAACCAAATGTTTATTTTATATCAAAAAATCAGTGGCCTGTGCAAAATGAAGCAATTCTAATTTAAAAGAGAGCAGCTCTATTATTAAATAAAATAGTTCTAATTTAAAGTAAAATAAGTCGGTTTTTGAAAAGTATATTCCTACCCTTTCATGGCTGATTGATTGCCATGAACGGAATAATTGAGCTATAAATATGTATGTTTTTTTTCGTTACTGTTAAAGCATTAAATTGCTTTCCTAACTTCGAAATTTCTAGAATGTTACGTTTATTTCTGCAAGATGTTGAAGTTTTCTAAGATCATGTATAAATTTACGATAAAAAGTATCTTAAAAACTTTTTTTTTTCAAATTTAAGTATTTTCGTAAACATTTTCAAGAACTTGTATGCATTTTTTCCAATGTTTACGCAACAATCTATTTATAATAGAAGAAATTCGATACAGATAAAAGTGAACTAGTAGTTGAATATGTCATTGGCTATACAATTATAACATTTTTCAAAATGGCCCTTTTGCTCATAACGTACGAATTATTTTTAATTGCGTAACCGCAGTCGTCCATTCGGTATAGTGGTTAGTGATGCCGACTGCGGTGCTGTAGGGTCTGGGTTCGAATCCCTAGTAAGACATGGGTGTTTGTGTGTTGTAATCCTTCTCTTCTTTATGATATGTGTTTCCCGCTTACTTCTATGTAAGCCCTCGTATGATTCTTTATAGAGCACGAGTTTGTATATGTTCTCAATAAAAAAAATTGCAAAACCACTGAATTAAAATCTTCAATTGGTTTGAAAAGAATAATTTTATATATATATATATAATTCCTATTATTCCTACGTCTCTTTTTTTTTTGTTGAGGAAATGGCAAAAGATTATTTCGCAAAAGCAACTAGTTTTTAAAAATTATTCTTTGTCACTTACTAAAACCATATTATAAAAATAAGTGATTTTATAAATATGCACGTATAAAATAAGTAATAAATAGTTAATAAATAGCTTATTCTATAATTTTTTTTTGTAGAAATGAAATCAGACTGCACATTATTTAAGCTTAAAATTTGTTTATTTCTTTTTTTGTGTGTTTCCACTTATGGAAAAGCTTTTTCTTTCATTTTGTAATATTTTTCTTTATTATGTAGTGTGATTCTACTATAATTACTTTCTCATATAATAGTTTTTTTATTTCCCTCAAATAATTAAAATTTTTATACCCTTTTTGTGAATAATTAAAAGTTATTTCGTGTGTATTCTTAACAGATTCCATTTAATGTTTTACCCATGGAATATAGTTGAATAAAAAGAAATAAATTAAGAGTTCACCCTTACCCCCAAAAAATATTTATTTTTCAATATCTTTGTGAGAAGGGAATACTCTTATATTTTTTGTGAATAAAAATATAAAGGCAATCATGTCTAAAATTATTTTTTATTGTAGTGTGATCACTCAAACGTATGAGAATTTTATCATCAATAAATCACTACAAGTGGTACTACAATGATAATTTATAATGGAATATTTTTCATTTCTAAACATTTATTCAAGTGTCAGAAACTTATTTTTTTATAATTTTAATGTATAACTACTTTTCTAATTTTATAATAACGTATCGAAAGAAAAATAAGTATCAAAACACGACAAATTTAGGAAACACGCACTTCATACAAAAGCCAGGTGCTGTCTAATTGGTTGAGTTTATTTATCACCCAATAAACTAATATCACGTAACACACGCAAAATACCTTAACAGCTCTTAGTTCCACCTCTGATAGTTTAGTTAAGATAATTTTAATTCCCAGTGGTTGTTTAACGAGAAAATACACTTTATCGAATATCCTATGATTGTAGAAATATCCCCGCCCTCTAATGTTCGACTAAAGATAAAATTTCGCATGCTTGTACTTGTTTTATTATTATATTTCACGATAAATAGATATTTTAGATAATTTTAATAATTTTGATGCTACATTTTTTTTATAAAGTTGGGTAATTTTCTACTTTATTCAAATAAAATTTGAATTCCAACTTTATATGCTTGCAAATCAACTTCATTTACAATTATCAAAAGGTTTTAGAAAAATATCATTTGATTAAATAACAACTTCATTTCGAATATTTTTGGTGGGGAATAAGCTGATTGGCTTGTATTTTGATCGTTTTATTCTTCACACTGTACAAATCATTATATTTCATATAAAGCAATTTGTAAAAGTAAGCATTGAAAAAGAAATGAAAAGGAGAGAAAGAAAATCAGTCTCTCCTGTTCTTTGAATAAAGAAAGAAAAATGCTGTGTAATAATTAATCTTCATTAGTTTTCTTATCTCATTGAAAGATTGATTAATGACTAACTTCTAGAAATCTCGAGTGTTACTTGAAGCACACACAGTTATCTGACTTGAAGGACATACAGACTCGAAATTTGACTCGCAAAACTCGAATTGAGATTTTCGAACACAAAAAAAAAATTATTTTTTTTCTTAATTCCATACTTGCACACAGTAAAAATAACAAAAGAGAATCTTTTTGATGTGAAAAAAAAAGTTTCATGATAACTTGTAAGTAAACATTATCTAATTTTATTTGAAATATACCTCTTAATCAATTATGGCACAAATTATGAAAATGCACTTTACATTTAGGTAACAGTAATGCTTACAAAATATGTTCTAAATATTTTAAATAACTTCACTGCGTCTTTCTGGATTTACGTACACACATCAGAAACATTTACTTTTCCATTTTACATCCATATATGAGTTTATAGGGGTTCATGAATGATATATTATCAACAGTTACAAAATTCTTAGCGGATACCAATGACATATAACAGCATACAAACAATATAATTTAGAAATATTCCTTTGAAATAGTTTCGAGGACTCTTCAAATGTTTCCAATACACTGTGTGATAGCAATTAACATGTCAAAAAAGACAGCTATCACTTAAGATTCTGACTCATTGGACATACAAGATATTTTGATAAGAATTAAACTAGCCTTATATATATTAGTCACTATCTCAATTATAATAAATAAGAGCATATTTCTTATAATCTGTGAGTTGTTGGAGATCTTAAAATTTAACATATTAGGAATCATTTAGCCGGGGGTTAAGAAATGCACTGTTCGGGATTTATAATCAGTAAAATGTGAAAAATAAAAGATATATATGTCGCAGGTATATAACATTACAATTTTGAAAAGTTTTTCGGTTTTATATTTATATATATATCTATATATTATAAAGTTAAATAGTTATAGAATTAAGATAAAGGGTGTTTTTTGAGAGGTATAGAACTTTAAATTGCAATAAAACAACGATGTATTATTCGATTGACATGAGTTTTTTTATTCGAAAGATAATCTTGTGGCATTACATTTTAAATATGATTTCTGGCATAGGACAGCCACGGCTGGCTCGGATGTAGTCCAATCTGGACGTCCAATTTTCGATGACTTTTTCCAACATTTGTGGCCGTATATCGGCATTAACACGGCGAATGTTGTCTTCCAAATGGTCAAGCGTTTGTGGCTTATCCGCATAGACCAATGACTTTACATAGCCCCACAAAAAATAGTCTAGCGGTGTTAAATCACAAGATCTTGAGGCCAATTCACAGGTCCAAAACGTGAAATTAGGCGGTCACCAAACGTGTCTTTCAATAAATCGATTGTGGCACGAGCTGTGTGACATGTTGCGCCGTCTTGTTGGAACCACAGCTCCTGGACATCATGAATGTTCAATTCAGGAATGAAAAAGTTAGTAATCATGGCTCTATACCGATCACCATTGACTGTAACGTTGTGGACTTCATCGTTTTTGAAGAAGTACGGACCAATGATTCCACCAGCCCATAAAGCGCACCAAACAGTCAGTTTTTCTGGATGTAACGATGTTTCGACATACACTTGTGGATTAGCTTCACTCCAAATGCGGCAGTTTTGTTTGTTGACATAGCCATTCAACCAGAAACGCGTTTCATCGCTAAACAAAATTCGCTTATGAAAATAGACCATTATTTTCGAAATAAAATTGCACAATTTGAAAGCGTTGTTCAGGCGTGAGTCTCTTCATGATGAATTGCCGAACCAAACTGAGAATAAATCACTTGACAGCTGTTAAATCGGTCGCCATCTTGGAAAGTAATGCCAACTTAAACTTCTATACCTGGAAAAAACACTCTGTAAAAACCTTGGAAAAAATTATTCCTATGAATTGCAAAATCTTTGTGTTAAGCAACTTATAATTTAATCAAATCTATTATTTAACATATAAAATGAAAAAAAAAACAATATTCCGTTTTAAATTACTGAAATATGCTTTCGCGAATTGTACTTTTGAATAATTTATTTTTCAAATTCCGTTGGCTTTTTTAAGAAAAGCCTGCAAAATTTTTTTTTATTGCAATTACCTTCAAAGGAAACAATTGTTTGTTTTATATATATCTTACATTGGTATCTTTCAGCAAAAATTGTTTGAGTTAAATAGCTCTGATTCTGATATTTTGAGTTTACTCTTATAATTTCATTATCTAAATAAACTAATTTTGTGTAATTTATGTAAAATGTTTCATTAATAGATCAATTATAAAAATGTTAATATTGAATAAGGTTTCTCTCTCGGGGGAATCTCACATCATCAGAAAGCTATGAATCATATACTGGTGTTAAAACTAAGAGAACTTACACATTGGGTTGATTATCTCTAGGAGTACTGAACGCATGTGTTATTGAAATTAGACACGTACATAGATTCATATAATTCAAACAATATGATGCAACAGTTACGCATAATCCCGTATACTGCTCATAAAAGAAGGAAAATTTAAAAGACAGGTTACCTGATTAACAAATAAGTAGATTGATATAGAGTGTGGTATTCTCTTATAACAGTTATATAATTTTCAAAACGTGAACTCCTCTAATAAAGCAGATTTAAGATCCTAGAAAGTTCTGGGAGGGATAAGTCGGGTTGCTATAACCCTTCTCCAAGAATATCCCAAACATACACTATGATGTTCGGATAAGATAAGATCTGACAAGCCAATCCATGCAAAGAACATTCTCAATTAGTCAGCCTAATGAGCCTGACATGCATGAGCGCTAGTCATTCACAAAAATAAATTCGAGTCAACTGCCCTTCCCCCTCCACTAAAATGCAGACATAGAATTGAAGATTTGATCTATAACTCATAATATTTACAAGGCCTCTGTCAAAGACATGGAAATTTATGCATTCCATTCAATGTAATACTGCCTAAACCATCAAACCTCGGCAGTTATTCCAATCTATTTATTGAATGTCGAAAAAGTTGTAGCAGTTTCCTCCAGATGAGAGTACGTCGAGAATAAGTTGCTCAGCTATAGGCTATATCTGAACTCATCACTGAATGGAATGGCCTCCCACTGATTACTGCTTCAAAGTCTATTTACTCTTCAACAAGCTAAATTGAGTCTTTTATGCATAGAGGTTAACGGGATGCAAACAGAAGATCTTGCAAACATATCTCACTTGTATAGCTTTCTGGAAACAGTAAACATTCAAGATTGAATTTATGAGACCAAATGCGTGGTTCAAGAGACAGCTGAGAGAAAAGTTGTCCCACTCCTGTTGCGTCCCTCTGTAGTGGACAAATATAGATCTTAAGTGGTCGTCGTGACTCTTAGATGACCTGGTTCAGGTCCTCTATTTACGGATCCGGTCTTATTAAATTGTCTTCATAAGTTACACGTAACGCTGGACATTACATTGAAGTCTCTGGCAATCTACTCTTGAGACTGTTTTGCCTCACACTTACTGACAATTACCCATATCTTTTGAAAATCTAATCTCTCTCTCTCATTGGTGGTTAATAACTTTACCTAATTATCTTTTAATTTCACAAATTGCTGCAAAAAAACTAACGATCAGGACTTCACGCGAAAAATTTAAATACATAGGCAAATTATCTTGAATTTAATTTATATCAATTCAGTTTAAGACGGCTTCCTTTTGTTTTAAATCTATAAGTAAAAGAATTATTTTAATAATTCTTTTAATATACATTTAATATAGATTTTTATATAGATAGATTTTAATGTAGATTTGTATATAGATAGATTTTAATGTAGATTTGTATATAGATAGATTTTAATATGGATTTAATATAGATTTTAATATAGATATTCTTTTAATATAGATTTTTTTTCTAATAAAGTGCTCCAAAAGATGTATTTGAGACAATTAACTTTTCCATTTATCATCTCTACTAACTATGCATGCCATTTATTTTTACTTATTTGTTTAATTTAATATTTTTAAATAATATGGGCAAAAATTTTCAAAGATATGTGAATGTACTTCTATAAATATTTTCTATTTCACTAAAAAACATTAAAATAATTTCAAACATAATTTTGCAATGTGCTAGAAAGTTTGGGAAAAAGCACAAAAAAATTTTTAAAAAGGTATTTTGAGAATTTCACTTAGGAAATAATTCTATTTTATTCTTCACAAAAAATATTCATTACATAAGTACAAATAAAGAAATTTTTCCAACAAATATTATATTTAATACATCGAAAAATAGGAATTATGTGACTAGAAGTCATTTTTCCAATTTTCCGATATGTTGTTGAAACATTAAAAATCGTTATAAAAGGAGTATTCTTACAAAATTCGCAAAATAGAGTACTTCAACTTTATTTTCCTTCTGTTAATCATATTACAGTTTTAAAAATATTGATTTTGAAATATAAAGACATCTAATAAATCGTTACGTATACCATCTCACTAACTGTAAATTTATTTCTGTGCTTTTACCGTAAATAATTATGCATATTGATTTATCGAACAATCATTTGCTTTATTTGAGTAATAACATTACTATTCAACTATATCCACAATCATATACTTATTACTTAATGCATAATTTATAGGAGATTATATTATTTTAATACTCATTTAAAAAATACATTTTCTATAGAATTAATTTCGAATTTAAATATTTTTTTTCTCTTTCTTTCATCAACAAAGAGTAATGTTGTTATCATCATTAGTTTTTATAATATAGCTGCGTGGTATATATACATGTGGGTATGTTATTTTCTTTGTATGAAAAACTACTGTAGTTCTTTTAGTGCGTGTTGCCCAACAAAGATTAAATGTACCGGAAATTAGAAGAAACTTGTAATTTTTTCTTCCTTAAACCTATTCCAAATTCCCATTATTTCGAACAAATTTCTTTTTTTAGTAAGAAAAAAAGATCATGACAGAAAAGTATTAAAACTGCGAAATAAAGGTTTAATATATTATAACAGAAACTAGATTTTTAATTAAGCTATCATTATACATACAAAGGCTGTTTTCAATCACAGTAATTAAAACCCATCTCTTCTCACTCAAAGCTTTTTATAACGTTATAAAATTTAGGAATAATATTTATGGGGAAAAATTCCTTAGTTTTAAATAACTTTACAACAAATACTTAGTGCTACTCTATTCATCTAACTGAAAATTGAATGACAATTTGGAATGCTAAATCTACTATCAAAGTTAGCATTTTAAAAACCAAATTAAAATTTTATACTCTTTTTAACAATGACCATACACTTGGTTAGTTTTGTTTCCTTGTGAGTTAGGATAAAAGTGTCGGGACACAATAGATATATTATTTTTGAATATTTGTGTGAGAATTTTCTTATGTAAATGAAACTAATATAGTCTTAATTATTTCAATATATTACTTTTCATACAGTAAAATAAATTAATTTAATGTATTGTTTTATAAAAAGATAATAAGTATTCATAGCAAGGTTTTCATAACCCTTTAAATATGACAAATTTTATCACGTGCTTAAAATGTCAGATTAATTTTTTTGTATAGTTTTTTTTTAATATTTCATTGAAGGATTATATTTTAAACACAGTGGGGAACAAATATTTAATATTAAACTATTGTCAGTTATTATATTTGAATATATCTTAATAAGTTGTAACTGATAATTATTTCATTAGTTATAATTTCGAAAACCTTATGCAATATTCATTCAACAATTAACTGACCAGAAGTTTGAGTAATGAAGATTAAAAGTTCAATTCTTAAGTGAAGCATTAACTTCGGGTTGAAGCGTCTAGTTGCTTACAGCAGTACTGATATCTGTTTCTACTTAGATTCCTTTAGAAATCATATTGGTCTCGAATATAACTTACGTAGTGTTTCTTTATTTCACAAAAAAATTGAACGTACTCGAATTCGATGCAAAAACTCTGACGTCACAATCTTAGATAACTTAAGTAACTATTGTTTGGATTTAACAAAACTACATTAACACACACACTGTAAAGTGTTTTATTTATACTCAAATAAATTAGTTGAAATCTAAAAAACGAAAAAAAACTTATAATTGTGTTTATGATAATATTCAAAAAAGTTAAAAGTTAATGAAAATATTTGTCTTGGTTTTGTTCTAAGTCGTCTTAATACATTACAGTGAACATTTTTATTGAGGAAGCAATTCAGAAAAGTTAGTATAAATTCTACTATAAAAATAATGGTGTTTTTTAAGTGAACTACATTTGTGTCTCAAAAAAATTACAAAGGGATGGTGAGAAAATTCATAGGAAATTACACTCTAGCATTTGTATTCATATGTATGTATATATATAGTTTTATAAATCTCTAGTATAGAGACAGAAATGAGTATAAGCACCAATATATATATATATATATATATATATATATATATATATATATATATATATATATATATATATTCCATTATATCTATTAAAGATCACGCTGACTTTTTAATATATATATATATATATATATATAATCCAAAACATAAAAATACACATATAGTTAAAACCTAAGATAACTATACTAAATAGGAAGGAATAGGCACAATAGTACAATAACAAACTCCTGGCCTTAGGAACCAAGATTGCAGGTTTAAACAAGTTTTAGGGCTATATATATATATATATATATATATATATATATATATATATATATATATATATATATATATGTATATATATATATGTACATATATATGTAAATATATTTATATATATGTAAATATATATATATGTAAATATATATATATATATGTTAATATATAGTGTAAATATATATATATATGTAAATATATATGTATATATGTAAATATATATATATATGTAAATATATATATATATGTAAATATATATATATATATATATATATATATATATATATATATATATATATATATATACACTGCTGGACAATTGCTAAGGACGGATAACACTATCATCCATAGCAACCACAAAATGAAAGGAAGCAAAATGTGGAAAATTAGAATAAGTGCGGGATATTAGTAAGAAGTATGAGTATGCAAATTTTTTTTCCACGTCTGTTCATCACGTGATAGCGTTCATAAGAGCTTTAAAGGTTTTGACGCGTGTGGACAGTTGTTTCAAGTCAAAGTTTTACAGGAAAGATTTAATAGACGAACTTAAAATTTTTGGCATGTCTTCCCGACATCACATAGATGATTTTATGCGTGGCCGAATTATTGGAAAGATCGAAGAAGGGCGAAAAATAGCAGATGTTGCCAGGGAGTTCGACATCGCTCACAGCGTTGTTTCACGGCTGTGGAAGTCATTTAAAACTACTGGAATGTGTAGTAGACGGCACGGGGGAGGTTGCGTTAGAAGTACGACGCCTGCAGAAGAAAGATATATCGTCCTATCAGCAAAAAGGAACAGGCGCACCACAGCTCAGCAGGTGGCAAATCAGTTTCTTGCTGCCTCCTCAGGAAAGCAGATCTCCCGAAAAACTGTTGCCAGACGTTTGAGGGGAGGAGGACTATACGCACGAAGACCTGCTGTGTGTGTCCCATTGACCAGACAGCACCGTACTGCCTGTTTGAAATGGTGTCGTGAGCATCACAATTGGACTGAACAGGACTGGGCATGCGTACTATTCTCAGATGAGAGTAGGTTCAGTCTGTCATCGGATTGTAGACGCCAACTGATCTGGGGCGAGAGTGGTACTGCTTATCGTCTAGAAAATATCCAGGAAAATGAACGATATCCGACATGCAGTACCATGGTGTGGGCCGGCATCCTGATCAATGGCCGCACGCGCCTACATGTGGTTGTGAATGGGACTATGACGGGCCAACGATACATTGATCAAGTTCTACTTCCTCATGTTCGTCTTTTTCCGTGGTGCTGTCGGTGATAAATTTGTTTTTATGGACGGCAACGCAACATGTTATCGAACACTCGCTGTTCAGGATTGTCTAGACAGCGAGGGTATTCAACGTCTCGTATAGCCAGCGCGTTCTCCAGATCTAAACCCCATTGAAAATGTGTGGGATGCTTTGGGGAGGCAAGTTGCTGGTCGAAACTATCCTCCGACAAACAAGAACACCCTCATCCATGCACTCACAGAGGAATGGGATAAATTGCCTCAACAGCTGCTGGATAATGCTGTGCAAAGTATGGTACGACGTGTGGAATGTTGCATCACACTCCACGGTGGACACATTCCGTACTGATACCTTTCTTTAAGGTGTCTGCTGACTTTTAGATGCATTGATCCATTTCTTCGTACGCAGATCAAATGAACATTTTTTTTTCTTTCAGATGTTTCACAGCTTTTGTACTTTCCAGAACAATAAATATTCTTTATTCTAATGTCTGAACAGTGTGGCAACTATATTTTATTCTACAAGGCCTCATGTCTCGCTTAATGTTATGCTACATAGCAATTTGTGATCCGTCCTTAGCAATTGTCCAGCAGTGTATATATATATATATATATATATATATATATATATATATATATATATATATATATATATATATATATTAAAAAGATAGTGTATTTTTATTTTTGTAAGAGCATTTGTAATTGATAACCGCACACTATCAACACAAAATAAAAGAGCAATATTGACTGGTGTAGAAATACGATGGTGGAAATCCTAACAGAGAGCCAACAATCTGTTCAGCTCATTGGACATGGGATGTCAAGAATTAGACAGTATATCGTTCTGTCTTAGAGAATCAGACTTATATTTTATTGACTAAAATATTACTGATAGGTTAATAATGGTATACAGAGACTAAATTATTCATTCTGTATTTACAATTCAGCTTTCATTTATTTTTTCACGTTTAGTGGTTTTTTTTACAGAAATACATATTTTGTTTTCTTTTTCGTAATTTGGGCATAAGTTATTTATTTTCATTAGAATACATAGCTCAAATGTACATCTTTTACATTTAAGCTTTTAATGCTTTATAAGCATTTAACTACAATAACAGTCTACTTAAAATGAAAATTGTAAAATATACCAAAAACCCAATCAGAATTTGAACATGAATTATGAATTTATTCTATGCGAATTTTATATGGTTTGCTGTTTCTAAATCTTGATTTTTCAGTTTACTTATAAAGTAAACGCGTGTGTGTAAGATTTGATAGATATGTGTGTTTAGATATTTTTTGAATTTTCTTAGACTGTTAATTTGTATATAGTAGTTTTAATTTAATTATCTCTGACTATTGATGCAAAAATTAGAGATGTGAAATTCATATTTTTTCTATTCTTTTTTTTCGTTAACTGAGTATCGAAATGCTCAGTTCTTATTATAGTTACTCTGGACATGCAAACCAAGACAGGATTAAACATAGTGTCTACTAATAAAGATGTTGAATTATTGGTCAGCAAATTAAGACTAGATAGTTGAACTGGGGCTATAAGTGACAATAGATGTAACTATTCATTTGTTTTGTATTGTGTATTTAAACTTGAACTGTAGCTGGTCAACAGGTTTTAGAGATGCTGTTCGTCTGAAGTTAGACCGGATCATCAAATCCTTAGTGACTATAAAGATATACATAGGATGTATGTAATACAGAAGGGGTGTTGTAATTTCAAAGAAAAAAAATTGTTAGATCTAAATATTTTTACCAATATCTTAATCTCTCAAAAGAAAATTCATAATAAATTATACAGACTGCTTCAATTTAAAAATAATAAAAAAAAATATCAAACCTCATTTCACAATTATGGTAACAGTTTGTGTTAAGTGCTTGTTCTGATATCTTACTTTTTTTGAAAACATTTTTGCAACTTCTACTCATTTATTTTCGAAAAACGTACATGAAATGAAAATTTCCTTCAGTTTACTTTTACTAAATAGTCCACCTGAGAAATTATTCGGAGAGAAAAATTAATTGATCCTCGAACAAAATATGAGAAGTAAAGAACTTTATCCACATCCTAAAATGAAAAACTTACCGCTGCTAAAAAAGCATGAAATGGAGTTCTGGTTAAATGAAGCATAACACAAAACCAGAATCAATCATTTTTCTAGGAGAGTTAGTATTATTCCACACGCAAGAAAAACTTAACGACTTTTTAACAAAACTAAAAATTCAAAAAGTGATAACTCTAATGTCTTTTCATTTAAAAAGGTAAGAAAAGTCATAAAACTTTACGGAAAATCGTTAGCTATTTAAATGTTGGATGTTAAATCGCATAAGGATTAAAAGTTATGAAGAATAGAAAGACTTTTCTCCACACAAAAAAAAATATCTCATAAAATAGTTATAAGAATGCTAAATTAAAAATGATAAGAAAACAATGTATCTTGTGCATTATTTTCCATTTGATGTGATCGTTAAACAAATAAAGAATTCTTCTTTATGTTTTAAAATGCATAGCATAAAAAAGAATTTTGATTAAAATAAATTCCAGTATTGTGGATCAATATCAATGATTTATTTCATGTTATGCAGTAGGGAAGGTTTCATATAAGATATTTTTTTAAAAAAGCATATAAGATAGACGTATTGTCTAGATATTTATCACATTATATATATAACAATTTAGTCATCGTTCTCGGTGCTTTTCAAGTTCACACATGGTACATAGAAATCCTGTCACATCTCTGAGAGGATTTATACTTCCGAATAATATTGTATTACTTAATGCAGGGTTTCTCAAACTGTGGGGAGCGCCTCCCTAGGGGCGTGATAACCCTACGAGGGGGGCACGAGCATATCCAATAGACAAAAAAACAAAAGAATAGTTTAAAAATTATCGATTTACTGAAAATAAACAAACAAAATACACTCTGACATACACTGGTGTGCAAAAATTAAGGACGAAGTCGAAAATTAGCATATCAGCTGAACGAAGAGGCAGAGCAGACAGAAAGACGAATCAGGAGATTAAGTAAAGTGATGTACGGTAGCACATGCGCAGATATGCAGGTAGACGTAATCGGGGAGTGTCTGAGTAGTATAAAGCATGTTGTCGGTGTAAGATCAGTATTTCTGGCAAAGAGATTGCACGCCGTATAGCAGTTAAAATCACACCGAGTTGCTGCCTCAGCGAGAAATGCCGAATAATCAATCTGTTAGACGACATCTGGATGCTTTTACCCGAGGTCGAATCATTGGCAAGTTGGAGGAAGGCCGCAGTGTGACAAGTGTGGCTGCAGAGTTCGGAATTGCTCACAGCATCGTTTCATGACTTTGGAGACAATTTCAAACTACAGGAACAGCTATCCGGGGGTTCAGTAGTGATCGTCCACGAGAAACCACACCCGCAGATGACCGGTACATTGTCTTACAGGCCAGAAGAAACAGGCGGCAGACAGCGGGAGAAATCGCTAGACACACGACACAGGTGACTGGACGACCGATATCGCGTTTTACCGTGGCCAGAAGACTGCACGGTGGTGGTCTGTTTGCACGACGCTCTGTACGGTGTGTACCTTTTACGCCTGTCCATCGGAGAAGGCGTTCTCTATTGTGCCGGGAACACCGGAATTGCAGAGACAATGAATGGGGACGAGTACTCTTTACAGATGAGAGCAGATTCAGTTTGAGTAGCGATTCTCATCGCATACTCATCTGGAGAAGCGGGGAAGCCGCAATCATCCCTCGAACATCATTGAAAGGGACAGGTATGGAGGTCGCGGTGTTCTCGTTTGGGGAGGCATCATGCTTGGTAGTCGTACAGACCTTCACATCTTCGACGCAGGTTCAGTCAACGGGACCCGTTATTGTTACGAGATTCTTCTTCCATATGTGCGTCTTTTTAGAGGCGCTATGGGTCTGCAGTTCCTTTTCATGGACGACAATGCACCATGTCATCGCACAGTAGCTGCCGAACAGCTCTTAGAGAGTGAGGATATTGAACGTATGGATTGGCCGGCACGATCTCCGGATCTCAATCCCATAGAGCATGTATGGGATTTTCTAGGCAGACGCTTGGCAGCTCGTACCTTACCACCAGTAACGATTCGGGAGCTTCGATTGGTGCTACAAGACGAATGGGCAGCAATGCCTCAACAACTCATTGACACCCTTATTCTCAGCATGGGCAGACGCTGTGAAACCTTCCTAGCAGTCAGGGGAGATCATATCCCCTACTAAAGACTGGATGTTTCTTGCTGGACACCCATCACGGGGATGTTTCGGCCTTCAGTCGCATTGCGCTTCATGCTACTTTTTCAATCAAGCTTCTTTTTATCCCTCTGATTTCTCTTTTAGTAAGTGTTGCTTACATTGCACATGTCCTTACGTATTGGGGATCTTACGGTATTAAATGTGTTGATTTGGAAAGCTTTTGTACAAAGTTATATTGAAAAACCCGTCTCGTCCTTAATTTTTGCACACCAGTGTAATAAAAAATAAAATACACATCTACACTAATATACTTATAAATGTATGTGAAAATGTGTATTTGATAATTAATTTAACAATACTAAGTTAAAAACAAGTTTAATAATTACCAGTGAACCTATGGGCTTGTCATATATAAAATTACATACAAAAATTAACGATTTATCTTGATAATTTATACGGTTTATATTTAATCCCTTAAATGCCAATTGAAAATTACGTTATTTTATCTACCAACCTTTTTATATTTTTAATGATATATAACTGAATTCTCTTTTTTTTAATTCAATGTTTTGAAAATTCTTAAGTCAAGACAAAATTAAAATACTATCAAAGCAATTTTTTAAAAGCGTTTCATATTTACATATGTAAATACAGGTGTTCAAATAAAAAAAAAGTTTCTTCTAACCTCATTTCTAAATCTTCTCTCATTCTTCTAAAATCATTTCTTTTTTTCATTCAAGTTCAAATCAGACTAATTTAATGACTAAAATAACACTCCGTTAACAATCAACTCATACCTACAAAAAGGATTTCCTCAAAATGTTAGTTGCAACAAGTTAATGCAGTTACAACTATTTTTTTCTTTGTTGCTACAGTTTTTCACTCCACATTTTCCTTTTAAAATAAAAGCAAAAATATGCACACATTAAGAACAAAAAGGTTTTATTCGCGAGTTTAATAATGTATTCACGAAAAAATCTTAGCATTTTTGAATACAGAATTAAGAGAAAAAAAATTAATACAATAAAAGCGTTTTAGGCTTTCACAAGGAAAATTTTCAGTTGAATAATAATGCTAAGCATATGTAAAAAACAAAAGAAGGATATATATATTATTTATCGAACCTTATGATGGTCATTAGGTGGGATCCAAAAACTTTTTTTCAGAATTTAAAAACATATTTATGCGGAAAAGATGTTTTCTGGTAAAAAATTAATTTTTATGTTAATTGCTGTCATAAGGGAAATTAAGTTTAAATATTTGAGCTTTTTCATGGTAAAAAGTCAAAGTAATTTTTATTAAAGAAAAACAGTGATTTTGCTTCTTTTTAAGGTATTCGACTACGTTCGGAACCGTGATTTTGCAAAAGCGTATAAATGGATAGTTATGATATTTAGTGTCACTTAGATTAGAAAATGTATATAAAATTGTTTTAAGAATAGTATTACAATTAAAAATTATTTAAGTACAATATTTTGATAAAAAATGAACATAGAATGACCCATTTTCAAAATATTCTACTTTTGTGAAAAATGCTTCTATTATAATAATATTTTGTCTGTATATAGCTCAGACCTCTGTACAGAGGCTCATCTAGAATTTTTGAAATATATAGCTTAGAAGTAGGTTTATCCATATTTTACGACAACAGAGGGAAGAAATTTTAAGAAAAAAATGCCGATACTTATTTCAATTGGCTGTAACTCTGAAAATAATGTGCATTTTTCAAAACTCATAGATGAGCCTTTGTACAGAGATCTGAGCTATATACATACAAAATATTTTTATAACAGAAGTATTTGTCACCAAAGGAGAACATTTTGAAAAAAGGTTATAACTAAGTTAATTTTTTTGAAATATTGTATTTAAATAACTTTTTCTCTCAAAATGTCCTTTAAATAATTTTATACATGTTTTCTAATCTAAGTGACACTAAATATCATGAAAATTATCCATCCATGCGCTTTTTTAATCATGGTTCAGAACGTTGTCGGATACCTTAACATTTATTGCTATAAGAGGACACATCCGATATGTTTGATAACTTCTTTAGTTTTAATTTTAAAAAAACCTAATGTTGATATTATATTGTACGATGAAGCGGAAGACAGATATAAGCCTGGATCGGACGGATTCAAAAGGTGCGGGGAGATATAGCTAAAATAGTGAAATATTGCAATGTACACTACCAAGTACTCATCAACAATCATTGCTGTTGTTTATTTATACTGTAGAAAAATAATTTTATTTTGAGTCTAAAATCCTCTAACCCAAATGAAGTCTTTTTTTCTACAGTATATTTTTAATACAGTATATCTTTTTCCGAAAATTTAACCTTTTTGTGTGACAATGTTAAATTTTGAAATTATTTTTCTCTTAGAACTTTTTCACATTGTTAGGTTCCGGTAAGCAATAGTTTTTTCCCTCCGTATATAGCTTTTTTTTCAAGCTTAAGAATGATCACCCTACTATGAAAATAGTTTTAACAATAAAAGCTGTTTGTGTGGGCATGTAATTTATATAGATTAACTATATATGTATCGTAATCTATATATATATATATATATGTATATATAACTTTAGTTTATTTGCATTTATTTTAATAGGTTCTATTTAAACTCACTTAAATGTCTCTAACTCGTACTCTTTTAACATATACTAATTTCAAAATTCTTTACAGTTTAGTTTCTTTGTCCATGCTACATTCTTACAAAATTACTTGTTTCGTTTTCTGTGAATTCTGTATTTTAAATACTAACCACTTGCTCTTGTTCCTTCCAGTTAAAACCAGAGTCAGGCAAAGTGTGCTTTGTATTAATCATGTTTAATGGGTACTTTAAAGTTGTTTGTGCTTTTACTGACGTTATGTTTGACTTAGTTATTTTTAGAATACTGAAATTAGAACATACTAAATATTGCCCAGGAAGATTTTTTTGTAAACTTGATCATCTACTATACATTTAACTTGTAAACAGTTGTAATTTTTATTTCTAAATTCCTTGCTGTCATTTTTTACAACGATTCTCAGAAAGTGAACGGGAATTACTTGAATTTTAGGACATGCGTTTACTTAAATAAGTAATCAAGGCTCTGAATGTGATGCAATAAGAATTATATAATATCCCTTATATGTCTTGAAAAAAATTATCTCACAAATGTATTTAAATAAGTAAAATATAGCGCAATATTTTAGTGTATGTATATGCGATCAACATACAATAAATTATGGATGCCCCCTTAAAGTTGATTTAAAAGCTAGAAATGTACACTTATGTATTGTTTACTCATATAAACACAGATGCCAACTATTAATTCTCATATATATTTAATGTATATAATTCCATTTATATAAGCTTCTTTTCTCTACAATTTTATCACCAGTTTCTACAAACATTCAAGTGAAAAGAACTCTAAAGAAATGCGAAAAGCCAAGCATAAAAAACTTAAAACTTAAGCGCCTTAAGTCAAGAGTTACGGGACAGCATCCTAAATAGCATTTTCCAGTGAATGAACTACCCCGAATTTTTCCACAGATCGGAATATTCTAAATAAAGTTTATGCGCGTTTGCCCATCATTCGAAAGGAAGAGTCATTTAAACGTTGGCTATTCAGTGATGAAAGGCCGTTAGTGCTGCGGGCGATTTAATGAAAAGATTAGCGTTATATTCGAGTAGCCTCATTATTAGGAGATGAGGGCTTATTTGATCTTATTTTATAATCATTAATATAATTTAGTAAAGAAATTTTTATGACACCCAACTGATAAACTTATTTAAATCTTAATAGCTAGCTGCTTAATTTATTAACTCAAATAAAGAGATGAGAACGGGAAACATAATGTTTCTCTTATAAGAATGCGTTATGAGTCATTGAAGAGGGTAATAACAAAACATTTTCAGGGTGCTTCTCTGTTCAAAAATATGTAGAAAAATAAGAACACACACAACTTCCTTAATTTTAATATCCTGATGTATTAAATTGATGGATTCTTTTTCCATAATATGTTTACTAATTCTTGTTGGAGTGTTGATTGAAAATATGAACATTTCAGTATCTTAGATTATTAGTTACTTCAGTATCTTAGTATCACATAACGTGACTTTCCAATCACATGAAAGAAAACATGACTAGTTTGCATAATTCTAATGATAAAATACAATAAATAATGAATAAAACAATATATATTATATAAATGCAGGAAGTACTATAATAAATGCAAAATTCTATCAAATTTTAAACAGCTTAATATAATTTGTCGCAATTGATAAATATGTAAGAACTCGTAAAAGTAAAAGTTTTACATGTCACCCCATTTATGCGTTTTAGTGCTTTTCATTCAATCAACGTTTATTAGATTTAAAATTCATGAAAACTTCTGAAATTGATTAATTCGTCTTTTTGAAAAATTTAATTTAATTAATATAATTATAAATATATATTTTAATATCTTAAATTTTACCTAAAACTCACAAATAATTTATTTATTATTAATTGCTACTGTAACAAAACTATTAATAACTTATGAAACGAATTGGGCTACATATGTCTTTTTTCACAATTCTTAATTTTGTCACAGTTTCTAAGCTATTCAAATGAACATTACATCCACACACACACATATATATTTGATTATCGTTACTCTAATACTCTACTTCTTTACTTGACTCTTACACAAAGAAATGTTAATATTAAAAAAGACAATACTCTACACGCAAAGGAAATGCACAATATTTCTTGAACTGATTACAAAACAGAAATAAAGAGATACGTTGAAATAATTTGCGCAATAATTCATATTTAGCTATATATTTGATTATAAATAATTTGTCTTTCAAAATCTTAAACAGAAAATTCTGTTCACACACATTTATCAATAATATATATTTTAAAATTATTGCACGCATTATAGAAAATAAATAAAAATATGCTTAGTCAATTAATTTGAAGAATTTGAAAGCAATTGATAAAAGAAGTACTTTTTACGCATTGATATCTTGCCATTAGTTAATTTTATATATTGCCCAAGATTATTTTTTTTATTCCAGGATTATCTTTAATTTAGTTTATTATGCATTGATATTTGTTAAAAAGTACAAGTTGGAAATTAAAATATGTAAATATAAGTTATCCAAGCAAATCAAATACCGTATAAAGTAAGAGGTTTAAAAATTATTTCTGATAAAATGGGAATTTTCAAAAATATTTTTTTAATATTTAAAACTTGTCTTTAAATGGTTAATGATCGCGTGTTCATTAAACTGGTGAATAAAGATTTCTTTTACCAAACTCAACTGAAAATGTCTTTTTCTACCTTAGCAAAAATGATTATTTTTAAAATTAGTACATAAACACACAAATTTTAATGTATTACCGTAAAATAAACTAAAATCTAGTATAATATGAAAAATAAACAACTACTTGTTTTAAATTGAGAAAAAACAAAATAAAATTTATTAATTTATGTGAAAAAATTTCCTAAAAAAATAAGTTAGTTCATGGTAAATTTAGCTTTTTGTTTTCAGTTTATAAACGACATGTAAATAATTAACATTTGAAAAATAGAAGCAAAAAAATCTTTGACTCGCGCATTCATAAATGAATGTTTATTACGCAACTACAATTGGCAACTGCGAAGCTTTCTGCATAAATGGTACTACTTCATTTTTTTTGAAAATCCCTTCTAAAGAAAAAATTTGTAAAAGTTGTTAAAACTCTAAACATTAGAGAAACTTTCATTTACAAGTCTCCCCCACACTTTTCCTTGGAACAAATCTATTTTAAACTTCTGAGGTAGGTGGCTAAAACAAATTATAGTAATGTTTTGATGTTTTCAAAAGTTTACAATTAAAACTTACTTACCATACAAATGTGAAAGGCAACAGTTGTTTTTTTTATAAATCAAGATTTAAAGAAATTAAAAAAAATACAATGCGCTTTGAACCATGTGGATATTTGGCTTTTGCCCAATAAACTTAAGGTTGTCAGCCTGAAAAATCAGCTTGCGCTTCCATCTCTGCTAAATCACCCAATGTTTTCGGCACCAGAGGTTTTACTCCCAAACTGTTGTTGGCGCGGGAATCGCTCGCCAGCCAATGTCGCCAAGAAAACTTACCGAAGTAGGCGGAACTTCGAAACTCAGCGTATTAATTCAGAAAGTTAGTCATCAGCTAGATAAACGGGAAGTAAATTACAGGTAATGGAACAATGGTGTAGCGGTATTCGTTAAAAATTACAAGCCATAAAATCGAAATTAGTTAAATTTTGATGCACTATGGCTAATTTCTTGAGAAGTTCCAACCAACGATTTTCAGTCTAACCTATTAAATAAATATATATATATATATATTTATAATCATTATATATATATATAAATGTATATATATATATATATATATATATATATATATATATATAAGTAAGAATTGACATTTAAGTATTTTTTTAATTTTAAATACTCAATTTAGACTATGAAATTGTTTGTTAATGGAAAAAGATACTTTCAAAAAAAACTTTGTTTCTTATTTATTAAAATGTCTCTCGTGTCCTTTTTATTTTCCTTACAAAATTATATAACAGAAAAATTGAATTATAATAATAATATATGAGGTAAATTTTACAAAAATCTTACTACATACAGATAGTGTGTGTGGGGGAATGTCTCTCTCTGTATATATCACAATGGCTTCCTTTTTTTCCCTCTCTTAAAGTATTTAAGACATTAACATACAAAGAACGAAACATAAAGTGAGAAATTTTAATGAATTGAAAATTACTTTGCTAAATTTGAAAATAATACTCAAAAAATATGTAAGTATAAAATATTTATAATTAAAAAAAATAGTATTAAATAAAAAGCAATTCTAGATCAGAATCCTATTTCCTCAATTGATGAATTTCTCTTTGATAAAAATAACTGTCGTCTCAAAATTATTAATTTCAATCTCAAATATTGCCAAATTTCTAACTTTTAGTCTACTTTATATAAAGCTTTACCCCATTTAAAATACCAGAAGTTAAAACTTTTACTTGTTCGTATTATAACTTCAATAGTGGATTTAGCTATATTTCTCTCTTTTTCAATGATAACGAATATGTAATTAACAATAACTCCAACTGTTATAAAAAATTTAATCATAAATAAATGATACACACAGATATCTAACAGTACAGAAAAAATTAACTTCAGCAATTAATTAAGTCATGACACCTTAAATACATATTAATATTTGATATGTATCTCGAAGCTCAAGAGAATATGCTCAAATAATATTAGTTTTAAGTGTAATATGTACCATCTCAAAATAGTATTACAACTTCTATTTTATTAGAAACTTGATTTTGGATTTATTTTATGAAGTTTACAGACGATGGGCCTTATAATTTTTAACCTAGTCCAGTTTTCTTCAGGAATAATGTTTAAAAAAAAAAAATACATAAAAGATTATTATATAATTCACTCTTTTAAAAACAAATTATTATGCAGTTAAATTAGTATGATTATAATTAATTAAATTGCCATAATTCAAATTAGTTAAATTATTATAATTTAATTTTATGAAGCACTTTTAATTAATGAAATTACTTAGAAACACTTACAAAATAATTTGGATCTTATATTCAACCCTTCCATATATATATTAATAGATGGAAATTTCTGATTCACTTGCATCAGCGTAAAAGGACTTCTCGAAATCCTTTTACCTTTCAACAAAGTTGCAATAATAGGACATCATAGAATACTCTCGAAACCGTGAATGGCCTTTTGGCAGTGCCTAACTGAGCAATAAAATTATTAAATTCGAAATTCAAATGTTCTCATTGGCATTTTAGAAATGTTCTAAATGCATTTAGATTTAATTCTGCTACATTTCAAAGTCATTTTTGTATATAAGAGACTCAAAAACTAAGGAAACGATATTTTTTTCCTCACATTTAATCCACTAAACAGAAAACCCAGTTAAAAAATATTTTAAAGAAAATAATTTGTAAAAACCTACAAAAAAAATTACAGATAATTTAATTCAGCTATTAAATGTGCTAATTAACTAATTAATACTATACAGCTTGACAAGTTGCATCTCCTTTTTATGGATAATATCTCAAAAAGGTGTGACTGTATGTTTAATAAGAAATCAAAAACGTCTACTCTTATAATCAATTAAAATGAAAGGTGTATGTTAGATATCAAAAAACAATTATTGTCATTTTGGAATTGAGTTCAAAAAAAGAAAACACCGAAATTGAAGATTTGTTAACAATATATCATTAACAGTTTTCTAAAAATTCTAAATCAAATTTTTGTTTTTATTTTAATTACTTTTAATTTTACTAATATTCATGGTTACTAAATTTTTATATCAAAATAATAATTTATGAATATACATTTATGGCTAGAGAATTTTTCTAAGAACTAATTTAATACAAACATTTTGTGGAAAATGTTTCATGTTAGGGGTCGCTCTTTAATTATGTGTGTGTGCATAACCATTTCCCAATTGTTTTTGTTTTATACATTTTATTCTTCGCTAAAAAGAAAATCCACTTGTCAAAATAAAAAAAAAAATCTTACTCTTCAAACCATTGATTTCAAAAAGATTCATGAACATTTCCTTTTGTGTAGATTGCACTTATTCCTCACGTATTTCATTCTACTCAGTTATGATGAAGAACGTACTCTTATTCTTCAGTATCTGAGTCATGAAAAGTAATGCTCATTCTTCAGTGTTTGAATTTTTTTTCCGGAGAATTATATCTTAATAACTATTATTATCATATGGTTTCTCCTAGTTTTTTTCAGTAGAACATTGAATGTGTGAAAGAAGTTTTTATAAAATATTGTACTTCTTAGAGGTTCTTAATAAGAATTTAGGAGAATTATTTCTAATTTTCAGTATGCATCAATTTAATATTTCGAAATATATATGAATATTTTTCTTCTATGACAGAAACTAACAATCTATCAAGAGAGACCAATTTAAGTACTTCTAATTAGAATTATTTCATTTAGAATAGTGTTTTAAGTACGTATTTTTCTATCTCAGAAGTTTAGTTGATGTTTTATATTGTTTACAAAAAACAAAACCAGTAATTCAGATATTTTAAATAAAAACGAAATAATCATCCTTCTTAACATTTAGTTATGATTCTTGATTGATTATCGGTATTAACAATAACTAATATTAAACCATTGTTCGAAGTTAGAAATGTTTAAATTTTCACTTATACCTTATTGCCGTTACACTTGTTTATAGTTAAATTATATGCTTTTGATAAAAAGAACTAATAAAAATTGAGATTATTTTTCTCTTCCATAAATCTTTAATAATTATGATGCTTAACTAGGAATGACGAAAGTGTGTGATATCTTTAACAAACTAATTTTACACTCAAATTATTTGTTTTACAAAAAAAAATAATTTTAAAACCAATAATACTGATTATTACCTATAAATTTTCCCTTTAGAAAATAAAAAGAGCAGTTAAAATTTGATAAAATTTTGAAAGGAAATTTGTTTTTAAAATTGTCACGAAAAATTTGAGTTCAGTTTTTAAACAAAAAAGCTGTGAGAAATACATTTATACATAAAAATTGCATCAGAGGGTCACATTTTTGCCAAAATTTGGTTCCAATTTGTGAAAAAAATTATAATAATTGGAAAAAATAACGATGCTATTTTTGTGTGTTAATATTGTATTTTAATTTTCGTTTTTAAGCAGTCAAACGTTTTCAGTGTTTTTTATAGATTCCTGTTTATTTCAATACGTAGGTAATGCATATGAAGCCATTATGCATATTTCAAACATTAATACTAAGATTACAGAACAATAGAAATTTATTTTGAAGTATAACTGAATCAAATAAAAAAATTTTTTCTTTAGAATAATAAGGAACTTCTGACATATTTTTGAGCAATAGCATAAACAAGTATCAAACAGCTGTTATTTTAAATAAGTAAATCAGCTTAAATAATCTGTAAATAATCTGGTTGTTATAAAAAGCTTAAACTCAGTATCATTATTCGTTATCTAAATTAACGCGGGAAACGCGTAATTTTCTAACGTGCTTGATAATTTTAGGAAAATATGCTGGCTTATTCATTTTTATTTTGGTAATTTGATGTAAACTGAAATCATGAAGTTTCAGAAACAGCTCGTTAATTATATTGCTTGGAAAAATATCTACACTTTGAATCATAAGCTAAAATGTTTAAACTACATTGAATCAAATTGATTCTTAAATAATATAAATAACCGAAATATATTTCCATAATATATATAACCAACAAATTTTTCAAAAACGATAATTCATTTTGTGTAATTGATTTTTGTGGCAAGAGTTTAATATTTTTATAACTTAAAAACAGTTGTTATTTCTTTGAAGAAATTAAAACCAATAAATACAAAAAATAATGAAAATTAGTAATAAATATTAGGAGAATATACATGTATATATAACCATTAATACATAATGATAATACATACTATTTAGAGTGTACAACATAATATTTTTAGCTCTAAAAAAAAATTTTATGAGGAATATAAAATTTGCGTTTATACTATAAAAATTCGAGAACTACAATACATCTTCTCTAGGTTGTGAATTGTAGGTATTGAGAACAAGTCTGTATTATGTTATATTTAACTAATACCTAAAACAAAATCTTAGAGTAATAAAGAATTCTATTAAATTATTTCGACAATTGAGGAACTATTTCTGTTATAAATAAAAAAAATAATAAATGCTTATTGGAATAATGATTTAACTTCAAATGTTTAATTGTGAAAAGCAGTTGTACAAATTTCTGTAATTGTTGGTAACACAATTGAGAACTACTAATTTTTTTTTTCGCTTCAAATATTAAATTTTATCCTCGTAAAAAAAAGTTGAAACAAACTTTTCTAAAAATGTTACTTTTAAAAGAAAAAACAAGTTTAAATCTAAATGCAAACTATTTAATTTCTTAGAACCTCATCGTAATTTTAATTTTAATCCATTTATACACTCAGAAACATTGAAAATAGCGACCCAAGAAGAAAGCATCGGATTGAAATGAAATTTAATACACATAATGACACAGATGAGAGATTCACTTGATCACAAAAAAAGACAATTAAACGAATATAGGATGTGCAACGACACAAATACTGGGCAACTTCAATAGCGCGTTGGACCACCTCCAGTTGCAATACATGCCGCCACAGGGTCCGGCATTGAGTGGATTAGACACATTATGTTGTCCTGAAGCAGATGAGACCACAAATCTTAAACAGCCAACTCTAAATCATGTACAGAGTGACACGATGGCATCTGCCGTTTTAGCTGATCCCACACGTGCTCTACAGGGGACAAATCGAGGGAGCGGGCTGGCCATGGAAGAGTCTGAAAATGACATAGGAAGTCTTGAGCAACTCTTGCTGTATGCGGACGAGCATTATCTTGCTGGAAAATTGCCCCTGGGAGACCATTTAGGAAAGGTCCTACATGGGGTCGAAGAATATCATCAAAGTAACGTTGGCCCGTTAAGGTTCCACGCATCACAATTAAATTGGACCAGCTATCATAGGCTACAGCCCCACAGACCATTATACCAGCTGTGCGGGCAGTGTTACGTAGAACAGTGTGGGGGGAATTATACCGCTCACTAGGGCGCCTCCACACCCATACACGTTAATCATCTGTCCCCAAAACAAACAAGGATTCATCACTAAACACAATCTTTTGCCAATCTGTGAGATTCCACATTGATCTGGCTTGGCACCACTGTAAACACAGTTGCCGATGTTCCGGTGTTAAAGGGAGTGCACGGAAAGGGCGCTTGGATTTAAGATTTGCTTCTGCAAGGTGTCTGGAAATTGTTTGTGGAACAATTGCAACGCCTACGTCTGCTCGTATCGTTGAACGAGTCACTGTGGGGTCCACAAGTACTTACCGCACGATCCTTCGATCCTCTCTCCTCGTTGTCTTTCTGGTCGCTGCAGACCTGGTTTTCCGCACGTGTGTACCTTCTCGTGTCCACTGTTCCCAACAATTTCTAACGGCACACTCCGAACGATCCACCTGGCCAGCAACTCGGCGCGTCGACCAGCCTGCAGTTTTCATCCCGATGATCAGGCCTCTCTCAAACTCGCTTAACTGTGAGAAATGTCTTCTAGCACATTTACCTGGCATGTTTCGCTTACCAAAGTCTTCCAACAATCGGCGGGTAATCGTCACGTTTATGAATCTTCGAATTTGCGCTGGCTTAAATAGCACTCTCTTCCTGATTGTAGCGCCACCTCAGCGTGTATGAGCATGCGTATTGGCACAAAACTTGGATCATTTGCATATCACATTACGCTGTACTTATTTGCAAAGTTTCGCGATTGTACTTAGCTTCCTTCTTGGGTCGCTATTTTCAATGTTGCTGAGTGTATATTGAAGTGCTAGGACCATTCCCCCCCCCATCTGTTAATAAGTAGTAATGCGACGCCGGTTAGACTTTAACTATTTAATTTATTCTCATTAAATCCATTTTATACAAAACCAGGTTCTACTCTTCTATTAGCGTCACATTATAGCTTAAGTTTAAACTTTAGATCTTTTAAAGACAAATAAACTGTACGCTAAATCAAAAGACATTCTTTAAATAACCTTTAATTTATTTTTAACAATAAGATTGAAATTAAGTTAAAGCATAAAGAGACACATAACAGGATTTTACTTAACTCTGAGAAAGAGGCGAGGAAGAGGAGTCATGTCGCTGCTTGGAGTCCCGCGGCTTTCAGAATGGGAAGGGACGTGTCAGACCAAGTGGGTGTGACAGAGTGCGTCAGAGAGATCTTCTAATCAGGGTGCATCTCGTTTTTATTTGGCGGCAATTTACACCTATATGCTAGAGCGGATTCTTTACAGTGTCTGCATAATTCTTTCTCATTGGTCTAGGGTCAGCGGATGATTACCGTCTCACGGTCAGTGACATCCTCAGCGCGGGAAAATCCTAATGACACCTCCTATACCATGATATATTTATGGGAACAATGTCCCCTTCCAGGCGTGAGAACGCGTCACCCTTTTCGGTGGGGTAAAAGAGACGCATTCACCAAATTCCGTTTCTTGTAAACAGCAAGAACAGGGCAGATGTAAAAATTACAGTTGTAACTTTAGGGACCGGCGACCTCCCATCACTCCTCCCCTCTTTCAGATTAACAAAACTAGAAATAAAGAACACAAAATTTCAGTGAAGTAAATGTAAATACAAAATGTAATAAAAATTCAGTGAGGAAAATGTCCATATCAAAGTCCAAAAAAAATTTGAGATTTCAGTTCAAGGTTCAAACAGACTCGTCTTCCATTCAACCGGCACTTCACGGACTCCTGATTCACAGACTCCTGGTTCACGAACGGCTGTCCACGTCTTGATGGGAGAGAAAAGAAAAAAAATGTCTGGAGCGTCGTAATGACGCTGAAAAGCACGAGAGCATTGTTCTTGTGGAACCCGGTGCTGTTTGAATCCTGCAGGGGCTCTGCCCATACTCGTCCATGATGCCCGCAGCTCCATCAGCGCTTCCACATCTCTAAGGAAATCTGCTAAACTGCAAAAATAAAAAAAAACTTCGTCTCCCAGGGAAACCATATTAGTAATGAAGCCACAATTATTAAAAAAATAAAACTTGGCCCTTTGTGACCGCCGTCGAAGACTCCAAGCACCAACCTTCAACTCCGCTCACCTCTCATCACATAGAATTAAGAATGTAAAAAAAAATACAAATGATTTCCAAAGTTCCTACCCAATTCCGTGAGGGAAAAACAAATTAACTATCAACAACTACAATGACGTTCATGTACGAAGAGGAGAAAAAAATTCACTGAATGGATCACCCAAACAATTTACAAAAACATCAGACACAGAATGACAAATAGAAATAATTAAACAATCACAAAGAATCGTGTGCCACTAAATAATAAAAAAAATTAAGACAAGTAACACATAAAAAAATCAAAATTTGCGTATCTAACAACTGCGCTACTCACAAGAACCACACATAGGAGTATTGAACAAAATACATTGATAAGAAATAAACGCTAGTGAAAACATCTATATACAATTCAAGCGTGGCACCCAGAAACCGACACCTCATAATCGTTTAACATCGAAATCTTGACACGACTAATGTGAAGTGAATGTCCCAGACCACCAAAAAAAAATTACTAGCAGAACTCTTCACATACTCAAAGCATAAGGAATTGCAATGGTTCACTAAGAGCATTGATAACAATATTTCATGAAAATAATTAAGTAAAAGTAAAAATTTAGAGATTGAAACGATGGGTGTGCATAGGTGGAGAAAAAAAAATTTATAACCTCGGAGAATGCTAAATAGCCTAAGAAATTTTTAAAAAAATTCACTACAAGCATTGGTTACAAATGAAAGTTCAAAAAAAATTAACGTAATTAATTCAGATTTGCAAATTAAAATTTTATAAATTAACGAGTCGTATAAATGGTAACAAAAAAATTTATAACCTCTAAGAATGCTGAATAGCCTAAGGAATTTTAAAAAATTTACCACGAGCATTGGTTACAAATGAAATTAAGAAAAAATTACTATAATTAAATTTAGAATTGCAAACTATGAGTGCGCATGTGATCAGTATGCACCCCCAATGTATACAATAGCAAAACAAAACATCCCATTTCCTGCGATAGGACGATCGCCGGCAATCGCCAACACAAGAAACAGAATGCAGAATTAAGACTAAAAAAAAAATTTTGCAAATCCGATTGTTAAAAAAAAATAACTATATCGATTAATACTTTTAAAATAAATTTGAGAGGAAAAAAATTTTTTTTCCACATTCAATACATTCGAATTTCCATTTAAGAAATGAATTCCAGAAATCACAAGTGCAGTTGAAAATTTCAGAAAAAAAATTAAAAAACATAAAATTGATAATGCAACCCATGTGAGGCGACACATACAGAGTAAAGTAATTTAACTAAAAGAAAATTATTGCAAGTGCTACACATAATTAAACATAAATTCCAAGATAAAAAAAATATCGCTTAACTAATCAACATAAATTTTTAACAATCTTTGTAATACAATGTATCAAGTCCAGATAATATTAAAAAACTCAAAATGTTTCACTATACGCGCAACAAATATACAAACACGAAAAAAAAAGAAAAACAAGATCCTCGATTTACAACAATACCGCTAACTCAATTCATCGAAAATCCTCTAATTAATAACTCAAATATAATTCTATAACACCAACCTAAAATTCTAAGTAACCTTAAAATGATTCCTCGATAATCCAAAAATGCCTTTACCTCAGATCGTTCACATCTTATGCCTCAACAACACTAACTAAACTTATCTGCAACTTCCAAATAATCAATTGACTTCTCCACAATACCAATAACTAAAACCCATCTTTGCGCATCGACTTATTTACAAAAATCTCACATAATCCTCAACTCGAACTTTCCTAATTGCATCTCAAAACATTATTAAATATACCACACAATCATTAATTCAACTTATCTATGTTCATCAACTGGGGTCACTTCACGAAAATCCATTAAATAATCGATTTTTCAATTTTGATTGAAACATAAAATACCATTCTTTTTCTTTCTAATGCAGTTTAAATTTTTGCTCTAGCTTAATTAGAAGTATTTTTAATATTTTTTTAAAAAAGTTGTTTACATCTGTCAAACCCCAAAACCGCTGATTGCCACGCCCTCTCAAATCAAAACAAAAGACACATGCTACTTTTCAGCCTTATCAAATGGTTTAAATTGATTAAAAGAATTTATTTTGATCAGCAGCTTATCCAGGAAAGAAGTGAAGTGAATAGTTATAGATGTTTGTTTACTTACAGCCTATTTTTTACCTCCTTAAATGCAACGGATTTCTGCGATCGTTTTCAATAGTGTTTTCCATCAAAAACATTAATAAAACATTTACAAAACGTTTTTTAAACTCTGTTAAGTAATAAAATGTTTAAAAACGAAAGAGTTTGGAAAAGAAATGTACAACATTCCAAACTTTTATGGATTTAAATGTTGATAAGTCAGACAATTTCAACATAAATAAATCAGCTTTAAAATCTAAGTTAGGTAAGTTTAATAAAGAGTATGTTTCTTTTTAGATTCATTTGAATGTTTCTGTAAAATTCCTGACATTATACTGTTCTTTTGTGCTTTGAAACAATATTAATTACATAAAATTAATGTAAAAACCAAGGTATTCACATAAATTTTGGTCACCAAATCTAGGGTTTGGCTACAAAATTGTTAATATGTTGTAACTTTTGTGGTCTTATTCAAACATTTCTTATTACCAGGTTTTCTAAAACAGTAGTTAATCAAAAAAAGGTACAAAATTATATGAAGTGGACACAATAGAATTTCATATGTTATGAGGTCTATTTAAAAAGTAGCAGTTGCAAAAATATTTTGCGGAGTTATGCATTTGTCACTTACACCATAGTGGTTTTGTGATTCCATGCATACATTAAATAATGTGACAGAGAAAGTAACCAAAGTGTCTATGGCTTTAGCTGCTGCCGAAACAATACTTAATAATGGATAACCAAATGTACCAGTGGCTATCAATGGTACCTGGCTAAAAATGAGCTATATATTTCTAAATAGTGTTGTTACGGCAGTTAGTTTGGACACTGGGAAAGTTGTTGATGCTAAAATATTATCGCAGAAATGTTTGTGTAATTTTAACAGCGATGTACATAGCAATGAGTGTTCGGCAAGTTACATTGAAAATAGTAGGGGAATGGAAGTTGAAGAGGTGCACTTTTTTTTTTTTTGTATCTCTCATCACTCGCAGACATTACACAATTTACGATATACACAATATTTGGACTATATGGGAACTCTAAAGCATACAAATCAGTTTTAGAATCTAAAGATATGTCAATATTGAACAATTAGAATGTGTTAATCATGTTGAGAAAATGATGGGGACATGACTTAGGGCCTTAAAATTAAAATTAAAAGACAGAAAGCTTAAAGACAAAAATCTCTAGGATGCCGTAATGGCTTGACAGATGCAGAAATAAACAAATTGCAAAGTTGCTATGTTTTGGCTGTTCAAAACAACTCGGTAAAATTTGTCAGCCATAAGGCAAGCTATATGGGCTATAATTTTTGATAAAATGTTCACAGGTTTGAATCTACGACACGGTTTATGCCCCATGGGATGTGACTTGTGGTGTAGATTTAATATGTCCACATACTGAAAGGTTACACATACAAGCATAAACACGACTTACCTATTGTAATTAGGAATTACATAAACAAAGTATTTAGAGGTCACTAATCTTGAACATTTATCTGGATGCTTGCTTGATAAAACTCAAAATATTAGTGAAAGCGGAAATAGTTTTTGGTGTATAATTCCAAAACTGTATTTGTGCAATTGGGAACTTCAAAAACTATAGTACATGAAGCTATATACTTATATAATCAAAGCTTCATTACCAAATTGAAAGTTTTAGATGTATTAAACATTCAACACCTGAATTTTACCAATGTCGAGCATTGCAAAAAGTAGAACATTCGTGTATTAGGAAAGCAGAATAGTCAGTTTTACAATGAACCAAAGAAGCCAGAATTAAAAACAAACAATTAAAATATAGGCAAGAAGATGATCTTGCAGATGACACTAGCAATCCAAGTTATAGTTCTGGTATGCATTAGTTAATAGTAAGTTTGTACTTTAAATCACTATTTCTCAAAAGTGTAAATTTCAACACAAAAGGAACATTTTTGAAAAAACTACTTATTTTACAGCCTTGAAACTTTGCACATATGTTAACACTATACAAATAAATATTTTAATGAGAGATTTTGTCAAAAAAAATTATTCAAAAAATATTTATGGATTAAAATGTACAAGAATTTTCATCGTTTTAAAATTTTTGACGTGTTACTCCACATATGAATTTTTTAAAAAAACTAATCAAAATTTTGAAAAATGCTCCCATTAAAATAATAAAAACAATACAATGAATACACAAAAAAAAATTCATGACTGTACAACCAGCCAATTTTTAAAAAATGTTCCTTAAACTTGGTCATTTTTAACATTACGGAGATAGGGAAAATGCTGCGTGAAGTGACCCCCTTAATTACTCGAAACCGTACCAAATCATTAACTCAAATTACCCTATCTACATCAAAACAACGTTCTCAATTATACCGTATAATTATATCAACTCAATTTCCTTTGCCCCAAAATCCTTAAATCAAAACATCCTTCTGTACATCAAACAATTTTATCAAATAAACCTATGTGACTTTCTTTTCAACTCAATTATCCATTTCCACAAAAAAAAAAAAAAAAAACTATCGAATAAACGTACTTTGAACAAACTTATCTATCTCCATGAAAAAAAAAAAACTTTTCAATTCTTCAACAAATTCATCAGTGCAAACTTTATCTATCTCCTTCAAATAACTTTCTCAAATATTCCACGAAATCCCTAACTCAAACTTATCTAACTCCTTAAACAAGTAGTGAAACAACAAAAAAAATTCACACCCAATCCTCTTCCAACATTCCAGCATCCTAACGTAAAAACAGGAAACAAGGGGGGAGAAAAAACGAAAACCCTTTGGAAAAAATTTTGCTGAGTCCCTTATCTCATGTTGCGACAGCAGGGGGGGCGTGAGGGGAAGATTCCTCCTAAGGTGCCAAAAATCCGACATCCAAAAATTCCACCCCTGAACTGTGCTGCCCGCGGGGAGGAGAGTCCCTGCGAAAAAGAGTAACCAAGAAACAGAATTTCTAATCAACAAACAGTATCCCGCCCTTGACCGGATCGCGTGCGGGGTGGATTACCGACGAAAAAAAGGTGCGGACAAAAGCTCTCCCCACGTTTTCGAAACGAATGGACAAAAAAATTTCAACACCTTTATCTGACCAAAAAAAACTTATTACCAAATAACAAAGCAGAAATACTATTAAAATCCAAAACCCTAAAAAAATTAAATCAACCTCAACACTCAGTTAAATAATCTACCCACGCACTAACATAAATCAACACATGTAAGCCTAGCATCAACGAAAAAAAATACCATATCGACCGACCAAAACGTTAAAATTCCTAGTAGTTTAGCGAGACACAATGATTGACTGCAAATTCATTTAACAACCACAATTAATCTAAACCAACAGAATTACTATCTCGACAAACAAAACCTTCAATTCCTAGTAAAGTTTAGCACACAAGCGAGACACACTTATTGACTGCACATTAATTTAACAACCACAATTAATCTAAACCCCTGAATAAACAACAAAAAAATTCCAAATCTATAGCAAAACAAACAACACAAAAATTAAATGAGCGTTGAAACACCTAACCGAAACACTAGAAAAATTTAAATCAAAGTTAGAAATCATCTCACATAACAAAACAACATGAGCGAAAAAAATTAAGTTTCAACATAATTTCGTAGGGAAAATATTCAAACAACCATCTCTATCCATAACTTAACAAGCATAAATTCCAATGTTATCATCATTTAGTAATATACAACAACTTAAAATTAATACACCAACAAAATTTAGCAATAAATTAATTCTAACAAAATGCTGCTACCAAAAAAATTAATCTTCTATGCAAAATCAAAATTTAACCAGAAAGTACACAGTTATACACAATCAAATCAGCATAAACTAAGCCATTCAATAGAGGAACCGTTTTGTATGAAAAAAAAATTAAAATTACTAGATAATAGTCACAACACAAATTATGTAATACATGAAAAAAAATTTCAAATATGTATGTATCGTAACAACATTCAAATTCCATGACAGGTGTCCAGAGACCCCCAAAATTTGATTTTTGCTGCAAACATAAATTAAAGCTTAAAATTTATAAAATTAAAAATTGACGTACGTTAATGACATTATCATTGAATAACACTTGCATTACACAAAATTTATTTAATATATTGCACAAAACACACAGCATAAAAATATTTTATCTAGAGTTAAAATTGATATTAACCACAAACAACACTATGCCATTTAAGCATCAAATCAAGTCATGAAACAAACTGCATAAAAAAATTGAGCTGGAATTCATTAAAAAAAAACTAAGTACAAAATTTGATCTCTCTAAAACAGCAAACGTTACATAAAACAAGGTGCATAAAAAAATCTGAGCTAAAAATTCATTTAATAACTAATTACAACAATGTCTCACTTAAACATCAGAAAACGACATGACACAAGGTGCATAGTTATAAAAAAAATTCCAGCGGAAAGTATGCGAATTAAATGTAAGAGAAAAACCAAAATTTCAATATCGAGTAGCTCTGAGAGAAAAGTAACAAACAACAGAAAAAGGGGGGATGGCAACCCCATAGAGAAAAAGAGAGGCTGAATATCTGATCTCGCTTGTGACAGCAGGGGGGCACGAGGGAGAAAATTCCTCCTAAAGCGCCAGAGTGAACCAACATCCAGATTGACAAACGCCAACATCTCAGAAGAAAAAAGAAAAACTAAATTTCAAGCGCAAACATAATGAACACTTAATAACTATTTCCGTCACCTTTTCCTTACACTTTAATATCTCTAAATTCAAATACTACAGCCATAAACACCTAATCAATTGCTATCAAAATTTAACACAGTTAATTTCTCTAATTTAAGCAGCGCAACATCTAACGAACTTTTATCGGAAATAACATCTTCATAACACTTAAATCGCTCAGAACAGTAAGCATAATCAATTAACTGAACCACTTCAAACATTCGGGCCAAAAAAAATTGTTAACTAGCAACGAAACACGTACTCCATATGACAATATACACTCGAATTAATTAAACGGGAAAAAAAATTTGAGCACACACTAAAATCCACAATACAAACATATCAACGCATAAAAAATTGAGATCATAGCCAGATTAGTTAAGATTATGAATATACACATACATATACTAACAAAGAGCATAAGAAAAAGAAATACATTAACAACATCTCTAAGTATCTAAATAATAAAAAAATACAAGAAAAAAAAATTCACAACTGGAATAGCACACATAAAAAATTTTTTCTCACATGTTTAACAGATTAAGTAGGACTGTTATTCGGTGACCCATCAAGAAAAAAAATTCACGACATCAGATGATGTAAAAGAAAAAAAAAATTTCCGACGACTGGTCCGGCACCAAATGATGGTGCAAAGAAAAAAAAATTTAAAATCCTGTCACGGTACCATTATATTGCGACGCCGGTTAGACTTTAACTATTTAATTTATTCTCATTAAATCCATTTTATACAAAACCAGGTTCTACTCTTCTATTAGCGTCACATTATAGCTTAAGTTTAAACTTTAGATCTTTTAAAGACAAATAAACTGTACGCTAAATCAAAAGACATTCTTTAAATAACCTTTAATTTATTTTTAACAATAAGATTGAAATTAAGTTAAAGCATAAAGAGACACATAACAGGATTTTACTTAACTCTGAGAAAGAGGCGAGGAAGAGGAGTCATGTCGCTGCTTGGAGTCCCGCGGCTTTCAGAATGGGAAGGGACGTGTCAGACCAAGTGGGTGTGAGAAAGTGCGTCAGAGAGATCTTCTAATCAGGGTGCATCTCGTTTTTATTTGGCGGCAATTTACACCTATATGCTAGAGCGGATTCTTTACAGTGTCTGCATAATTCTTTCTCATTGGTCTAGGGTCAGCGGATGATTACCGTCTCACGGTCAGTGACATCCTCAGCGCGGGAAAATCCTAATGACACCTCCTATACCATGATATATTTATGGGAACAATGCCCCCTTCCAGGCGTGAGAACGCGTCACCCTTTTCGGTGGGGTAAAAGAGACGCATTCACCAAATTCCGTTTCTTGTAAACAGCAAGAACAGGGCAGATGTAAAAATTACAGTTGTAACTTTAGGGACCGGCGACCTCCCATCAGTAGCAAACAATGTAAAATGATTACATTGAATGAATATATATTGTCTATATATAATGAAATGCATATATCTATCATATCATTATATTTAATGAATGTGAATTAAAATTTAACCAATATGATGTATATTGGCTGAATGTTAAATATTTAAAGATATTAAGTTATCGCTATGTAGCTGAGTGAACATGGTTGAAAATTCATGGTCAGTTTTGTCGAATCGTGTGTTTTTAGTCCTGGGTCCTGAAGACCCACCATGTAGAAGTGCTTGTGTGCATTAAATTTGTCATGGCTCAAAATTTTCACATTGGGCATGGTGTGGAAGTTTGGAGAATGGGGAGCCAGCATAAATGTCCCCGTCAATTTATCGAGTTCAGAAATTACGAGATACGCCCTAAATAGCACTAGTGTTGCTTTACAGTGTGACGTTCATCAAAAATCAAATCGGTGATATTAAATGAATTACATTGCCGGCTTGGTAGCTTAGAGGTAGCGTGCCCGCCTCGTAAGCCCAATTTTCCCGGCTGGAGTCAATAGATTTTCCTGATATGAAAATCGTAGGCACGCATGTCATATGATTATGTGGCATGTAAAAGATCCCTTGAGTATCATTTTGGCTCTGGTACTCTCGGCAAAATTGAGTCATGACAATGTTTAGCATCCAAAGAGAGGTTGAATTAAATTAATTCAAGCGTTTAAGTTTGGTAGCGAAATGCACTAATAGATGGTGCCACCATGAAATGGTTCACACGTTTGGGGATTTGCCATGTCTGCAAAGGCTTAGTTGCCAATATGCATCCCATTAGAAAAGAAATAGATTACATTTGATAAATATTAAATGAAAACAGGAAATTTAAATTTTTTTAATAAATTTGTATTATAAAGCTATTACGAATTGCATAATATGCCAACAGCTAAATTATAAAATAAATTTTACTTATTCATAAAAATGTAATATTTCACTAAATAAATATTTTTTCATCATTTTACTCACCAAAAACCACGACTGTTTTACATTTTGGTAGAGTTAAATTTATAAAAAGGTACTAAGATCAAATCCAATAAAGAAGCAGAAATTAAACGAAATATAAAACGAACAAGGCATAAACCGAAAAGTTGAGCGGATCAAATGACTAATTAATCAAAAGAAGACTATATACAAAAAAGGGAAATACAAATTAAACTGAAAAAGAAAATTATCGTAAAATATGAAAAATGGAGAATTAGACAAAATAAATTAAACCACAATAGCAAATTTCGAAAAAGAAATAAAAATCACTGAAAAAAGAAATCAGTAACTGCGTGGTTGAAATTCATTACTTTTAATAAAAACTTACATTTTCATTTTAAATTATTCAGACATAGACAAATCAAAAACAAGCTACTCCCTAATTCATGTTAGAGTATTATTTTATATGTATTTTAATTTAGGTATGTGACTCTACCCAAAATTCGCCATTTTGGTGAAAATCTTCGAAGTTTCTTTTATGCTTTTATTTTATAGCCCATGCACTTAAGATTCCCAAAACACTCTATTTTTTGTTCCTATGATATTTAGAAGCAAATTTATAGCATAATTAGTAAACCGAAATGGGGTTTACAAAACCGGAAGTAGATCCCTACACAAAATATTTTTAAGATATTTTATTGAAATTTTCAGAACTTGTTTTATTTAGTTCTATCTGTGTTATGAATCAAAATCTAATCTCTGTGTATATATTTAGGTACTTTATTGCTTTTTTTTTATATGAAAAAAAATTTTTTTTTTTTTAAAAAAATGGGGTTTTTTGCATAAAAAAAAAAATTTGGTACTTAAAAAACTTTTAAAAGTATTACTAATCTTTTAATTCCTAACACATATAAAGATGTTATTCACTTACTGTATAAATATTATGTGAATACATTTATTAAAAGTTCGTGTAACTGAAATTTTTCATTAAAATTTCACTAAAAACGACGATTGTTATAGTTTTTAAAACTCTCCAGAAAACAGCAAAAAGTTAAGAAAAAGTCCGAATTAGTTAAACATGAAGCTAAAGAGATCTTGACCTATAAACATGGTGAGTTTATAAAATGTACAGTTGGTAGAAATCTTTTTATACTCTATTAAAATCTTTAACGCATTTTCTAAGAAACTGTTTTTTCAATTTTTTGCTTCACGTTAAATCTCATTACATGATTTCTTTTTAAGATATTGAACTGAAACTTTCAGAAAATGTTTTATTTAGTTTTACCTCTAGTTTAGACTATAATCTAATCTATGTATATATATTTATGTATTTATTTCACTTTTTGTGAGAAATTAACATTAGTTTTTTGTAAAAAATTGAGTTCTTGCATAAAAAATGACATATTTCAAAAACTGTCAAAAGTATTATAAATATGATAGCTCTAAATACAGATAATGATGTTATTTATGTACTGTATAGATATTATTCGAATATATTAATTAAAACTTTCAATACAAGGCTTACCGTAACTACAATTTTTCACTAAAATTTCACTCAAAATTCCCAATATATCCAAAATTATTTTTAATATTTTGTAGAAATTCTACCTGAATTCCTGGTTTTATGCCCATTTCAACTAAAAAAGTGTTTATTTAGTTGAAAATTTATGTATTTCAAAAAAAGTGCTCCGAAGGTAATCACATACCTGAAAAACCAAGTATAGTCTTTGTTATTATAAATGGAAGATAAAATGAACATTGTATTTTCATCAAATATATCTATGTAACTTTTCAAAGAAAAGTATAGAAATATTTATCTTAAGGGGACACAGTACAATTCAATTGACAAAAATCGGTCAAAAATCAAATCTATTTTTTTAGTCTAAAATATTTTTTATAAACTTTCCTACAAACTCTCAAAATTTGAAAGCCCTTTGTTTAAAAAACGCAATAATGATAACTTTTACGTTTGTTTTTATTCACATTCCAATGGAAAATCAACACTTTAAACTGACTTATCCTAGAAAGATAAAATAACTAGTTTGTCTACGTTTAAAATGCTAAGGCTTTTTTCTATTGTGCTTAATGCTTGGAAATTTTTTTACTTGTTATAATAGTACATAAAACAAAAGTTGGTATGCATTTTTCAATCAAAGCAATATTTATTTTTTTAAAATAATTGAAGTTAGGATTTACAATTTTTTTAAGGAATTTTCAATAAGCATTCATAAAAAGAAGAATTGTATGAATACCAATGATGTTATCACTCACAAAACCATACCATATTTTGTTATAAATAATTTAACGTACTTGTAAATCGAATTTCATGTATGTACGTCAATTTTTGTAGGAAGGGAGAGAGAGAGAGAATAGAGCATTTTAAAATCACTTCATAAGTTTCCCCTTAAAAAATTAAATGGTTAACTATTTATGCAATTTTGAGCACAAAATCTGTTTTACGTCATACACACACATAGGAGGCAACCAAAACACTATAAAAATCATTGAATTAAAAAAATTTGTGTAAATCGTACCATGTCCCCTTAAAGATTAAGTAGTTTATTAAGAGTACTTCTTTAGAAATTATGCATTTATATCATAACACTTCGTTATTTGCTACGGTGATAAATATAATCCTAACATACTTAAAGTTCGTAAATCTACCGGGAACAAATGTTCTCATTTGAATTGGAAATCTGTGCAAATTGATCATATTATTCGAAAGGACCACGTCACACCGCAATTCAAACAACTTTGAAAGAGACATCATACTAAGTTCTAGAACTGTGTGTGTCGTATATTTGATACCAAGGCAGAGAATTTCGAATTTCATGTCTAATTATTTCAAAGTCATGTGGCAATTACATGCATCAAAGAAGATATCATATATGTAATACTCCCACAGATGTCGAAAAGTTTTAGAACGATTACGAGTTTCTGAAGCGACAGGCCAGTTACGTTGCCCCCGGAGGTATTAGTAAAATCTATTGGTTAGTCTGAGATTTGATTATACGTTACTTGCATATATTTCAATTCAACAATTTCTAATTTTAAATGTTCATTAAATAAGTTATACAGGTATTATCGAAATATATAGGCTTACCATGTTTATTTCCGGAATTAATTATTTAAACGAGTTTCCAAACTCACGTATATAAACACAAAGATTTTCCTGTAATATATATCTTCCATACATTTTAAGTGTACTTATATTCCGTATTAAGAAACGAAATTATATGCATATAAAATATAATGTCCTTATATATATATAGTTGTGGCAAAAAGTCCTGAACGCACTCAATTTTTTGCCTAGTTTTCATATTTGACTTTATTTTTAATTATGAAACTATCGTACTATTTTAACTATTGTTATTGGTTCTAATTTATTTTCATACTGATTTTAAATTATTTTAGAAAAATTTATGTAAAGTAAATAGTTTTATTAATATTTTCAAAAAAGCATGATTAGACAAGCACAAGGCAACTGTTAATAATAAGTTATCGTTTTTTTTTTCAATCAATGATATGCTCCATTACTCCAACCAACTAGTGAGCTGTAGTGATGGAGGGTTGAAAACAGAATGTGAAGAATGCTTAATCGTATTGAAAATAGTTATCTATTGCAATTTAAAATGCGTGGATAGATAATATTGGAATTATAGGTAAACTTTACTTTGTGCGTTATAATGGAAGACACAAAATAATACTTTTGAAGGAAGGTTACTCTCTGTGCAACAAATTGCTGCTGAAGTACCTTGTGAACTTTTTGCCATCGTAAGAATTTTGAAAAAATATTCTGAAATAAATTATAGTGCGAACAAAAAAAAAGAAGCGATTTGGGAGATCCGCTAGAAAAGCCACTTTACGTGAAGACAGGGTATTGCACCCGATTTCACTTTAAATAAATGGCTTAAGTCACCAAAAATTTTGAAACAAGGAATTTCGACATCGACTGTCAATGTTTGCCTACGAATTGTGAGAAGAAGACGGCTGGAAATTTGATTACGAGACTTCAAAACTCGCCCAAAACCATTACTAGCTGATTGGCGTGGGCAAAGCATCATTCGTTACGGACAGTTAAAGACTTAGATCAGATAGTATTTGAAGTCAGTTTTGCATTTCCGGTATTAAAAATAGTGCCTATTTAAGACGGCTCACTTAAAGTGTCAGTGTCTGAATCCCGCAGTAAAGCCCCCACCAAAAGTGATGATATGGGGGCTTCATGTCATCTGTTGTTAGAAGACTTCACATTGTGAGAAGAACAGGGAAAACCAGGGAACACTGCAAAATAATACATAATGTGTTAGAAAATAAATTGCTACAAACATTGGGGGACCTTTTCGGAGATTAGTCACGGATTTTTCAAGACAATAATGCTCCATATCACAGAGCAAATGTAATCCAGAAATGGTTCGAAGGCAATATTGTGAACAGAATGAGCAGATGAGCACAGTCTCCAGATCTTAATTCCGTAAAGAACCTACAGCATAAAATTTGTTATGATATTTTGAAGTACAAACCTTCAAACAAACGAGTTAACTGAAGCTTTGATATTTTCTTTCAGCTACGATGTCACAAAGGAGCCTCTTGTGTAATTAGTGTATTCCATGCCGAAAAGATGTAGAACCGTAATTAAAGCAAATGGCTGGCCTCTTAAACATTGATGTTCCAACATGTAACAATCATGCATTCTAAATGTATTGAACTTGTAAGGCTTTGTGTTATTCTACTACGCATTGTGTGGTTTCTAAATTGAGTTACTCTGTACATACTACACACTTGAATGTTCAGACAGCTGTACTACAAAAAGTATGTGTCGTATTGAAACATTAGTAATAGATTTGAAACCAGCATAAAAAATAAATTAGAATCAGTTAAAATAGTTAATATATATAGTACGATAATTTCTTAACAAATAAGTCAGACGCAAAAAGTAGGCAAAAATTTGAGGGTGTTCAGTACTTTTTGTCTCTCTCACTACTATATATCATTAACGGAGAGATGGTAAATGGTTTTATTTCCTTTTAAATTCCATTATTTAGTGATGGGTGTATTAGATGTATAATGATAAGGCATGTTCTTGCAGATTTCATACTTCATTTTTATTATATTTAGAAGATGACACAACAAAGAACACAAGAGCACAAAAAAGCAGCAAAAGATATCAACAATACATGTTGACAAATACAAAGAAAGGTGTGAATTTTCCAGCGAATCTTGGCTTTTTATTTGAAACATGGACCTTAAGTTCCAAATTTCACATAACATTGGTAGAAAGACACCGTGTGAAATGATTACGTAAGAAATAATTGAAAAAACACTGAGTGCATTTTTGTAGTGTTAAAGTTACGATTACGTCCCGTTAAGAGGGTAAGCTGTGAGTTAATTATTTACGCGGAATCCTGAAGAATCAGGACCAGAACCATTACAAATTAAAAACAGAAAATTAACGTGAATTATTATTATTATATATTAAACATATACATCATTATTTACAAAATTCAATTATTTTATACATAGATCCATCCGGTAGTTATAACCGTATATCCATTCATTCAGTTATCTAGAACGCTTCTCCCTTTGACATAATAGAAAAAAAGTTTTTAAAATGTCTTAATATCTTATAAATGAGTTTTATAAATGTGGAAACGTGATTTTGTGAATTTCTCGACTAAATCCAATGTTCTAAATCATTTTGACTGAAGAATTAACGTAAAACTTGCAAGAAAGTTCAAAAATAAAGTTAAGATAAGAGATAATTTCATTATTCGTATAACAAACATATTCCAGTAATAGAGGCAGCTTAACACTAGAAAAACTGAAACTTAGTATATACCTATATTGCCCAAAAGCAGTCAAAATGACTGCATTGTGAAAGAATGATTAATGTGTAAAGAAATTTGTTAAAAATTAACTCTTTCGATATTTTGTATATTATTTAGTCATATAACAAGTCATTAGTAAATATTAACAATAAAAACAATTTACTTCGCTTGAAAAAAATATATTCTAAAGAGTTCTAATAAATTGTGCATTATATATGTAATTGTTTTTCTAATTAAAATTAAAAAGCAGTCAAAATGACTTCCTTGAGCAATCTAGTGTTAAATTACTTCAAGTGATATTTGGAAGAAACGTGACATTTTAAAAACAAATAAATTATAAAATAAAAGAGATTGAAAATTTCAGGTAAATCAAACAAAATTCTAGAAGAAAAACTAACACTTTGTTGCATCAAAAAAAGATAGGATTCTTTACGTGGGATAAAAGACAAAGTATAACAGCAAAGCAAAAATAAAACGCTGTGAAACAGCGAGAAAAAACATTCGACAAGAAAATCTTTCACTGTAAGTTCCCGAGTTGTGATTTGAAGAGGTATTGCATGAAAAGTGGCAGAATATCTCTTCCACAACTGAAAGGCAAAGTTTTTATATCTCCTTTAGGAAAGAAATGGTGAATAATGGATCAAGAAAATGCGCGCGAAAACTCACAAAACCGTTCCTATCCTCACATGTTAGGAAAGAAGGCTAGATTTCTATTTAGAAGAAAGGCTTTTGCTATTAGAAGCACGATATCCGTGTTTCATTCTTTTGGTGAGAAGAATCTCAAATCTTCAATTACTACAATGAGATTTTCTATTGGTTTCTCTGGAGAATTTTTCGTTTTGTTTTGTTTCAATGTTCCCGTTTTAAGTTTAAAAAAATATTTATGAACCTTTATTACAGGGCTAAGTAAGTCAAAAAAAGCTGCTTTGAGAAAATCCAAAGCAAGTATGAAATTCTTTAACTAAAAGAAATGATGTTTTTCTCTCTTTCTCAAATTTATAAAACACAATGATTTTTATTAATAAAAAACTTAAAAATTTTGATGGAAATTTTTTCTGAAGGAGAAAGTATTTGAAAAAAATGCTCACTTTGCAATCTTTGGTGCGTTTTTCAATTAAGTGCACTTTAAAAAACTTTTTATTCATATAAAATCATACCTTGTTTTTCAAACGCTAAATCAACTCAATGGTTAAAAAGAACTCATACATGTTTATAGTTCAAGTTTCTTCCTAGAGACTTTTAATAAAAGCTCAACACATACTTTTCTAATAAATCCCAAATTCCTTAGACATTAAACAGGGAAGATTTAAGTGCAAAATGTTTGATATTTTATTTAAAAGAGCACTAAATCTAAATTTGAAGTGGTGAGTTTAGCATTTTTAGTTCTGAAATCACTGCTGTTTACATTTGAAAATGAATTATATTCTAAGATTAGAGAGAATTATGTGTATGTGATTCTGCAGTATATATGAAGTATTTAGTAATTACCAAACCTCACACGAACAAAAATTTGATATTGCTGGTATTCTTAACAATTATAGAAATGTTTCAATTCTTAAAATACACTCAGGAACATTGAAAATAGCGACCCAAGAAGGAAGCTAAGTACGATCGCGAAACTTTGCAAATAAATACAGCGTAATGTGATATGCAAATGATCCAAGTTTTGTGCCAATACGCATGCTCATACACGCTGAGGTGGCGCTACAATCAGGAAGACGGTGCTATATAAGCCAGCGCCAATTCGAAGATTCATAAACGTGACGATTACCCGCCGATTGTAGGAAGACTTTGGTAAGCGAAACATGCCAGGTAAACGTGCTAGAAGACATTTCTCACAGTTAAGCGAGTTTGAGAGAAGCCTGATCATCGTGATGAAAACTGCAGGCTGGTCGACACGCCGTGTTGCTGGCCAGGTGAATCGTTTGGAGTGTGCCGTTAGAAATCGTTGGAAACAGTGGACACGAGAAGGTACCCACGCGCGGAAAACCGGGTCTGGAGAGACCAGGAAGACCACGAGGAGAGAGGATCGAAGGATCGTGCGGCAAGCACTTGTGAACCCTACTGACTCGTTCAACGATACGAGCAGACGTAGGCGGAGCAAATGTTCCACAAACAATTTCCAGACACCTTGCAGAAGCAAATCTTACATCCAAGTGCCCTTTCCGTGCACTCCCTATAACACCGGAACATCGGCAACTGCGTCTACAGTGATGCCAAGCCGGATCAATGTGGAATCTCACAGATTGGCAAAAGATTGTGTTTAGTGATGAATCCCGGTTTGTTTTGGGGACAGATGATAAACGTGTACGGGTGTGGAGGAGCCCTGGTGAGCGATACAATTCCCCCCACACTGTTCTACGTCACACTGCCCGCACAGCTGGTGTAATGGTCTCGGGGGCCATAGCCTATGATAGCTGGTCCACTTTAATTGTGATGCGTGGAACCTTAACGGGCCAACGTTACGTTGATGATATTCTTCGACCCCATGTAGGACCTTTCCTAAATGGTCTCCCAGGGGCAATTTTCCAGCAAGATAATGCTCGTCCACATACAGCAAGAGTTGCTCAAGACTTCCTACGTCATTTTCAGGATCTTCCATGGCCAGCCCACTCCCCCGATTTATCCCCTGTAGAGCACGTGTGGGATCAGCTAAAACGGCAGACGCCATCGTGTCACTATGTACATGATTTAGAGTTGGCTGTTCAAGATTCGGGGGCCCATCTGCCTCAGGACAACATAAGGTGTCTAATCAACTCAATGCCGGACCGTGTTTCGACATGTATTGCTGCTGGAGGTGGTCCAACGCGCTATTGAAGTTGCCCAGTATTTGTGTCGTTGCACACCCTGTATTCGTTTAATTGTCTTGTTTTTGAGATCAAGTGAATCTCTCATTTGTGTCATTATGTGTATTAAATTTCATTTCAATCCGATGCTTTCTTCTTGGGTCGCTATTTTCAATGTTCCTGAGTGTAATATGATTTGCTGGTATTTCTGAATATGGATGAATATTACTTATGCATCTTATATACTTTTTAATTTCTGATAGTACATTTTTAATTTGTATTCATTAAGAATTAAAAAGTTATGAATTTTTCCTCCGGGGGAACATTTCTTTAAAAAATCAGAACTATTGAAAGTTAGTAATTAAAATTTAAAGTTTTTTTAGAAATATATCTTTTTCCTTCAAATAATAAAATAGGTCTCCAGTATTTTAGTTCAATTGAAGAAACTTTTACATTTTTAATATATGAAGGATTAAGAATCATCCATTTTTTATAAGCAACGTTTAGTAAAATAATGCTCAGAAAAAAAAATTATAAATTTCAATTATCAATAACTTGCACCTATTTTCTTGTTTCTTATTTTTTTAAATGTTTGTAATGAAAGCAAAGATTTCATTTTATTTAATTAAATATCGCGCGATTTTTTCCTTAATGAAATAATTTCAAATGATTTTCATCATAATTCAAAAAAGATTTACCATAATAATAAATAAAAGCTAAGATGAAAAAAAAGTGTATCTCTCTCTCTCTCTCCGTCAAAAAAGTTTTTAATACCACCCAATTATTAAAAGGAAATATTAAGGAAAAGTGCAAAAGTTTTTTTGAATCTAAAAAGCCTAAATAAATGCAGGATTTCTTTTTATTTAAAATTTTTTGCACGATGATGTCTTGAATATGTCACTCGAATTTTCCCCTCATGTTCCATTATTATTTCAATTCCATTACAAGAGCCTAAGCTCGTACTTAAGAATTTAGATAATAGAAAATCCATTAATTCATTAGTTTCCCTTAAGTTTTCAGATAATGAAAGAAAGCAGGCTTATACTTCGCTACTATTATTAGATTAATTCATTAAGGCTCACGAAAGATTGTTAATCTGTTAAACACCTTGCATTTCATGAAATCTATTGCGCTAAAGTTTTTATTCTTAATGTATTTTGCCTCAGAAAAATTGCAAAGAAAGATTCACATTCCATTAAGCAATTTCAAGTTGAGGTTCTTTGGAAAAAAATAATTAGAATTGAGTTAAGCAATTAAAGGACATTTAGAATTTATAGCATTTATTTAATTAGTAAGTAAAGGTCAAGACACATTCTTCACATTTTAATTGATTTCTGATTAAATAATGAATAATGCAGGCGCAAATAATCCTTTAGAAAGTTAAGTTAAATATATTAACGCTTTCTCTACTGTGCTATTACAATAAAAATATTAAAAAACTTTTATTTTGAATTAATTATGAAGCCACGCAACATCATTAAAAAATTAAAGCCAAGTCTGAATTGATATAAATATTTTAGTAAACAATTTTATTTAGAAAATATTCATATAAATGAAATCTATGTCATTTGAAAATTTGAAAATAAAACCCATGCATATAATGTAATTTTCTTATTTATTTGATATTTTTATTTCAAACAACTTTTGATAAGGGAAAATTTCATATCAAACTTTATTTTGTTCATTGTATATAGAATTTACAATTAAAAAATATATGACTGTTAATACTTTCAAAACGCTGTTTGAATGCATTAGCGAAAAATATTGAATGCATGCAGTAGAACTTAGTACATGAAGCTCGTAAATATTATTATTGAAATGAATTAAAATTAATAAAATTACCTATTTTTATGAACTGATAATTATTGCTAATGAAAAAAACCTCAAAGGAATAATTTTTTGAACTTTCAGGCATTTTCATTTTTATTCGTTGAAAAGCATTATATAGCAAAAAGTCATATGCATATAAGTGCATGGTTTAGATAACTACAATCCGCCTTCCATACCCACAACAAAAGGGAAATTATATCTATCCCTAGTATTGTGATTGACATTACATCGGTCTGCACTTAGATCTAATATATATTAACTTATCTTCAATAATCTATGGCATCTAAACTGAATGGAAGCACTGTAATTAGAAATATCTTTCCTAAGCATATCGAGAATAGATGTAAAATGCCCCTTTACAGTAAATTACATAGCAGAAACTGCTATAATTTCTATTCTATAAAACATATCTGTTATACACTCTGTCGCAAAAAAATATATGCACCCAGAAGAAATTGAGCTACATTCACGAAATTTGGTATGCATGTAGTGTATATGAAAATAAACAAATGATTAAAAATTCAGAACAAAATATCATTTTATTAAGCGGTTACAGCTTGCAAAAGGTTAAAAATCAGTAAGTAGTAAAGCCACCTCTGGCAGCTATACAAGCCGAAATTCGGCGTGGCATCGATTCAATTAGATCACTTATGACCCCCTGTAGAAGATCCTGCCATAGTCTTTGTATCTGCGCAGTTAATTCTCCTGTATCTCGGGACGGCTGCAGTTGCCTTCCCAGACATGCTCTATTGGCGAAAGATCTGGTGACCTGGCAGGCCATGGTAGGACGTCATATCCTTGAAGACATTGTTGGGAGAGTCGCGCAGTATGTGGACGAGCATTATCCTGTTGATAAATGGCACCTGGGCGACTTGATAGCATGGGTGGCACAATCGGCGTTAAAATATCGTCCACGTATCTGCGAGCTGTCAAAGTGCCTTGAAGGACCACTAAAGATGATCGTGTGTCCCAAGAAATTGCTCCCCACACTGTCACACCTTGTGAAATTGCTGTATGCCGCTCGACAATAAATGCCGGATCGGACCGCTGGCCGGTGCGCCTCCAGACACGTGTGCGGTGGTCATCATCACTGAGACTGAATCGGGATTCATCACTGAAGATGACACGTCTCCAGTCTGTCACACTCCAAGTTGCCCGAGGTCGGCAAAAATCCAGTCGACACTGCCTATGATGTGGGTCAGTGGTAAGCGTCTTAGCGGACGTCGGCTCCTCAAGCCAACTTCGGTCAGTCGTCTCCTTATGGTTTCTCTTGATGGCACTGGATGTCTGGAAGGAGGTAAGTGGCGTTGAATCGATGCTAGCGACGTTGTTGGTGCCGAAGTGGCCACTCTTCTGATTGCACGATCCTCGCGATCATTTGTGTTCCTGGGACGTCCTGACCCTCCGCGACGGTACACTCTACCTTCTGTGATCCACTGTTGCCAACACCGAGCAACTACCTTATCGCTCCGACCGAGGTGGCGGCCGATACGTCTATTCGACCAACCTGCTTCTCTGAGGCCTATTATACGGCCCCCTATCAAAGTCTGTCAGCTGCTCGTACTGCCGCCGGTTACGTCTTAGAGGCATCCTAAGTCTCAATATCGTCTATCAAAGTCATCAGATTCGTTTGGATAGCCGTACGGCGCTCGTACTCATGCTTTTAAACTCTCCCAGTTGCGCAACTAATATGCGCATAGCACACTTAGCCTTGTCTCATTGGCTTCGAAATTTTAATCATTTGCATATCTCTTACCAGACTACATTCTTGCCGAGTTTCGTGATTGTAGCTTGATTTCTTCTGGGTGCATATATTTTTTTGCGACAGAGTGTATATATATAGAAGTAAACATATTTTTTTTTCTTAATTCATATTCTTAAACTTCTAAATTTAACCTATATAGTAAAGTTACATCCTATTTTTATTTTTTGTGAAAGAATGGTGGGAAAGTGTAAAAGGTATATTATATAATAATTCAAAAATTTTAAAAAATAAAATTCTATGCATATTATAAGCACGCGTTTCTAGTGCAGTAGTTGCCGCACCGTCGATCGCGAGCTACTAGTAGCTCGAGGAGAGATTTTTTGTAAATCGCATTCACACATCTTTTATAAGGATTGATGCTACTTTTGTTATGGCGAATTTTGATTTTCAAGAAGTCAATGCCGTAATGAAGCTGGTACTGATTGATTTTCAAAACGATTTATACGAGGGATGATCAGAAAAAAGGTTACAAGCCGCATCACTTGAAAACTACATATTGTGGAGAAATTGAGAAATTTTGTTCCTCCAGAGTAGAGACAAATGGCCCTACTCGTCATACAGGTGGTATTCAGGTAGGTATTAAAAGTTCCCAGATGGTTCAGGGCAATTGAATTGGCAAGACGCTTAGTCTCGTTTGGAAGTGCGAGCCATAATTAGATTTTTATGGGCAAAGAATGTGTGGGAAAAGAATGAGCAAGCAACATGTAACGAAATGGTGTCAATCTTGTCAATCAAGTAGAGAGGATGCCGAAAGCGGTAATATGGCAGGGAGCAGCCGGCCAAGTTCTTCAACGACGGAAATCAACACGGCACGAATAGGAGAAATGATTCAAAATGCTCGACGGTTAACTCTGAGTGAAATCTCGTCAGAGCTGGGACTGAACTAACGTAGCGTGCTTCATATCGTTTCTGATGTGCTGCGATATTCCAAGACATTGCTGTGAAAACATCTGCCGAGACCTAGCTCAATGGACAGGGACCTGATTTCTACCAAGATGGGTTAAACAAGTTGGTTCTGTGTTTTCATAAATACCTAAGCAGACTTGATGATTATGTCGAAAAGTGATGGACACGAATACCTCTTAATTCATTTTTGTATTTTCTGTCTATTGTTAATAAATACTTCTTTATTCGACTTGTAACTTTTTTTATCACCCCTTTATGTAAAATAACTTTTTCTTTAAGCTCTGAAAATATTTGGCCACTTGCTGTGAAAAAAAAAACCTAATTTGTTCTAAGTGAAAGTAATGTTCAGCTGTACATTCGTGTGTGAGATTTCTTTCTCCAGTATGAAATTTATTTTAAAGTTTATTAGTATTTATTAAGTACAGAAAAACAGAGTCACTGACGAATACTTTGACAACTGTATTCGAATGGCACTCACTAGGGTTTGCAATCCCGGGGTTTTGAGATTACATTTTCAAAATCCTGGGATCGGTCCTGGGATTAGGATTGTACTATTTATGAAAAATGCTTAAATATTAGCATAGTTGAAATTGCATAATAAAACTAAAAACATGATTAAACATCAGTTTTAATATTATTATTTACTGAAACAAATTAAAACAAAACTTAATTCATCATAAAAAAAGCAAATAAAAATAGTTCATAATGAGATTAAAAGACATTTCTTCAATTCTTGTGTTTCTGTAAATAAGCTCTTAACACACAGCTCGTCCAGAATTTCAACATTTAAACGGCTTCTTATTTTTTTTGTTACAAATTGTCCTGCTGAAGAAAATGCTCGTTCAGACTACACTAGTAAGTTTTATCGTCATTAAACAGGAGTATGTTCTTTCCAGGTAGTGACCCCGTCAACCTCCATTTTCAAAAAGAGACATTTCTTTTTGAAATTTTGATAACAGTGCCTCTCAAATCTAATAGGCTACATTTTGGTACATATCCCTCTTTGATAACTTTATTTAGTTCTTCTGCTACACTTAAGGATTTTTGTGCTCAAGTTAATTCAGTTATTGAATCAGAATGTGAATCAGTTTCAAGTGTCAACTCATTTGAAATAGAAGATCCAGTTGCATGAGCTGCTAAAAATACAATGGGATTTGAAGCATCACGTCTATCAATTTGATCCACTATTAATTTCAGGCATTTAATTGAAGAAAGAACGGAGACAAACTCTATTTCTGAAACGTTGTTTTTACCATTGTTTAAGCATTGCAGTGAACCACTTAGATCTGTGCGACGTTTTCCCATACTAGAAATGAGAGCGGTTCACAATTTCTTACTTGTAGCAGTCATAATTGCACACAAAAAAAATCCATGCACATATTTCATAAAAAAATTTATAAAAAATTTCTGAGAATTAAAGAATTAAATTATTAGAAAAAATTTTGATGAGAGAGAGAGAGAAATTTCAAAATATAATTCAGACAAACATTAAATCCCTTCATGGGCTATTTTAATCCCGGGGCTGCAAACCCTAGCAGCCACAACTTATTTCCATAACATTTGAAAACTTGTTGATGACAAACAAAAGTGAATTCTATCCTTCATATTAAAGTCAATAGATCTGAAAAAATCTGTTATTTATTACTAACTGCATTTCAGCATATTCATTATATAAACTTCAATTAAAACTTATTTGACATTTACTAGAAATGTAAGTTTATGGGAAATAAGCAACTATATAAGATTTTTTTTAAGAAGTTGTTGCAGTAAAATCTGTTTTTGTGTGGTAGGTAGGGACTGCATAAAAAGGAACCGCACAAAAAAAAGTTCGAAAATATTTCATAAATACTTACATATTACAAACAACTTCGTTAACATACTCCAGAATTTTTTTATGAGGTGGGGAGAGACCGCATAAAAAAGTCGCCCTTTGAAAATACGTCAAGTATTTACGAAATTTACGAGAAAGTGCTCCCAAACAAAATAAATAATTAAATTACACATGGAAACATTCTAAAAACATTCAATTTATCATTGTAAGACTGGAGAAGTTTGCAAAATGCTTATACATACAGTAACACCCCACTTAATGCGGGGTATACGTTCCATCCAAGTTGAACGTAATATGAAACAGCGTAAACGAGGTTATCTTATGTAAATAATGGGGTTAGGGGAAGATGGGTAGAAAATTGGTCGGGTATTTTACCATTAATTTTTTTAATTATGTTTTTTATAACAATGAAACAAAAATTTATTTCTTACAAATATAGAAACATGATACACGAATATACATATAAAAATAAATAAAATTCTAAGTCAGTATGTTTACATTTCAGATCATTCAGTCTCTTCTGTATTTCCAATTTTCTGCCTTTTTATCAAGAAGGTAGATTAGCTTAATGACATATTGGGTTAAATTTTGTCGTCAATCCATATAGAAAGTTGTTTTTCCATTTATTATGTATTCCATGTATTATTTCTAGAACGGTTAATTCTAGTTGCAGAGCTTACCTAGTTGCAATTGCCAATGACAATATTTTTTCTTTATTCTTAAGAATTGTCCTTATTGTTGAAATTGTCAAATTCAATGCAGCGCCAATTTAAGATTGACGTTCACCAGTATCTGATCTTCTAATCAATTGCATTCTAGTTTCTAGGGAAATGCTTTTTCTTATTGCGTTATTTTCGTGTTTTTTTATTATCAGTCATGATAAAAACTAAAATCATAATATTTGTCACCATAGAAATCGTTATATTATATAAATTTATACTTACAATAACGTCAACAAATGTTTGAAATGATAAAAATGCGTTCGTATAACACCGTAAGAAAGAAGAAACACAGATAAACTGATTTGGATATCGGGAAGCCTAACGCTGAGTGCAATTTTGGGGAATCCCACAATTCAAATAAAAGAGTGTTAAACCGAAACAGCGCTAAACGAAACAGCGTTAAGCGAGATCTTACTGTAATTCATTGTTACTCGTCACAATCCAAAGCGCGTATCTTTTTGTGATGAACTAGTTCAAAATCGCTTTCGTCACTTAAAGATACAATTTCAATTTATTTATTTTTGGTATAAAGTAAGCGATAAGTTTTTTAGGTGACAGTTGGTTGGTCAGTTGCTTGTAAACGTCACGATAACCAGATATGCATGATCGAAGCTTTTTTTTTAAAAAAAAAAAATATCTAACTCCTTTCGAAATTGGTATTATTTTAAGAAAATGTGCTTTTCCGATTTGTTTGAAAGTTGGATCCCAGTATATATTTTATCCGGTTCTTCTTGTGTCCGTCTTCATAATTTATCAAATTATTGATAATGTCACTGTCATTTTGGCAGTTTCGTCTTCAATCAAGTGCGTGCTGCTAGCGCGTTGAGAGAAAGCAATTGAAACTGCATTGTTGGGAGATTGCTTGTAACAGATGAACATAACGTACTGAAGTGTATAAATGCACATTGATAGAAAACATTAACATAACACAGTGGTGCAACAGCCAGGAGGGCCAAGACCTACTGTGCCCAACTCAGTGTACATGACCCTGAGCCATGAGGTACACGAGCAAGTGGTCAGTCTGACGCAAAACCCCCAGTGTTAAGTTCCCGAACAAGCTTGGTACTCATTTATCGACCCACTAAAGGGGTGAAAGGTTGAGTCGACCTTGCCTAGCCTGGGGTTATAACCTCGGACATTTGGTTGGGAAGCGCGATGCACTAACCACTCAGCCACTGGGCTTCTGATAGAAAATATTACAGAGGCGAAAAAGCCATTGAAAATCATATACCACATAAAAAGATCACGCTAAAAAAATCGCACAAAAATAAGGTGCTAGTTTGATATCGTGGGACACGCGCCAAGTTCTTGTTTATGTTCGCCAAGATAGGCGATAGCATTATAATAAGGTTACCTTGATATATTTATCGTCTGGCGATGTGGTCGCCATGGGAATAACGCATACTAGAAATAACTTTTATTGGTTCTTTCCCATAGTAACCCTATTAATTATTGATCTTAATTCGACTTCTTTAAAAATGTATTAATTTTCAGTGTAATTGTTCTATTATTTCAGTCTTCTGTTTTATTTTGTGCTTTTTTCGAATTGGATATTTCTAATATCACGGGTGAGTACTAGAATATATTTTTTTTTAAAAAATGAGTGTTGCACTTTTAATTATTGCTAAAAATCGTTCATTTTCACTTTATTTTACTTTTTAAAAATGCTTTTTTGAACGTTCCTTGTTCGATGAAATTCGTAGAAGGAACTTGCAGTTTTTTGAATATTGCAAGTTTTCAATACTTTGTAATTGATATTCATTATTAATTTTAATATATATTATCTAATTACTTTATTAATAATATAATATAAAAATACAATTACTATTATATGTAATAATCATATAATATTCGTTATTTATAATTATTGTGTTCTTTTATATTTATTTATAAATATTACATATTACATTATTTATTTATAATTACTATTAAATAATATTATAAAATTATTATATACTGCATAATACTATATTATTTTAGTACATGTCACTTTTTATTAGATTATATTGATATTCATTTTTTAATGATTGTGATCTGAGTTATTCTCAATCTCTTCCTATATCCTTTATTTGAAATATATATATATTTCAATGTAGTTCAAAAAAATTCTTTATAATTATTTTGTATCATTAAATTACGACTAGGCCCTATATCTTGGATTCCGTTCCTGCGACAACAAGCGCTGCTTGTCGTGATTTCTTTATCGCGCATTGCCCCTTGATATCAAACTATATATATAGTTCCTGTAGTTCTTATGGTTGGTAGCTCACAAAAGGACGGTGGCCGGTAGTGTATATTTATTTTAAAAAATTGTGATCTGAGAACGCAATCAATGCATCTTAAAACATAACTTAATGATATAAGTGAGTATATTCCACATTTTTCTGGGAACCAGTGAAATTTTCTCGCGGACCACTAGTGGTCCACGGACAGCCACTTTGGCAACCTTCTAGTCTAATGGCTGATTTTTTTCTGAATCGATGTTTAAGTGAAAGAAAAATTTTGCATTTGCCGATTAATGTATACGAGTTTAATTAAAAATTACGTGTGTCTAACATATTTTTTTCATTTACTCAATGTCTCACACCCAATTGTAAATTTGATCGAGTAATCACACGCAATGACTTCAGCAATAAGGTGATTATACACAGAGTATTATCGTTTTCTGCTTATGATAATTAACGTCCCATAAAAGAAGATCTTGTGTGATTTCTATTATTTTATTAGTCAAATAAATAGAATTTGCAGCAATATTATATTGACGAAAAATCTTTGAAAATAAAGGAAGGCAGTTCTTAGATCTAACAACAAATTAATCATGACACGTTATTTCATGAGCAAACACATCATGGAAGATCATATATTTACAAATTAATCAATTTATAATGGAAAAAAATCGCAATGATTGCTTAATTTTTTCATGCCACGCATCCTTTTACTCATTCAAATATATTTGACTTTGAATATACAAGATTTTGTCCCATGTTTCATAAAAAAAGTAAGTACTTCCGTATGATACCGTCAACCAATTTTGTCAAATCAGAAGATGTCACCAAATGCCATGATATGCAACCATTATTGATAATCATTCGAACACAAGAAAAATGCTGAAAGTGTTTGGCAATATTTTTAACTGGTGGCATCTTTTGATTTAGAGAAATTGGTCGACGAATTAGCACGGTACCGAAAAGTAAGTCCTTTATATAACATAATAAAATTCAATAATAATATATAATCACTAGCTGGTATATCCTTTCTTCGGACGGGTGAATTGAAAAATTAAACAATAGAGATTGAAGGATAAAGAAGTTTTTAATGAGTTAATTTTGCATACATTGCAAATTAAACTACAAAAAAAACTTTTTGCACACCTCAGCTGAATCAAAAACCATACTTTTTAAATTTTAAGTTTGTAGGTCTAACAGCTGATAAAACGGATTTTTTTATTTATAACTCCTCCGTAACTCCATTGTGGGTCCATTTTAGAAACACCTTCCTAAGCTAATCTCTGCTCAGTAAAAGTAACATATTGTTACCAATTGTATATAATGAATGCTTAAAATAGTGTAAATAATTTATATCTGGATGTGTAATAGGTAAATAATACTTTCAGCTGCATTTATTTTTTGTTAAAATTGTAATATTCGCAAGCAACACCATTCCTTACTTTATAATGGCGATTCAATTGAAACATAGCGAAATTTTGGTGATAGAGCCAAGTTGGCATCATTTTTAGTGACCATGTTGGCAACTTGGCGATTCATTGAACGGTGTAGAATTCTATATGCTGTAGCGCTACCTGGTAGGAAGCTGGAGCAAAGAGAATAGCACAAAAAATTTCTACACAAAAAAACTACATATACCTGCCAATTTTCATACTGATCGGTTTAACGGGGTTGGAGTGATACGATTTCATATACACAAACATCCATTTTTATATAGATAGATATAACATATTTCAAAAAATTCTAAAAACAATATATTATAGGTTAGCTTAATTGTTTTCAGCTGAAGAGAACAAAGGTGCAATTTATTTATTAATTAAGGCATTTTTTCGTATTTAAAACATGAAGGACAAAAAGGAAAGCCTAGCTTTGAATAACATGAAAGTGATTATATAAACATTAAGCTCTCCACAGTAGCCAAGAAAACTTAGAAATAATCATATTCACAATACACTTTAAGACAAAATTTTCAAGGAGTTAATTTTTCTCTTAGCATCAATAAAAATAATATTTTCACTCTCATGCAGTTCCTATACATCGTAGTTAGGAAGAAGCAATTTTTTTCAACTCGTATTACTTTCATGTATGATTTCTTACCTTTTTGTCTCATGTATTAAGACTTATTTCTTAGAGCCACCTCAGATTCTATTTTCTTGAAAAAATATTTTTTCTTTCTTTCTATTAATTAGCCGTTAGATATTTTCTAGCTAAATTTATTTAGCAAATGTGTTTGGGTAATAAACTCATCACTATAATCTTCCAAAAAATTCGCCATTAAATACCATTCCCAAAAGTTTTTCAGTTAAGCTTTCGACAGTCAACAGTTAATTTTTGATTGAACCTCTTAAAAATGTATTGGTGAAAAAAATTACAGTTAATCAAATAATTGAGTTTATTGTTAAGTAGTGCCTTTGGATATTATGTTCTTTGTTTCTAAATCACCTCTAAGTTTTATTCTATAAATTAAAATTCAGTGATTAAAAAAAATTTGCGTCCCTTATAAACTGCAATGTTACATTGCTTTCTTTACTCAGATGCCTTTTGTTATCAAAGAAGTTTCAACTCGTCTTAAGATTTTTATGACTTAATTTCAAATATTTTCTTACTCTATTAAATATGTAAAATCTTAAGTCTCTTTGCTTACCTCATGATTTAAATTCGATTTTACAAGTATTTCCCAGTCATACGAAGCATTTCAAAAATATTGGTGAATGTATAAACTATTTTATTTTATTTGAATTTAAAAATTATCAACAACTAGAGTTTGTGACACCAAAATGCATCTGCTCAAGATACCCTGTTTGCTTGAGACGCACTAACAGAATACAGTTTAACATTTTAATGTTAAATGAATCCAAAGGATTTGAATAAATCTGTTCAATGGAATTTTAAAATTTGTACTAAATAGATGCTTAAGGTATATACACTGCTGGCTGCCGTAAATGCAACACCCTAAAGGAAGCATGCAAATAACATGAAATTTACAACATGCATTAGCGGAGGTGACATATGCAAATGATTAGAATTTCAGCCCAGACACACATCACGCTCGCCTGTGGCGCCACCTCAAAGTTCTATTTAAGGCTTGGAGATTTCAACGATTAAAAGTTCGGCAATCGTGTTCTTCATGTGTTTTTTTCAAAAAATGATCAGTTATGTCTCGTAGAAAACAGTGATCATCTTTTGATCAAGTATCCGAGTTCGACAGAGGAAGAATAGTGGCTTATAGAGATTGTGGATTACATTTCAGGGAAATCGGTAGTCGTGTTGGACGAAATCAAACAACTGTAATGCGCATATGTGACCGTTGGGTGCAGGAGGGTACGACGTGCATCCACTTCAGTGCACCACTTCACGTGAGGACAGGCAAATTGTGCGCATGGTAGTAACGGGTCGCTCAGTCACATCACGAACTGTAGCACAGACCATTGAGTCTGTAACGCATCATTCAGTGTCTGCGCGTACCATTCGACGCCGTTTACAGCAGAGTGGTCTGTCCGCAAGACGCCCATTGCTTAATCTATCCTTGATGCAGAACCACAGACGTCTCCACCGCCAATGGTGCGATGAAAAAAGGATGTGGGTGGCAGAAAGGAATAAATTTGTCTTTAATAACGAGTCACGCATCTGTTTGCAACACCACGATGGTCGGATTCGAGTCTGGAGACACCGTGGAGACAGGATGCTGAACAGCTGCGTTATGCACCACCACACTAGTTCTGCACCGGGTATTATGTTATGGGGTGGTATTGGATATAACTCTCGCATTCCTCTAGTACGCATTGCCGGTACTTTAAACAGCCAGCGCTACATCTCCTAGGTGTTGGAGCCAGTTGTCCTTCCTTACCTTCAGGGCTTGGCCACAGCCATGTTTCAACAGGATAATGCGCGACCACACGTAGCACGCATTGTCGAAAGGTTTTTCGTCAATCACCAGATTGAATTGCTTCCCTGGCCGGCTCGTTCTCCGGATCTTTCGCCGATAGAAAACTTGTGATCCATGGTTGCTCAACGATTGACTCAGATTACACCCCCAGCTGCTACACCAGATCAACTTTGGCAACGTGTGGGAGCTGCTTGGTCTGTTGTACCCCAAGAAGACATCCAAAGTCACTTTGAATCAATGCCGAGGCGTGTGGCAGCGGTGATCTCCAACAATGGCGGCTACTCTGGCTACTGATTCTGGCAGGAACCACACTTCACAGAAGAGTCTATAAATTTAATCATTTGATACTTGGTCAACATGTTATCTGCAAAATAAATTTTGTTGTGCTATCTCTTGTCTTTCTTGGTGCTGCATTTACGGTGGCCAGCAGTGTACATTTCGTATTACAGTAAGGTGCCGCCTAGCCAGTATGATGGTTATGACACTCGGCCTGTAATCGAGAAGGCGCGGGTTCAAATCCCGAATGAAGCATGGATGTATCCCCAGGAAAAGAAGTCGGACTTTCACCTGAAATGGATTCGTATCTCGAATGGAAAGTAGCGCACGCCTTTTTTTTTTTTTTAACTGAGATCAGCGTTTGTAATAAAGTCTATATTCTTCTATGATTGTATTGTATATTCCTGTTTATGTTTCTCTCGTTTTTCGTATGTATCCCAGGAGAGAGAGAGAGAGAGAGAGATGAAACGTTGCGACAACAACAACATTGCAGTAAGATACGACATCATTAGCGAGGCTGACTGCTGTGCCGTAGGGCCTGGGTTCGAATCCCGGTGAAGGCATGGAAGTTTATAAATATATAGTGTCTTTGCGGCATATGGGTACTCTAAATAGCCGTCGAGCCTCAAGTCCTCTCGTGAAATCAGAGGAAGAGGAAGAGAGGTGGGAGGCCCTGATCACCTCCATGGTGTTCCCCCTCAAAATTGAGTGGAAACGAGCCAAATCGTACTTTCATCTGTATGGTTCTGAAAGCTACGACTGGCGTACATCTGGCCCTTTGCCGCGAAGAATTTCGTGGGCCTCTATCTGACACCATCAAACATGTGGCATTAGCAACAACATTTCAGTTGTTTAATCAATATTTTTCGTGACTTATAAATAAATATTTCTTTTGAAAATATTATCTATGCATATTCCAGACAGGTCAGATAGGTGGCATTTGTAACAATAACGACACGATTGCTGCTTGGGTGTTTCGTTTCAGTCGTAAATTAGATACCACTTATAAAACCCTCTTATATTATTTATATATATATATATATATATATATATATATATATATATATATATATATATATATATATATTGTAATAATTAATATCTCGATATCATGCTGAACATTTATTTCCTTGTACTGTAGTAACTTTTTTGAACATAAAACTAATTTACCTGGGATTGGCCAGCTTTCATTTTAAATTCACCTTGTACTCTGAAATAACACAAGAGCTATTGGTGACGGATCTCGTAATTTTGAATCATGATCGAGTGGTAAGGACGGCATTTGAGCTGGCACTTCATTCTTCATTCTCCAAACATCCACATCACTGAACCCTTATAGGTCTAATATGAATCATCCCCTCACGCGGTTATTGTTCAGTGTGTCGCTAGGACTCGAACCCACGACAAGAAAACGATGCTGCAACCATGATCACTCGGCTATGGTGGCCCAATTTACCTGGTAACATATAGAGATTTAAACTTCTAAATTTTTATTCAAACTTATTCAACTTCAAACTTGCTATTTTATATGCCTACTATACATGGTGTTGCTGAATTTGACCAGTAAATTTAGTGCTTACTTTCTTACTTACTCCAGAGAACCGAGCTCACCCAAAGGGTTTAGAGCTGCATCCGACCCTCCGAGAAGATATTTTATTTGCGAATTAAATGAAAGACATGTACAAAAAGGTCCCGAATGAGGGACCCTCCCCCAAAATTCTTGAAAACCGGGGAACAATACAGCAAAAGTACTTTACAGTTACAATGCAAATACAAAAATAAGAAAGAAAAGAAATCACAAACACACGCACACACACAGCTGCTATCTTCTAATGAGAAGGAAAAACCTTAAAACAGACATAGGACAACAGGGGGAACCACTCTCAATAGGGATTGCAAACATAGGGAGGGAAGGAAAGTTAGGTAAGGAGATAGAAGGTCCAAACTTTTTCTCTAATGTATTGTTGGGAAGACTCGCGTGGTATCATTTCAACTGTCTTACAAATAAAAAAAAATAATAATAAAATTATCCAATACAAATGCACCAAACAGAGCAAAAGAAAAAAAGAGAGAGAAAGAAAGACAGGAAACAAAAATAAATAAAATCTTTTTTAAATCAAATTTCCAGTTGGCGCCAACACTTCATGTTGATGTCTTCCCCCTTAATTGGTTCTTCAGTTGAAGAAGAAAAAAACACCGGAAAGATGGTTAGTTTTTTCGAGTCCTCCTTCATCTATAGTTTAAAGAAACATAAAGGAAGAATAAAGCTGGGTAAAATAAACAAATAAATAGAGGAAGAAAAGGGGGAAAGAGAAATTATTGAAGACGTAACTTTTGCTAAAGGAGAAAAAAACAACAAACAAACAACAAACAAATTTAGTGCGGTGGGTACGACATATCAACATAAAACATGGGTTCGCAAACCCCATTTAGTCGATGAAAATCACGATATTAGTAGCCGTCGGGAGACCAATGACTTAGACGAGGGGAGGACCCAAATAAATGCGGAGATATACGTATTCTACCCGAACACCTCAATAGCGTAATAAACCTTGTATTCCTACAGCACATCTTGGAGTTGCTGCAGGGAGTACCAGAATGTGTGGTTCAAGCACGTTGGTTTATCCCTGCATTGTTTCTACCCTTTCGTAAGTTCAAGTTGTGAAGGTCCCCTTGGACCTCACTTTGAGAACGAGAATAAATTGGAGTCATGTAAGAACCAGTAGCCATTTTTATAAATAACTTTCTTTATTTGGTAATCTTTCCCAAATAGAATCAAAGACTTTTAATAACAAATATATCAAGAAATAGCTATATGAGGTTTAAACAAGGGTATTTCCTTTAAATTAACTTAAATATTTAAGGATCCAATTAATTAACAATTAGAATATCGATCACGCAGAGATTACCACGATAAGAGATCCCAGAATTATATTCTATAATGTTCTTATTGAACATTTAACTTTAATCTCAGTCCTAATATAAATCTAATGAGACTTCAAATATAAATCAATATTTACCACACTGAATCTCAAGTCTTCTTGAGATTAAATTATCCAACAAGAAATCTTCTCAATTATAAATTTAACTTCACTATTATAACTTTTTGCTTCAGTCTCTCTCTCCTACTGCTCTAACTTTACTATTCCGTTTAACTTAAATTATCTAATCTGCATAACAAGGAATCCTGTCCCCTTTTTGGAGTTGATTGGAAATAGGTAGGGAATTAAATTTCCCTAAAAAAGACGACTCAGAAGGTTAGTGATAAAGTTCCGTATAGATTTGTCACAAAGTCTGTGTCACTAAATACCCTCGTATAGAGAGGTTGATGCACATTAAATCTGTTGAGACTCAAAATCCATCGTCAATTGCATTGATGCTTCTTAGTAATGTGACGTTAAGGCTACAGTGGACAGTAAAAAAAAAAAAAAAATTAATTTTTTACAAACATGCCCCAAATTTTTACTGGCTGTATGTAACTTAGAACTAAAACCATATAAAAAATTTGGTGAGAAAAAAATGATTAATTTTTAAGAAATTTAAAATTTTAAAAAAATTTTAACGAAAATTTCAAAACGTTCCATGCGTTTTGATTTTTTTTTAAATTTCATGTTTTCACCTGATTTAACTTCTTTAAGCAATTCTTTACAAATGTATGCATACAATGTAATGTTTTATATGATAATTTACAAAATATGGGTAAACGCAAATTTTTATATAAAAATTTCAAGAATTTTAATGATTTCCTACATAAAAAACTTTAATTTCTTCTTTCACCCTATCACTATTACTACAATGCATCCAAGAATTTATAAGTATACATTAGATGAATACTTTTGGAAAGTTTTGTTATAATTCGACTAAAATTGCAACGCATGGAACATTTTGAGTTTTGGTTTCGAGGCAAATTTTTGATTCTGAGAAAAACAGTTTTTTTTTTTTTATTTTAAAAGGAAATTAACTTATTTTTTAAAAAAAAAATTAAAGATATAAATATGAATTTGAAAACACTAATATCATACAAATATAAGATAGATGCAGAATATATATACATAAGGTTCTGCAATATTTATTGTAACAGTCACATTGACACGTGATATATACAGTGATAAAAATTGAAGTAAGCTAGAACTTTCTTATAATATCTGAAGTAAATTAGCAGAATGTATTTCATTGTTTTATCTCAACCAGATAGTATATTATATATTTCATTAATCATGATGAGTAAAAATAAAGTATTTCAAAGAGATTAAATTACAAAAATTCAATGCTTTCGAGGAAGGTTTCATTTTTTAGAACAACAGCTATTATTATTCTAAAGGAAAAAACTTAGTTTTTTAAAAACAATTAAAGACATTCATATAAATTTGAAAAACACTAATATCATAAAGATAAGATAAACATAGAATATATGTATAAGATTCTGCAATATTTATTGTAACAGTCACATTGACATGTAATATATATAATGATAAAAATTGAAGTAAGCAAGAACATTCCAATAAAATCTAAAGTAAATTAACAGAATGTATTTCATTATTATTTCATCAACCAGATAATATATTATATATTTCATTAATCACAATGAGCAGAAATAAAGTATTTCAATACAATTAAATTACAAAAATTCAAAAAAATAACAAATCTAATTACACATAACAAGAAAACTGTTTGCTAAGTCTGATAAAAAAATTTAAAAAGCACCGGCACTATAGGCTGCATTTGTATTCGTGGCATTTCTTTTCCTTTTTTTTTTTGTAGAAATATTCTGAGAAATGCGTCGTTTATCTTGTCTTTCTGCAATAGTCAAAGAAAAACTGTCATTTAGACATGAGTCCTCTTTCGCTTCAAGAGATTTTACATAGCCCAAATTGTGCTTTTCAATGGCATCCGTTACTGCTATTTCCAGCCTCCTTTTGGAGACGAATACCTCTTTTGGGCATTTTCGCCAAATGCAGCTATGCAAACTTTCATTCGAATTTTGCGTCTTGCCTGCTACGCATCTTTCAAGAATGGTGTCTGAAGCTAAACGTTGATAAACAGGCATAATTTTCTCCACTACTTGTGGCGACAAGTAAGTTTTCATGGAACTGTGTGACCCTGGGGTCTCACCTTTGGCTATAGCTCTTTTATAGAAACACCATGATGATTCCCCTTCAGGACACTTACCATGCATAGGCTTTTTGTCAGTTGACGAGCAATGCATCAGGCTGGCATATATAGCAGTTTTCATTTTATCGGTATCAGGGACATTATCTTTTATTGCCTTTCTATAGTAATTTTGCAACTTTGTGATGTTTTTATCTGTAAGGCTTCCCTGCTTACGCCCACCAAGAGTCACTTTTTTCACCTTCCATTCTTTCACTTTGTTACGTAACGATGTGCCTAGCCTCTTTGCAATATGATTCAGGCACTCCTCCTTTTCAATTTTTATATCAGAACCATATATTTTATTGTCCGACAAAAATTGAAAAGTTTTTGAGTCACCATCACTCAGCATGGAAACGAATCTCATTTGGCAATCACTAATTGATCGCCTCCACATAATTAGTGCAGCGTGCATCTCCATGGCTCCAGAAGTTCCATCGAAATTTTTGTCACACTCATCCGCATGTCCTTTTTGCCATATGTGGAACTCCGCACTATCGACTCCCATATCTCGACCAGCAACTACACAATTATGACAGTATTTCGACAATACTTCAAAGTCAAGGACAAGTCCACTAAGGATATCGATGATTATTCCTAATCCTAGGTTAGATGTATGTCCTCGTTTTTGCCAAGTACCGTCATATGATACACTCACATCAATTATTTCCTGATTTTTTAGAGAAGCATCAACTTTACGTGAGCTTCTCTAGCAGCTTGACGTGACATTTCGAGCATTTTTTTCTTCACCTCTTTGTTTTTCACGGATAAGTTGTGCATGCATTTGGCAAATGTTTTTCGGTCCATTGTTGGCATGTTGAGCACAGATGAAAACGTTTCCAAAGCAGCATGCCCTCTGCCTATGGATAGGAAGGCACTCACCAGTTTGCTGTTTATATCGTGTGAATTTTTGGCCTCTTCTTGGAAACTTGAAAAAACACTTCCATAGCTTTCATGGCATGATTCGCATAAAAGAGTTCCATCTTTGTAGAATACCCCATGGAATGGTGTTGTTTTATAACAAGGGTACAGAGTTTGTACAATATTAGTACAGTTTTTACAAGGAACTTTCTGCAATAATTCAGAAAACACAGCCTTGTGGGTGAAAATATAGCTTGCCTCAGGTTGGGAAGATGTACTCGGTTCAGACAATGTATCTCTCTGCAATACCATACTATTACTGTTTTTTTCATCAAGAGTTTTAGAAGATTTCTGCCATCGCTTCTTGCTATTTTCTGCCAACATCTTTCTCCTTTTGGTAGGACGACCTTTAGGTTTTCTATATCTCGATGATATAAGATCCATTATAAAAATTTTAAATAACAAAAGCAATTTAAAATGAACTTTAGTTCTGAAAAGAACTTTTTGTTTTGGTAAAATCAATATAAAGTTTGAATAAAATTGAACGAAAAATGCAAACGCAAGTTCGAACGAATTGTAAACAAATAATGCCGATTTAGGTCTCAGATACAGTTAAAACAAATTGTTGCCATCCAGACCTTGATAAATTAACATTTAAAAATAAAAATTAGAGAGGCTATGTCTACAGTAAATAAAATTCGTACTGTCAAAGTACATGACAGCTTTGTCAGCATGACATCAGAATGTAAACAAAGGGGCGTGGTCATGAATGACTGAATCGGAACTACCCCATAACTCAGTAAAAAATGCATGAAACCAAAAATTTTTTTTTTTGCGTTTGATAGAGAAGCTAATATAATATTAAAATAAGCCAAAAAAAAATTTTCGATGTTTTAGTCAATTTTCCACATTTTAACTGTCCACTGTAGCCTTAATGCAATCTTATTGCTTACGTTAGTGTTTCTCAAAGTCTCAATATTTGCGATCCAATATTCAATCATGATTTTTATCGCCCCCTACAACAATAATGTATTGAATTCAATAATACTATACTTTGACGCTAAAACTACAATGTGACTTTAACCTCTTGCCACCGGCGTATATAAACGTCTTGGTCAGAAAAGTATTAATTGACCCGGACGTATATATACGTCTTTCCGAAGTATGATCTTTACTGTTCACTGCTATTCATAAGATTGTTCCGAAGGTTTTGAAAAACAGTAAAAGGACCCCTTCCAATACATGAAATACGCTCGCCTACGTGGAAAACGGTGGGATTGGGGAGCAAATCCCATAACTTTTAGTAGGCAATTAAGGGATTGATTATAAACCCTACAAATTATGAAGATAAGTGTTTATTTTTGTATATCATTTTATATATGCCAAGTCCATCGAGTCATTGGTAATTATTATTGAAAAACATAGCGAAATGTTAACAATAGAGTCAAGTTGACAAATGTCTCGCTAGTTTCGTAGCTCGAGATTTATTAGAGCTTTGTAAGATCCGCCGTGTAGGGGCGCGATGCACGTTAATACTTTATCCACCACATTATGATTCACTGAAGTTTTTTTCATGCAATTATTTTTTTAATCACTACATTTACAAACTAAGGGATATACATAAACAAAATACTCCACTTTGGAAAATTTAATCCGTTAGAGCTAATAAAAGATATTCCACTGTAAAATTAATTATATACACCGTTCACTTAAAAGAAGTAGTGAAATCATTTTCCAAGGTCTTCACTAACATACAAAAAGATAAGACACTTAAATTTTGACATAAACTATTATTTCGGGACAAAAATAATAATATTTGCAATCCGCTGAAAACGCCGTCAGCTGAAACCGCAATATCTGCTGCAAAACTATTCGGCTTCCCCGCTAAAATACTCATCATAGAACCCGTGCTGCCATACATCTTGGACGAGTGGATTTTAAAGAATATTCCTGCTAAGTATTGGTAGAATATTCCTTCTAAGTTGGTGTGCTGTGGTAGTTAGGAGAAGGGGGTGCCAGCTCAGGTGTCGTCCACATCACTTGACCATGGTTCAAAATTACGTGATACGTTGCCAAAAGCCCTCGTGCAGCTGAACAGTGCAATGTTAATATTCACTCACTCACACACTCCAAAAAATACAGTACAGTAGTTATAATTATTTTTATACTTAAAAACGCAATATCTGCTTATTCAATTAAAATTATAGCGTTATAGTTAACTACTAACCACAAATAAATTTTGAAAATTTGTCCAAATGATGCAGTGTGAAAGAGAAAGTTTATTTACTTTAAGTACCAGAACCGATAAAAGCATTTATTTTGAAGAAAATCAATTTATTTCTACCAAATGTGCATAATAAATCATAAAAAAACATTAAAATAAAGAGAGATTTATAACAACTTCTCCCTTCAAAGCTTAGTTTTATTCTGAAATAAAAAAATAGGCATTATTCTGATCACAGGAATTAATTAGAAGCGATTCCCTTGCGTAGCCAAAACAAAAAGAGTTTTTCACAAACAAAAGATAGATCTATGCTGTGGTGGGCTTTTTTGCAACGCAAGCCAGATTTGCTTACAGATGCCAGAATTTTTTCCTACTTACTTGACAAATATCGTTATATTTTGGACACTTTTTACAAATTTTTATAAATTATAGCCTATGTGTTATTCTGATGTATAAGCTATATTACTGTAAAGTTTCATTAAAATCCATTAAGTTGTTTTTGCGTGAACGACCCACAAAGATCCTCACAAACTTTCACATTTATAATATATATTAGATTAAATTCTGCTAATTTTAATGCCCATCTCATCATTCTATTTGACAAATTTTTCCATGTGTTAAACGTGTCAATGCAGCGTGATCCGTAATAACGTTAATTGACAGAGAGACTAAATACGTTCTGAATTTGTTCAGAGCCCAAACCACACTGCTAAACATTCCCTCTCTGTTACAGTGTAATTCCCGAGAAGCAAATACACTGCTCAAAATAATTAAAGGATATTGCGGTTTTAGGTGGATCTTGTGGCTGGGAATCTTTTTAGCTGATTGATACATGGTTGACAGACGTAGTAGGTTATATGAGAATAAATTACACATGTTTGGCAGAAAAAAATGCATTTTATTGCGCATTTGTGTACAAAAGGAAAAAAACACAATTTGTGCATCTGAGAAAAAAATAAGAAGAAAAGGTGTTTTCTTCAAAGGAAATCATTTTCAGTAGGGGGTATGGTTTCCACGGACGGCCAGCAACGTTGAGCACCTTTGAGACATGGAGTCAATGAGGCTATTTATCACGAGTTCGGGTATTCTATCCCACTCTTCCAGAAGAGCTCTTTTCAGTTCTTGGAGAGTTTGTGGGGGTGGTTGGCGGCGAGCAACTCGTCTTCCTAGAGTGTCCCAAACATGCTCTATTGGATTCATGTCTGGAGAACACGCTGGCCATTCCATTCGTACGATTCCTTCCTCGAAAAGGAAATCCTCCACCAGGTTATCACGATGTGGGACCTGCAGTTATCATCCATTAAAATGAAGTCATCTCCGATTGCTGCAGCGTAAGGGACTACAATAGGTCTGAGGATCTCATCCCTATATCGGCGAGCAGTCAGAAGTCCATCTCGAAAGTTGTAGAAGTCTGTGCGCCCGTCAATGGAGATGCCACCATACACCAACACTCCCTCAACGCCAAATCTGACACTTACGTGCACGAACGCAGGATTATTCTTACTACCACGGTCCCTCCAGATGAAAATACGCCTATTATACGGATGAACAAAAAAACGGGACTCATCAGAAAACAGAACATTGCTCCATTCATTTCTCCTCCAGTTCACATGCTCTATTGCCCACTCCCTGTGGTCGCGACGATGCCTTGATGTTAGTCTAACACATACCAACGGTCGGCGATCATACAGACCTACACCATGAAACCGGTTTCGGACAGTATCAGTTGAAACCGTGGTGCCAGTAGCCGAGCGAAGGTGTTGTTGGAGAAGAGTAGCGTTCATATTTCGGTGTCTCCGAGCCGTTAACACTAAATAACGATCTTCATTGGGCGTTGTTGCCCGTCTACGACCTTGTCCTGGTCTTCTGCCTGCACTTTCAGTCTCCAAAAAACGGTTCCAGATCCTGGAAATCACACTTTGTGACACTCCAATGGCTTGCGCTACTTCGACTTGAGTTTGGCCCCCTTTTAACCTACCAACAATTCTCCAAGCTTCTGAATCGGTTAAATGACTTCGCTGAGACATCGTACTCATCGAAACAAAGCAGTCACTGAATGCCGATCATCCTTGTCTTCATTTCAGTTGAAAGTCAAATTTCATTCGCTGCCGCTGAAGCGACGTTTTTGACGTCGAACTCAAAATTAGCATACTCCACAGTTTGAAAATCAGAAAAATTTGTATTTGTGATTCTCTTTTTCCATTTTTGGCAAAAAAAAATTCGCTTATATCTTTATTTGATATAAAACTTACAAAATCCTTTAATTGTTTTGAGCAGTGTACTTCTGGTCTCTGCTCTTGGTTTAGAACTGCTCCTACCCCTATTGAGCTTCCATCCGTAAATAACTCAAAAGGCTTTTTGAAATCCGGTAATTTTAAAACTGGTGCTTTTGTTATGGCCGCCTTGACCGTGTCGAAGGCTTTCTGTGCCTCAATTGACCAACAAAATTTCTTTAGTTTTCGTTTAAGATTATAAAGAGGCTCGCAAAGATCAGCATAATTTTTAATAAATTTTGCCTACCACTGGGACATTCCTAAAAATTTCGACACCTCTTTAAAATTTCGTGGTGGTTTCATTTCAACTATAGCTTGAACTTTTTGTTTCATCTGTTTTAATTATTTCCTTATTAATAATTAAACCCAAATATTTTAACTCATCACAACCGAATTTACACTTATCTTTTGTTTAATATTAACCCCGCCTCATGTAATAATCGAAAAACTTGTTTCAAATTCTCAATATGTTGAGTGAATGATGGAGACGATATTATAACGTCATCCATATAAACATTCACAAACTTCCCTATCACGGGTTTGAGAATTATATCTATTGCCTTCTGAAAATTGGGAGCCGCCACTGACAAGCCAAATGGCATTCGGTGAAATGCGTAAGTGCCATTTTTGTGACAAACGCAGTCTTAACTATATCACTAGGGTTTACAGCCAACTGAAAATATCCTGACCTAAGGTCGAGGGCCGACATTATTGCTGTGTGTTGAATGTTCATTATTAAATCATATATTAAGGGTAAAGGGTACCAGGGATACTTTGTAATTGTATTAAGTTTCCGATAATCGACAGCAAATCTATACGCTTCAGGATTATCCAGCGGTAACCCATTATTTTTTTCGACATAACACAACTGGTGACGCGTACGGGAATTGGATGGGAATAATGTTTCCTTCTTTCAACATTTTGTCTACATGATAATCGAGTATCTCTTGCTTCCCCCTATCATAACAATACGGACGGGAAACAACCGGTCAATCTTATGATATAAAACATGTGTAGCCCCGGTTTATCTGAAAACAATCCTTGAAAACAATTAAATAAAACTCGCAACGCCTGTTTCTGTTTTTCCTCTAACTTTGTCTTAGAAAGATATATTCCTATTTTTTTTTCTCCTCAATCGTCTTAACTACCTTACCAATCTGCGAATCAGGAATCGCCAAGGATTTCCAATCAAAGTCCAAAATGATCTTTGGTCACTTATGAAATCTATCCCGAGAATATACATGGGTATTCCAAATCTGCCAACTGGAGATTCAGAAATTCATCACTAGAGGGCTCCAGGAGTCGAAACCGAAACTTTCTGCAGGCACTCCTGGAGGAGAAAAAATTCGCCATTCGGATTCGGACTCTTAATTCTGAGATATTGAGATTCTTACTATACGATATTTACTGTCTGCATTGAGCAAATGTAATTCATTTATTCGAAATAACAAGTTGTAATCAATTCTTATTCGAAATCGAATAATATCTGATTTGTACCATCCTGTGAGAATTGGAATATACATTAAATAGAAAACCTGGAAGAGGTGAGTCCTTTCTTTTGTTGAATTTCTTTTGTATGAAAATTCTTGATGTGTACTATTCTATATTTAAGTCTAATCGTTTAAAACAAAATTCTTAACTCTAATTCTAATCTAATCTAACATACATATTTTTGGTCCGTCGATTTGCCGAAGAGCCCGATGGATAATGGCTTCTAAAGCAAAAATCTTAAAATCAATCCAACATTTTGATAATGTTGGAAAAGAGATCGAGAGATTCGAGGAGAGAATTCGTGACGCAATCGCCGAACCGGATTGCTCGGCTGCGCTAATTGATGTATTAAAATCTAAAATCGAGAAATATGAGAAAAAATTAGAAGAGACATTTTCCGAATTGAATATAGATGTAGGTGAAGAAAAATGGGAAAAATACCTCGATATGCAGGATTCATTATTAAATTGCTCTGTATCGTTAGAAAAGGTGACACATACATTCAAAAAAGAAACCGGAAAAGAAAATTTGGAAAATAAAAATCTAGTTGCAAAAAAAATGCCTAAACTTGAATTGCCACAATTTCATGGGGAAATGGAATATTGGATAACTTTCAAAGAATTATTTCAGGCCACGGTAATTGATAATTCAGATTTAACAGAAATAGACAAATTGCAATATTTATTTGCGTCAGTAAAGGGTAACGCTGCTAAATTAATTCGAGGTTTCGCAATTAAAAAAGAAAATTTAAAAATTGCTGGGAATTATTATGTGAGAGATATGAAAATAAAAATCAGTTAGCAAATTGCCAAATTAACAAATTATTTAGTATACGTACAAACAAAGCAAACTCGGCAAAACAATTGTTTGAAATACTAGATAATTGTAACGAAAGTGTAATAAATCTAACTGTATTAGGGTTGGAAATAAATCAATTGAGTGAGCTAATAATCATAAATCACTGCACTTCTAAACTACACGAAGAAATTGCTCATCGCTGGGAGTTAACCTTGAAACCAGATACTTATCCAACACTGCAAGCATTTCGTATGTTTGTAGAATTGGAGGCACGTGCGTTAGGTTTATTAAATGGAAATGCAGACGCTCCCAAATCGAAACTCGGAACAAGTAATCAAATTATTAACAAATCGTACGAAGAGAGTAGAAAAAATGTAGGGTTTGAAAAAGGAAGTCGGTTTAGTCAGCGAAATTTCAATCAACCAAAGAAATCGTTAGTATTTAATGCAAACTTAGATAAAAATTATTCATTCTCATGTGCGATTTGTAAAGAAAAACGCGAGTCATCCGTTATATAAATGTCCTGTTTTTAACCGAATGAAAGTTGAAGAGAGAATAAAAGCCATTAAAGGGATTTGCTGTACAAATTGCCTCAGAAAAAATCACACCACGCCTGAATGTAGAATAAACATCGGATGCAAAGTCTGCAAAGATCGTCACCATACTTTATTGCATGTTTATAACGTAAACGGTTCCGCGTTGAGTGAAAATAGTCAAAACGTAGTGGCGGTTTCTCGAGGTTGTCAGCTGAAAGGTAATAAACAAACCAGTCCCGTGCTTCTTTCGACCGCGATCATAAAAATAAAGCCTAAGTCGGGAAAATGCATTGAATGCAGAGCTTTAATAGATAACGCTTCACAATTATCTTTAATTTCGGGAAGGCTTAAAGAAAAATTAGACATCCCTGTAAAATCGGAAAAACATAAAATTTCGGGAATCAACGGGGTAGATGCAGAAACTTCACTACATAGTTGTACAATCGAATTCACTCCTCATTTCTCGTCTCTAAAATGTAATCTTGAAGCTATAGTAGTTCATAAAGTTACATCACCTCTTCCTAATTTTCAATTTGAAAATCGCCAATTTCCACATTTAAAAAATCTGAAACTCGCAGATCCAAATTTTCACATTTCAAAACCAATAGATGTATTATTAGGCGCGGAAATTTATGCAGATCTGTTGGAAGGAATACCTATTTTTGGACCTGCTGGAACACCAACATCTTTACCTACTAAATTGGGATATATCCTCTCTGGAAAAATCTATGCACCTCCTCTTAAAAAATCCATAGTTAATTCTAGTTTAAACGACCAACTGTCAGAACTTTGGAAACTCGAAGAAGTTCCTAAAACTAATGCTAAAATTCAAATTCCTGATCCTTGTGAAGAAAGTTTTTCAAAATCGGTGAAAAGAAATAATGAAGGTAGATATATTGTTAATCTTCCCTTTAAAGAAAATAATACTCTCGGTGAAAGCAAAGAAAAAGCCGTACAATTATTGTATGCCTTAGAAAATAAATTTCACAAAAATCAACAATTCAAGGACAATTTTCTAAATTTCATGAACGAGTATTTAGCACTCGGACATATGCGTGAGATATCTGAAAAACGGGATGACGAAACACCTAATTGCTACATTCCTTATCATATGGTAATAAATGAAAAATCTACCACAACCAAATGTCGTGTTGTTTTTAATGCTTCGTCTAAAACAAAAAATGGTAAATCATTAAATGATGTTTTGATGACAGGGCCTAAGTAACAAACGGAAATATTTAATCATTTAATTAAATTTCGATCGTACAGGGTAGCATTCGCAGCTGATATCGAAAAAATGTATCGCCAAATCTTAATTTCGGATGAAGACTGTAAGTATCAAAGAATTGTTTGGCGAGCCACTCCCTCTGATTCATTAAAGTCCTTTGAACTCCAAACTATCACGTATGGTACTTCATGCGCACCGTTTCTCGCTTTGAGAACGCTGCAGCAGTTATACCAAGACGAAGAACAAAACTTTCCCTTAGCAGCAAAAATAGCGCGGGAAAATATTTATATAGACGATCTGTTATCGGGTGCAGTCACAGAAGTTGAAGCAAAATCGATTATCATTGAAATTCAAAATTTACTGAAATCGGAGGGTTTTATTCTTCGAAAATGGTCAAGTAGTCACCCAAAGGTTCTTCAAGATCTAGATACATCACTTTTAGCTTCGAAGCCGTTACATTCTCTAGGTGATGAAGAATCTAAACAACGCGTGCTAGGGTTAATCTGGAACTTGAAAACAGATTCGATTCAAGTTAAAGTAGTACATGAAGAAATTGTAAAAAACAAAAAGACAATTACTTTCCGTCATTGCGCAAATCTTTGATCCTCTAGGACTATTCTCACCCTCGGTTATAACTCTCAAAATAATGTTACAAGAGTTGTGGAAATCTAAAGCCCTTTGGGATGATCCTATACCCTCATCCATTCTGGAAAATTGGAATAAATTCACTAAAGAAAGTAAATATTTAAATTCAATTTCAATACCTCGTTTTATGGGGATTGATCAAAATTCTGATATCATATTACATGGATTCTGCGACGCCTCTACAAAAGCGTACGCCGCAGTCGTCTATCTCAAATCTAAACAAGAAATACATCTTGTAAGTGCCAAAACCCGAGTTGCTCCAAGTCAAGCAACTTACGATACCAAGATTAGAACTTTGTGGAGACCTACTATTAGCAGAACTCATATCAGTGATTCAAAAAGCACTCAGAACTAAACCAGCTGAATGTTTTTTTATGGACTGACTCCACAATTGTCTTAAGTTGGCTTATAAAACCCCCCATTAAAGAAAACATTTTCGTAAAAAATAGAATAACTAAAATTTTAAATCTAACCTCAACCGATGAGTGGCATCATATTCCAGGAAAACTTAACCCCGCCGATTGTGCGACTCGTGGGTTATCCCCCCAACAGTTAATGAATGTAGATTATTGGTGGAAGGGTCCAGATTGGATCAACAATGATTTAAAAGAAGAATTAGCATCAGCCAAAATTCTAACTACTTGCACAGTCGAAGCTGATTCTGTATTATATTCTATACCTTTGATCGTTAAGTCAAATCCGTTAGAACCTATCATCAGTAAATTTTCAAACTTTACCAAACTTATTCGAGTTATTGCTCTATGTAAAAGATTCATCAATAATTGCAAATCAGGATCTAAGGTAAAAGGACAATTAAAATCAGAAGAAGTAGAGTCGGCACATAAATTTCTTGTGAAAACCATTCAACAAGCCGAATATTCGCAAGAAATAAGTCATTTAAAATATCATAAACCCATACCTAGGTCCAGTAAACTAATATCTTTAAATATATTTTTAGATGAAGATGAAATTCTTCGGGTAGGTGGCAGACTTACCAAACAGCCTACTCTCTCATTTCATCAAAAATTTCCGATAATCATTCCCAAACATCATCCTATAACTACTTTAGTAATTAGACAATTCCACCTTCGTGGTTTTCATTCAGGAACTCAAATGACATTATCTTTAATTCGGCAACACTATTGGATACCGGATGGACGATCGACTGTTCGACGAGAAATAAAACGATGTATCGAATGTTGTAGATTTAACTCTAAACCATCGTACCCTAAAATGGGAGATCTACCGAAACAAAGAATCACCCAAACTCGCCCATTTGAAATCGTCGGCATAGACTTTACCGGACCTATTTTGACTAAATGTCAACACCTTCGAAAGGCTAACAAATTTAAGTCCTATATCTGTCTTTTCATATGTCTAGCTACAAATGCAGTTCATCTTGAACTCGTCTCCACTTTATCAACTGATGCCATGCTAGCCGCACTGCGTCGATTCATTGCTCGACGTGGTCATCCGTCTGAAATCCATTCGGACAATGGCACTAACTTCATAGGAGCCAACAACTACTTGAAACAACTCTATATGCTAGTGAAAGAACACTCAATACAAAAGTATTCTACAGATAGAAATATTAGATGGAAATTCATACCCCCCTATGCTCCGAATTTTGGAGGTCTTTGGGAGTCCTCAATCAAGTTGGCCAAGAGGCATCTTATCAAAACCTGCAAAGGACATCTTCTGAGTTTTGAAGAACTATCGACTCTGTTGTGCCAAATAGAAGCGTGCATCAATTCTAGACCCCTGGTCCACTTTCCAGTGATCCAGCAGATATACGAGCTCTCACACCAGGGCATTTCCTTATCGGAGAACCCTTACTCGAAATTCCTGAGAGTAAATCAATAACTAATACTTCTTTAAGTCTCTCTTGCAGATGGAAAAGTCTTTTGAAGCTACGTCAACACTTCTGGGATCGTTGGCACAAGGAAGTTCTACATCACTACCAATCCAGGCCCAAGTGGAAAGCTTCCCAATCTGAGGTACAAGTGGGCAATCTAGTTCTGATATCTGATGACAGCAGACCCCCTCTCTCCTGACCCATGGCAAGAATACTAAAACTCATACCAGGCACGGATGGAACCAATAGAGTAGCCATTCTACAAACCGGATCTGGACTAACTCGTAGATCGATTAAGGGGTCACAGGGGTGTTAATCTTGGATTTTTTCGAATTTTCGAAAAAAATATATGTTGTTCCTCATTTTCTTTTGAACATTTTGATACCAACCACGTGATAGTACTACAAAAACTTCGAAAGTTATTCGAAAAATTCCAAACAGCAATTTAGTAATAACAATGTTTAAATGGCTACATGCCACACCCACTTTTTCTTGATTTCCGCATACGTTTTATTTTTCTGTTTTTAAAAAGCCTCATGAAATATTTTAAACACTTGCTTAATTGAGAAGGAAGCTTGCAACTCAACACACGTTTTTTTAAAGTGTTTTGATTCTGTTTTGGTAATGCTAGCACGTTGTTTGCTTATCGAAATTCAAAACAGCGTTGTTTAAAACCATTTATCAAAATTGAAAATTCTCGATTGAAATGGAGGTAAACTCCTAGGAGAGCCCCCACCCTTGGTGCCAAACCGGAAAAAGCGCCAAGCGAAAACGAAATGGCGCCAAGCAAACCCGACAACGGTGACAAGTAAATATAGCAGTATAAGATGGATGCGCAATGAAAATACATGTAAACAATACAGAAATTTAACATTTAAGATAAAAAATATAACAACAGCACTCACTTTCTTATTGTTGATCCTTCCCAAGTGGAGGGTAAAGTGTAACAACTGCTTTTAAAAAATTCTGGAAAGTCTCGTCGCTGAGTGAGTGATCGCGAGAGCGCCGCCATAAATACTCAGCGAGGTAATGGTCGAACATGCCTTCTGCGTGGCTGGTGTGATTATGGAGAAAACGTTTTATTGCCGATTAACTTACTATTGGAAAACCACGAATTCTTTCTTATACTTCTGCAAACATCATGCGTATTCACACCTTTTATTCGACATCTCCATTCAAATCCATCCAAAACAACACTCTTTCGTTCATTTAATCCCATTTGCTCATTACATTTAGGACATTCATAACTTGAAGCAATTAATCCTTCTTTCATACACCATTCAATCAATTCTTTCTTGCCTCTAGCATTCAATAACGTAAAAAATTCTAACGTGTATTCACTTACAAGCGCAGCCATACTTTCAACCCGGTGCCCAACAACAAAATGAAATTTGAAATGCGCGCCCACAAATGATGAAAATTCTAGAAAAAGTTAGGGTTGCCATATGTTGTATTTAAAAGCAAGGTTACCACGACGGCGCAATTATCGCCAACCAAAGTAATTCGCGCCAAGGGTGGGGGCTCTCCTAGGAGTGAACCGAAATGGAAAATACTCATCGTAGACCTTCAGGTAAACGTCCTAAGAAAAGAAGAGATTTAGAGGGAATCAATTCATGAAGGTATGTTCTCATACATATGTTGCAGAAAGGAAAGACACAAGTAAGTGTGCTTCCAGTAATAAAATCTCAGGAATTCAGACTTCATTAAAGTCAAATCTTGTTAAGGTAAGTGAAAACTTCAAAGGATATCGTATTTTTGATTTTATTTCAACTTTTAGCTCTATTTTATCAGTATCATGTTGTTTAAAATAACATAAACCATTAACAATTAATGAAAAGTCCACTCGTGGTTTATGTTCGAATTTTGAAATACGTTGTAAAACCTGTGGGAGTGTTTGTACTTTTTCAAGCTGTGAAAACACTGGGAATAAAAATAATGCTCCAGAAATTAACAGAAGATCTATTTTAGCAATGAGATGCATAGGCCAAGGTTTAGAGTCATTAAAAACCTTTTGTGCTGTAATGAGTCTTCCTAATCCTGTTGAACAAAAATCATATGATGTTATTAATAATAAACTTTCACGTGTTATGAAGGAAGTCGCTGAAGAAAGCATGAAAAGGGCAGCTGTCGAAGAAAATTCTTCGTCACCTGATAACCTTTTAACGGTAAGTGGTGATGGTACCTGGAAAACAAGAGGACATTCATCGTTGATTGGAGTATGTACTGTAATAGGGGCCGAAACAGGTAAGGTTTTGGATAGGGAAGTGTTGTCCGCATTTTGCAAAGGATGCGACAGTTATAAAGGGGTAAAGTTTAGTATCAAGTACAATAAATGGCAAAGAGCGCATAAGATTTCATGTAGAAAAAATTATTCTGGCTCTACTGGTAAAATGGAGGTTGACGGGATGTTGAGGATTTTTAATCGATCAGAAAAGCTTCACAACCTGAAATATTCGAACTACATAGGAGATGGCGACACAAAAACATTCAATGCCCTTTCTGAAAACAAGCCATACGGCGATGACCATCTTATTCAGAAAATAGAATGTGTAGGCCATATGCAAAAGAGAATGGGTACAAGACTTAGGAAGCTTAAATTAGTATATAGTAAAAAAAAATTATCTGATGGTAAAACTATTGGCGGTAAAGGTAGGTTAACTGATAGTTTAATTGATAAACTTGCGCATTACTATGGTAATGCTATTCGATGCAATTCTACTAGTGTAAAGGAAATGCGGAAAGCCATTTGGGCTGTTTGGGGTCATTCTTGCAGCACTGATGATGAACCGATGCACTGGTTTTGTCCTACAAATCCAAATACATGGTGTAAGTATAATGCCGCAATTAATAATAATTTACAAAATTATAAACACAAACCCTCAGTTGCTAAAGCTGTTCGAGATGTAATTAAGCCTGTATTTGCAGACTTATCTCATCCGGCACTCCTGAAGAAATGTTTAGGAGGTAAGACACAGAATCCTAATGAAAGTTTAAATTCATTAATTTGGAAATTTTGTCCTAAGACGATTGGTTCTAGTCTTCAGATTGCAGAGATTGCTGCAAATCTAGCAACCAGTGTTTTTAATGATGGAAATCAAATACTTATTTCTATTTTAGAGAAATTTGGCTTGAAAATTAACAGAAATGTTTGTGTGTCCCTGGCTGAACGTGACAATCGTCGAATCTTTACGTCACGACAGAGGCGCTTAGAGTCATCTTTTGAAGCTCGCAGAGCCAAGAAAATTAAAAAGAGTAAAGAAATTGAGCTGTTTCAGGAACAGGAAGGTATATGTTACAATCCTGGAGCATTTTAGCGTGTAAGTTTTAAGATTTATTTTCTCAAATTCAATTTTAAAACTTTAAAGCCCTTTTTCTCAGTTTGTGTTTTTTTCAATTACGCGCATTGCGTTTCAAAACTATCATACTTTGATGCATAAAACTTTACAGAATTATAAATTCTATCATAATCTTCAAATCCTAGCTATTTATAGTATAAATTTTTAATTTTTTGAAATATTTCAACAAAAATTGAATTTTTTAAAAAAATTTTTAAAAATGTATTTTTTTATTTTTAAAAATATTATTTTTATTTTATTTATATAAGATAAGCTAGCATGTAATAAGGATATATTTGACTTTATAAATCAACTTATTGCTAGTAATTAGAATGATTATTGCAGAAAATATGCGCGTCGTAAAACTTACTATTTGTTTCTTACAAAAAATTTTCTTATTTTTATGTGCTTATTATTTTTAAAATTATGATTATATTTTAGATATTTTATACTTTTTTGAAACTTTATTCCTTTATAAGAAATGTGTGAAAGAATCAAATTATTTCATTTTAATCTCAAAGAATTATTTGTAGTCGAAAATTGTTTGTATTTTGTGCTCTCGAAACATTTTTAACACCCCTGTGACCCCTTACAAAATTGTTGTCCTGCCAATTTGCGCCCGGGAGGATGGAGATTCAGAAATCCACCACTAGAGGGCTCCAGGAATCGAAACCGAAACTTTCTGCAGGCACTCCTGGAGGAGAAAAAATTCGCCATTCGGATTCGGACTCTTAATTCTGAGATATTGAGATTCTTACTATACGATATTTACTGTCTGCATTGAGCAAATGTAATTCATTTATTCGAAATAACAAGTTGTAATCAATTCTTATTCGAAATCGAATAATATCTGATTTGTACCATCCTGTGAGAATTGGAATATACATTAAATAGAAAACCTGGAAGAGGTGAGTCCTTTCTTTTGTTGAATTCCTTTTGTATGAAAATTCTTGATGTGTACTATTCTATATTTAAGTCTAATCGTTTAAAACAAAATTCTTAACTCTAATTCTAATCTAATCTAACATACACCAACACATGAAACAACCGAGGCTTTTCAAACTCCCTTATTCGAATATTCAATTCCACAATTCCAATATTCTGACATTTAGCTCCCTATGCCGTGATCACCTGAGTACGTGATTTCTTTACTGGTTTATAAAAAAAAATATTTTCGGTATGTCTCCTCTGATATAAAAAAATCGTCTCTTTAGTCCCTCTACTAAAATCGTCTTTTTAACCTCAGTTTCTAAATTGATATCCCCTATCGTTAAATCTTCGATCATCCTTCTGAAACCTATTCCTGGCCTCGAACCAATGATTTCCTTGGCGGCTATTCTCGTAGTTACCCCTATAATCATTTCTACCATTACTCGGTCTACGCACCACTTCAGAATTTCTCCAATTTCCTCGATTATTACAAACATTAGACATCCTACGCTCATTCCAACCTCATCCTTCCACATTATCACTATTTCTCGAACCCTGTATTGCCTTGCATGAATATCTTTCCTCAAACTTAGCTAAGACCTCCAACAATTGAACCGTGTTTTCTGGATTTCGCACTTCCACGTAATCCTGTACTTGTGGTTCGAGTCTAACAAAAATATGATCTTCTAGGGCTTTCTCTGACATCCCCAGTTCTAACTTTTTTGTAATTTTAATAAATTGTAAACAAAATCCGTCGGCTCCTGGCTCGGTTGAGACGCATAAAAACGGGTCTCTAAATCTTTCCTATTTTGGATGGCAGGGAATGCTTTCGACAATGCTGCTTTCAGCTGCGTGAAGTCCGTGGTGGTATTCTGCACTAACGCTGATCCGAATATCTGATTTTAATCTTGGGCTGTCCCCAGGAGATGACCTTTCAAATAAGCACTCGATAAATCACTGGGTATCTCAAGTAATTTGATTTGATTGTCGAAACCCTCCAAAAACTCGGTGACGTTCTCAGACCCGGAAAAGTACACTTCTAGCAAAACATTAAACTCTCTCGCGTTTCTCATCTCGGGGTCATATAAATTGAATCTAGTTGGGCGCCATTGTGATATTTCTTCCCTTGAGAGAATATCTCTCGGAGTATCAGCGTGAGCTAGAGGTGTAGGAATAACGAAAGAACTAGAAGGCATCATTATCTTAATATGACTTTATTTAGATATTTAACTTAAACCTTTAACAAATTAAATTATAATAATTAATGTGAGAAAATCTACGATGGCAAAATACGCAACACACAATATATATAGATAATAACGACTTAATCTAATTCGGATCACTATCAATAACTGAACCGCCTAAACTCGATTCTAATTCAATCACTGATTCTAATATTAAATTGTGAATCCTACCTTGTTGCAGTTTGAAGAATCAACCAATATTGTCCTATGCTCAATCTTGTCTTTATTTACGTGCACTGGTATGCACCTTGTATTCCATATATCCAATTACTTATAACTTCTAATCACCGCCACGTATCGTTATCCAAACTTGAACCACGAACTATATTAACATTTCTCTACTTGCCATCTCGCTTACTCTAAGTTCCGATATTTAAAAGCTTGTTAATTTGCATCTTTCATTCACACTTCACTTCTTGGATTTGGTTGGAAAAGAGTTGCCATTAATACTGGCTCAAAGAACTCAAAGGATATGTTAAAGAAAAGACGCGTGAGACCGTCACAAGTTTAAAAGTATTATTTGGGTTTCATCAGAAATATTATTGCATATTGGATATATTATTCTATTGAACATCAGTTCAGATATTTATTGGGTTTCACCAGAAACGTTATGAAATATGAGATATATGTATTTCTATTGAACATCACAGTTCAGATATTTGTGGCGGCTGGCTCTTTAGCAATTCTTTGTATATATTTTGTATTATATCTGGCAACCCTACTGGTTCAGTTTCGAGCAGTTACTCCGAGACTATGAACCACGGAGGGTCTTGCCGTTCTCGAGATTAATAAATGTGTGTATATATTATCATGTAGATGGCGGTACTTGTAACGGAAGTGTTACCGAACGAAACACTGTATTACCGTCAGAGAGAGTTTGGAATTGAATGAGTTAGCGTTACCCGTCTCGCTCTGTCCAATCCTGGACTATGTAACTTAACTAATTTTCACTTATTTCCTCTAAATGTTTACCCTGTATTGTGTCTAAGTGTCTGTTCATTGTAACTGTGTTATCTTGTGTCATTAAATTATTTTAATTACCCCAGAGATCTTGTCCATTATTTTGGTTTACCCAGTAATGAAGTAAGAAAACCATTACAATAATATTTTTCTTTTTTTTTCAAAAAAAAGAGGGGGAATATATCATGTATTCATTTCCTTTTCTGTACGCGTATGACTCATTTATGAAAACAGGATTTTAACCATTGCTGAGTACGTAATAAATAAATAAATAAATAAAAGTGAGAGTGATTGTTCAAGGCCATAAGCTGAACTTTCTTTGCAACTGTGTTGTGCCTTTTTTTTATTGTTAGAGAAAAGTGAAATAACTTATTTTTCTCTTTTGAATACTATTAAAAAATAGTGTGTCTGCCAAGTAGAACTTGTATTTATGAGTATATAATTTTATTTTGAATTATCGGATATGTCAAATATGTTTTTAGATTACTGATGATTTTTTATTTTGGCTAAAAGGTTGATTTTCTTTTATTTTTGTTTGGATTTATTTTGTGAAAGTGATATATGAAGACAGATATTTTTTTTAATTGTTATGAGTTATGAAAATTTTAAGAATTACAAATTTTGAAAAATTTGAGATATTATTTTATGCAGCAGAAATCTTTATTATTATTGTAGCAATAATATTTAGTTGAATTTAATTTTGGTCTATCATATGTGCAAAATTTAGCATCCAAGGTATAAATTTGCAAATTTTATACTAAAGAAATACAAAATCATTTATTTTTAAAACTAAAACCCACCTTAATTAATTAAGCATACTGTTGTGTTTTGAAATTAGAATGTTATGTTTTTGATTTAGGATAACTATAGGGCGAGACGGCATTTTTAGGAAAGGGATTAAAAGTAGACCCCCGCAGGTTATGGCTACGGAAATGGGAGTTGAGGATGTCCTTGGTTTGAAAGTAGTGGAGTTGAGAGAGGCTATCTTAAATAGTAAAAACTTCGACGAGGAGTTTTGTAGAGAATTTTTAAACACGATTATAGAGGAACGCAAGAGAAAAGAAGAGATAGAATTGGATGAGAGGAAAAGAAAAGAAGAGATAGAATTGGATGAGAGGAAAAGAAAAGAAGAGATAGAATTGGATGAGAGGAAAAGAAAAGAAGAGATAGAATTGGCTGAGAGAAAAAGAAAAGAAGAGATAGAATTGGCGGAAAGGAAGAGGCAGAAGAGAGGAAGCGAAGAGATGAAATGGACTTCGATTTCCAGAAAAAACGAATCGAGTTGAAAGAAGGAAATGAAAATGAAGTGAAATAACCAGGACAAATCAAGATTGATTCACGTAAATTGATTCCGAAATTTGACTCGAAATCTGATGATATTAGTTTATTCCTGATATCATTCGAACGTCAAGCAAAAATTCTGAATTTGCCAAAAATATGTTGGGTGACACATCTGATCAGTATTCTACCGTCGGAAATTGTAGGTCTCATTGCTCGTGAACTAGAAAAGGATGCCGCTGATTATGAATTTGTAAAAAAAACTATTGCTTCAACGATTCAAATTGAGTCCTGAGAAATTCCGTCAGCTCTTCGTGAAACACCAAAAGAATCCCGATGGTACTTGGAAAGATTTTTATTATGAAGTAAGAAATTTTTATGAAGAGTGGCTGGACGAGTTAGATATTCAAACATTTGAAGGTCTCAAAGATCTTCTCATAACAGATCAGATGAAGAAGAAGGTGCCAACCGAGGTGCGGGAACATTTTCTCGATGACTGGGCGAAAATTAAAACTCTAAAGGTACTTGCCGAAAAACTGGACGAATATGAGGATGTTCATAGGAAAACCAAACGGCCAACTGTGTCATTTATTAATAAGGAGAAATCGTATCGTAAAACCATTCCTTTGGATACCCAGGGCTCTCCATCTAAGTTGAAAGATAGAGAAGTAAGAAATAAAGAGGGGATGGCAAATCGAAGATACGTTAACCATTTCACTGAAAACAGTCACCAAGCACATCATAATCAACACTGGATTACACCTAGATGTTACACTTATGGAAAAGAAGGTCATTTCGTAAGAGCATGCCAAGACAAAAGCGTAAATAAACAAAACTCACAAAAGAACAAGTTTTCCTCACCAGTCAAAGCCCAAAGTAATGTAGTGCAAGCAGAAGAGGCTACTAAAAATATCGTGACAGCGAAAATGGATACTTTTGGGTCAATGTGTAATTTTCTGGCTGAGAATATTGATAGATTGAAGATTATAAAAGTAAAATGTCTAGATGTCGTCTTGGATGGAACGGCAGACTGCGGAGCACAAATCTCTGTAATGTAAACTGACTTAGTGAAAGACATTGAGAGTACCGGAGAAGGGAAGATCAAGTTGGTATTAGCTTTTGGGGATAGTGAAGTCGCTCCCTTAAGAACATTTAGTGCAAAAATTGATGATGGATAGCATGATGCAGTCCCAATTATATGTGCCGATTAATTATATGTAGCCAATTAATGAATGCAAGGCAAGTCATTGACGGTGAGACCCAACTGGATGAGAATAAGAATTCAATCGTCTGAGAAATCCAAACATTTGAAGAGGGTTCATGCCTAGACATAGAAGCGACGATAGACGCAGTCAACATTGAAGGCGAAGTGAGATCCAAACTTAGCAGTGAGACCAGAAGGACTTATATAAAACTTCAGAAAGAAGATGAAACATTAATAAACGTCTGGGAACAAGCAAATAAAAAGAAAAGGCATATGAAATACAAGACGATCTTCTCGTGCATAATGACGTTGCTTGTGGAGAGCCAATCGAGCAAGTTGTCCAACCCTCATGTAAAAGAAAGGAAATTCTACAAATGGCTCATGAAATTACGTTAGCTGAACATTTAGGAGAACAAAAAAACCAAGCAACGCATTAAATATGCCTTTTTCTGGCCTTCGTTGAAAAGGGACGAGAAGACATATTGCGAAGCATGCAAACCTTGTCAGTTACGGACAACTTTGACATACAAAGATAGAATTCCGATCCAGCCCATAGTGAGACCTAACAATCCATTCGAAGTCTGGAGCGTGGATTGTATCGGACTGTTAGAACCCCGATCAAGAAGAGGGCCCTCATATATTGTATGTAACATTGATCTATGCTCAAGATGGGCGGAAGCCATACCAACAAAGAACATTACTGCAAAAACTACCTGCGAAGTGTTGATGAAAATTTTCTGTCAAACTGGGTTCCCAAAGACAATTTGTACAGACCAAGGTACCAATTTTACTGCACAATTGACTCAAGCCTTTCAATACGTGCTGGGAGTATCTCCTAGGTTTTCTACTCCAGGTCATCCTGAGAGTATGGGAGCAGTTGAACGATGGAATAGAACTCTGAAGGACATGTTAAATAAAAATATCCAGAAGCACGGAAATGAGTGGGATGTCCATCTCCCATATTTGCCTTTTGCTTATAAAGAAATACCTCATACACTTACTGGTGTATCACCATACCAATTAGTTTATGGAAGAATACTATCTGCACCGATGTCCATTTTAAAAGAGTTTTGGACAGGAGAAAGGGATATCCCTACTAGTGGTGCTCGCTCTGTTGAAGAATACTTGAAAAACAATTGCAAAAGAAGTTGCAAGATGCACACGAAATCGCATCGGGAAACAGTGCTAAAAATCAGGAACGTATGACTTCACACTATAATTTGAGATCACGAGAAAAAGTTTCTTTGTTGGAGATGAAGTGGTGATCCTTATGCCTTCATCCACGCATAAATTGCTTAACACTTGGATAGGACCAGTCAAGGTAGTAGCTCTCACTAGACCCCCACTCTTGTTTGGTTCAAATGGAAGACGGTAGTACTAGAGAATTACATATAAATAAGCTAAGGGCTTATATCTCAACAGTCGATCCCGTTGGAGCAATATTTGACCAAGATAGCGATTTTGGTGAATTGCATTATGTTCCCACAGATAAGGAAACTTAACCTAATATTGGTATTGAGTTGAATCAAATCCCTGATGTTCTAAATTCCCAACAGAAACACCAGTTAAGAAAAATGTTACAACAATATGAAGACATATTCCGTAATCGTCTTTAAAAAGCCAACGTGAAATGCCATTATGTTAAAGTTACGGCAGATAGTTTACCTAAAAGACTACAACCATATAGAGTTCCTATTGCTCTACAAAAAGAAGTTGAACGCCAAGTCAATGAACTGCTAGATATGGACTTGATTGAACATAGTGACAGTGATTGGGCGCAACCGGTGGTGTGCGTGGCGAAAAGGGATGGAAGTATTAAATTGTGCATAGACTTTAGAATAGTTTTACTATTCCTTATGCATACCCAATGAAACATGCAACGGATTTAATATACGAGATAGGCAAAGCTCATTTTATATCGGTCTTAGAACTCACGAAGGCATACTGGCAAATCCCTATGGAAGAAAATTCCGAACATTTTACTGCTTTCGTTACTCATTCCGGACATTATCTCAGTGAAAGGTCTTACCTTTTGGAATGAAGAATGCGGGCAGAACATTTCAAAAATCTATGGACCAATGAGTCCTCATCATAACTATTGTAGATCGTACATAGATGATGTTGCAGTATTTTCAGAAACATCGTCAGGTCACATGCAACACTTGGAAGGTGTTTTTAAAACTCTGAGAGAAGTTGGACTAACAGTCAATTTAGAGAAGTGTGATTTCGGAAAGAGTCAAGTTAAATTTCTAGGTCGTGTTCTTGTTTCCAGAAAACGCTTCGAATTCTCAAAAAGTGGAAACTATGTCAAAGTTACTGAGACCAACGACCAAAAAACAGTTACGAGGATTTATTGGTTTAGCAAGCTATTACCATGATTATATTAAGAATTTTTCGTCCATTGTTTTACCCCTGACCGATTTGACTAAGAAGAGTATTCCAAATAAAATCCCTAGGGACAAGAAAGCCGAAGAATCTTTTCAATGTTAAAAGAAAAGTTTAATCGAAATGCCTACTCTCTATATACCCCTGTGTTAAGCCGCCCATTTCAGCTGTATACAGATGCTTCTGCTACTATAGTCGGTGCATGCCTTGCACGGGATCTACAGTAGAAAATTAACCAAATATCAGATGAACTGGTCTACGATAGAGCGAGAGGCTTATCCGTGCTGAGTGCATTGAAAACGTTTGGCTGTTGGATCTTCGGATCTCAAATACAGGATGTGTGTGATCACAACCCACTTACATTTTTGACCAAAGGACTACCACATGGTACAAAATTGGCTCGTTGGGCCCCAGCCTTGCAACGTTATGATTTACGGATTATCCCCCCCTTATGATTTACGAGTCACACACACTCCACAGTATTATTCTTTTAATATCCTTGAAAATTCTCTTAAGATGTTTTACTAATCTAGCAGCGATTACAGCACCCGTTAATTCTAGCCTAGTAAGAGTTATCTTTTTAGGGGCTACTCTAGATTTAGAAATAACGAATCTAGTATTAAAATTGCTATCAGAAATTTTATATCTTAAGTAGGCCACAGCTCCAAAAGATTTTGGCGAAAAATCTAAAAATACAAGTAACTGTAAATCCTTTTTATTAATTAAATTTATGGGGGAATAGTAGTATCGCGGAATCATTAAATTTTTCAAATGTTCCATAAATTTCAAAGTAACATCAATATGAATAAGATTTAAATTTTCTCCGGAAATGAGACATTCATTTAAACCTAAATTATTTTCTTGTTTACTATTCACATCATAAACTACTCCCCTTTTTGTACTGGAAGAATTTTCCCTGAAAACTTCACGATGGGGCATTACATATCCAGCAAAACAATTTTCAGTACATCTTTCTATAATACTTTGCTTTATTTGTTCTTTCATAACCGAATTATACCTTTCAAATAATGACTCATCCCGATAAAATATTTTTTCTAAAGGAATGAATCCTTTTTCAGCAACGTCATAGTTACCACTTAAATTTCCTTTTATACTGTTCGTCTTTAATTGCAATGGCACCTCACAACACCCATTTCCTTTCTTTATTTCTTTTCCGAAATCGCGTAACCTAACCCCCGTTTTAGCCCCTGCAGATCTTCTGTTCAGCCGGCCATCAGATGCACCCTTGGCGCCTGAGGAGTATGTCGAGAAACTCCAGGCACGGATGGAGGAAATACATCATCTGGCTAGGGAAAGAATCGGCATGGCTTCCGAGAAGCTAAAGACCCGATACGATGCAAGAGCAACCGGACACGACTTCCACGAAGGCGACAAAGTGTGGTTATGGAATCCGAAACGTCTTAAAGGACTTTCTCCGAAGCTGCAGACAAACTGGGAAGGTCCTTACATAGTCCTAAAAAGACTGACTGACGTTGTGGTGCGGATACAGAAATCGCCACACTCAAAACCGAAGGTAATACATTATAATATGCTAGCCCCATATCTTGGCCAAGATGAATAAGATCCTTAAGTTTAGACCATGGTCTTTAATTATTTTGTAAATAATGTAAATTATTTATCTTTTCTAATTCCTTAGTTTTACTTTAATATTGGAATTTATGTTTACATCTCTTCATGTGCTTTGAATTTATTCGCATTGTATATGCTGTGGAATACATTTGTTACATTATATGTGATTATTATGTGAGTAGTTTGCCTTTAAATAGATGTCTCTCGCTGAAGGATTGTATTGCCCGGGACGTGCAGTCTTTGAGGAGGGGGCAGTGTTACGAATTTTGTGTAAATAATTTGTATTTGAGTGTTTAATGCATTTTCATTACTCTATGTTATATTTATGTCATGTTAAAATCGTACTATATTCACAAGCAATGCGCCCCTTACGTTATAATGGCGATTCAATGAGAACTTGGCGAAATCTTGGCGGTAGAGCCAAGTTGGCGAGTTCGGAACCCTCTGGAATCTTCTATAAAGTAGTGGATCTCTCCACCATTAATGTCACGTGCGGTTATATTTCTGGAAGTTTCTGTCGCGCTTATAAGTAAAGATGCTCAGTCTTGATTAAACCAGCGAGTAGTGAGGATTGTTTTGACTAGTGAGATTAGAGAGAGAGAGAGAGAGAGAGAGAGAGCTCGGCCGTGCTTGTGAATAATCTTTACTCACGTGTATTTTTGAACACTGATTATTGTGTTTGATTGCTGTTAAAGGTGTGAAGACCTTCGGATATTTACCGTGTGAATATTGCCACTGAATCCTGTATTTAAAGGATTGGATTTTTGATAATAAATTCGCATTACTCTTAAAGAACTGTTTATTTTCTTTGTGATTGTTTTGCATAAAATCCTCGAAACCGGATCTACGTAACAATATCTACTGCAGCTTAACAAGATATTGACCAAGTCATTTAAACAAGAGCTACAAATTGCATAATCTGAATTTTTGTAGACCTTGAGTAATGATCATTTTGCTAAAGATTCGAGGACACAGAATTTCTTCTTTTCTGTTATTTGTCCACTTAAACATGATACCAATGATTGGATCAAGGCTACTTTATAAGAGCGCATATGGTAGAACTTTAGCTAGGGGGATGCAGGGAATTTTCAAGGATTAGGGGAGAACTGAAATGGTCTCGATCAAGTAATATAAAAAAAAATTTAAGTCAATTCCTACTTAGGTTACCAAAGAAACATTTTTTTAGTTACTTTTTATTAAATAGTTGCAATTAAGATAAATATGTATATATATATATATATATATATATATATATATATGACAGAATCACAATATTAAGTGACAAAACTTAAAGCGGATTTCCTTGCAATTTTCCATTTTATAAATGGTGTTGGACTATTCATATGTTTGTTTGTTTGTTGTTGTTTATGTGTGCATTCATTAAATTTAATTATTCTAATAAAAAAGGAAACACATTTGCACAGAAAATGGGCCATTTCAGGTGGGATTCGAACCCACGACCTTTAGTTTAGAAGTCCAACGCGCTATCCATTGTGCTACAGAGACACAACTAACAATTTTCCTTTCTATAAGCTCTTGGACTATTATTTTTGTTTGTTACTATTTATTCATTTTTTAATTTAATTAATGAAAAAAAACTGTATTAACATCAAGTGTCATCCACTACAAGTTTTAAAAAATGTATTTGAACTTGAATGGACGAATAGAAAGTATTTTATTGACGACTGAAAATTTGAATAAGATATTTAAAAAATTTTACCTAAAAAGTGAGAGAGAGAAAGAGAGAGTGCACTAATAGTAGGAATTGATAAATCAAAGTATATAAAGCTAACTTGGTGCGATTAAGTGAATACTAACCTCACTGTTCAGCTATATGATGGTATTTGGCGACGGACTTCGTAATTTTAAACCATGGTCAAGCGACGAGGACAGCACTTGAGTTGGTACCCCCCCCCTTAGCTAGCTTGGTGTGCCATTGTTCTGTGTGGAGCTTTAAAACAATAGTTGAATTTTGCCACATTTTTTTTCAATTGAATAGTTTTTAAAAGATGACTATAAACATTTGATAAATCAATCCTTTTCAGGGCTTTGGACGAGTACTACTTTATAAAGAAGGTTGAATGGATTTCAGAGTTCCTGTTTCCCGCAGAGAAACTTAAACTCCTAATGTGATGGCTTGGGTTTACTAGGTTTAGCTTTTCTTTATTAGTCCTGTACTGCGTTAGAAATATTGAAGTTTAAAAAAATATATCCTTACTTAGAGGAATAAAATAAATTTATACTTTCAAGCTATTGAACAATAATTTGAAATTAAATGAATTATGGGTAAGTGTAAAATAAAAAGGCATGATGGTTTTATTTCTGAGCAATGAGTTCTGTGTCAGTCGCGGATTGGCCTCAAAAGTCGGTACTGTGTCAACAATTAACATTAAACCGAAACAAAATGAGATTCGAATCGGGATTCCGGTCTAATGTTAATCTACTGGATGAGTGAGTGAGTGAATATTAACGTCACACTATTAAGCTACTCGAGGGCTTTTGGCGAAGGACCTAGTAATTTTAAGCGATGGTCAAGTGACGAGGACGACACCTGTTATGTTTCCCCGTCTCCTAACTTCCACACCCCACCAACGGAATTATGTTTGAGCCTTGACATATCTAATGTGCATCGGCCCCCTTTGCCCGAAGGGTCTTCAGCAGTACTATGCTCGAACTCAGGAAACGACAGCCATGAGTCTCTTACCTTAACCACTAGGCTACGTCAATCTACTGGAGATCATTGAAGTTTATCCAAGTTTTCACTCTTTTTATATACATTTTTGAAATTTTTTTGAGCTATATGCATAGGAAGTGCCCTTAACATTTGAGTCTCTGGGCTTTCACTTTTGGAGAAAAAAAAAGAATTTTAAATTGAAAAGCTCTCGTAGTATTTTTTAGCCATCTTAGTGAATGGTTACCATAATTTTATTTTTATCGCTAGTTTTGTCGAGAGTTTAAAGCAAGTATTGTTCTTAAATCCTTTTTGCTTCCAACTCATTACAATATTCAGATAATACATTAATATATTTATTTTTAAATGAATTCTGATAAATCATATTGCCTTGAACACATGAGTACTTCATACTATTCTAGTTCTTTAACAAGTCTGATATTCTGCATAAAAGCGTTCATTAGACCAGTGGTGAGTAAACTATTTTCATTTGCGACCCCTACTTTGTGCAAAATTTTGTCGAGACTCCTGGATAAACACACAACAGTTTTTTAGTCGTCAACATAATTGCATTGAAATTCTTTCTGGAATTTTCTCTCACAGGTGTTTTTAAAAAGTGTCGTGACGTCATCACTTGAAATAATGTCTTTTTAAAATACCGCACCTAACTTATAAACCATCATAAATATGTTATCAAAGTTAAAATATCATAAAAATCAGTTAATGAATCAACACATTTTTATTAAATAATGCTTTATTTATGCATATGGATAGAAATACTTTTTTATTAAAAAATATTTTAAAAAATTTTACATCATAAGAAGTCAATGTTAAGTATGTGCTTGCAGAGAGCTCATGATTCCTTTTATGTTCGGATCTGTATCAGAAAGCAAGCTGTAAGTCATCCTCTGGATCTAATCGGAATCTATATTTTGTTTTAATAGCTACTGATTTTGAAATGTGGGATTCACATGAGTAGGTCGATGCAAACTGAATCAAAATATTGATTGCCTTTCTTTTCAAATCGGCATATTCGTTTCCAATCGATAACCAAAATTTTTGTCAAATAAGAGTTAAATTGAATGCACAGTGTGTTTCGTAGCTTGAAACATCAATTACCTGTTCTTCATTTAAAGGGATAAAGAATTAATATCAAACGAAAATGAATCACTGATCTAACCTAATTCACATTTTCTGGATATTTTTCAAACCTATCCGTGAAATTTTCTCCCAATTTTATCAAATGACTAGAAACGAAGTTTTTAACTAACAAGAAATCTATTATTTTTTTTTTAAAATTCTGAAACGCACGGAAACATGTCTGTGTTACTTTTGTTCCATGCCCCTTGCTAAAGTATCATCTTATTCTTAAAAGCTTCAATTTTAATTTTTAGCGTTAAAATGTTTGTACCCTCTCCTTGTACTCTTATTCAGATCGTTTAATTTTTCAAAAATATCATGCTCTGACATTGGTATGTAGTAATTAATGTCTCATACACAGAACCTGTCTCATTAGAGAGTACTGAAAAGAGACGACTGTTTAGGCTGTTGCTTTTAATGTAATTGATTACAATAACAACATATCTTTTAATATCTTGTGCAATTCTTCATCGATGTCTTTTGCAACTGAAGCTTGTCTAAGTATCATGCAATGGTTGAATAGTATAGGTTAACTTACATGCACAGTAAAACAATTTAATGCAAAATATGTCCTCCTCTAGCTAGTCCGTTTCTGCAACAGTGGTTTTTGTCATAAATATTCATTAAAAAAATGAAAGCAATCTGCTGTGAACTTTTTACCTATAAATATCAAAATTCCCCACTAAGAGCTTTAACAATTTTATCCCTTTTTTAATACAAATTTATTTAGTTAATGAGATTTCAGACGAAATATTTTTAAAAGTGGCATAAGTCCACTTTCTGCAAACATATATTTTTTACTTCAAAAATTACATTCCATAAATTCCCAATATTATTTTTCTCAATGTAGAAATACTGTTAAGGACATAAACAATTTTGTTCCCTCGCTCGAATTTTGGTGGATGGTGGCAAAAAGTGAAAGTGGCACATATCAAGATGCAAATCAAGTTATCTGAGTACTGCCTGAAGAAATAATGAAACACAGCATTTTTATGATAATTTGACATGTTCAATGCAAATCGTATGAAAGAATTGGTTTAATTCACTTGAAATCCCATATTCAATACTTCATAAATGTATGATTTTCCCATTTTCTTGATTTCTGAAGGTGGTGAGATTCCATTTGGGACATTCAAAAGTATTAATTTTTTTTAACTAATAATTTAATACAGCTTTGCCAACAGTATGCACCATGACGAGAGATAAAGAGCAATTTCTATAAGTAAAAAAAAAATTTTAATCAATAAAGTATTTTAGGAAAATTACAGACACAGCATTTAAAGTATACTGCAACATCACACCTACTTTGAAAGCCTGGGGCGAATCTAATTTCCAAAGAATTACTTTCCAATTTAAAGGAAAAGAAACTATTCATTCTGTAGAAAAACAGTACACATTGCTTCAATTTTGTGTCATTTGAGATGCATAATAAAAATATTTATTATTTTATTTGTCTTTTGTATTCATTCCACCATAACAATGGGTTGCCTTTTAAATAAACTGTAAAATGAAGTCAGGCAAAATGCTGCACAATTACCCTGTGTCAAGTGAAAATACAACTTATGGCCTGAGCCTTCATAACTAAAATGTAATTTGATAAAACTGTATTCTTCTGCAAACGGTTAATTCTTAATGAGAGATTAAGTTAAAGTTACTAAAAGAGAGCACAACTAGCAATAGTAACACATAAAAAAAAAGAATGCATTTAAATAAATTAAACTATGATCTAGATACACATTATAAATGCGAAAGTTTGAGCGGATGTTTGAAAATGGAAATTAATTCTCGCTGACAAATACTGAACTGATACCTAGAGTACAATTGTTTTACTCTGCCTAATCAGAAAATTCTTCCCAAAGCTGCTAGAACTGGTTCAAGTGTCGTATTTCATACTTTAACGATCAAGTAATCGTTATTCGAATACCTAGTTAAATTGTAGAATTCAATAATTTTATATATTTTCACTGACTGATCTAGTTATTTCATGAAATAACGGATTTCATGCTTTAATGTTAACATATATATAAATGTGCAAAATATTTATATACTAAAAATATTTGAATACAAAACTCAAAATTTCATATTCAAACAAGTTTTTACACACAATTAATTCCAAAAGAAGTAGGAGAAATCACTTAAAGCATGATGGAGATTGCAAAGAAAAAGTTAATCTACAAAAGAAAAACAAAACACTAAATATATATGCACATATTCAGAATTTATTCTACATCATTTAAAATTGCAGTTTTTACAAAATATTCCAAATAAAATATTTTGACAGCAGTAATAACAATAAAATACTCTCACAAGGGTTTTCCCATTAAATAATCAAGATTGGGGTTTTACAAAAAGTATTAAACCTTCTAAATTTTTTATGTTTACTTAAGCAGAAAATAAGAATTTAAATGAACATTTTTTAATTTTGAAAAATTGTGACAAGATATTAGTAGCAATAAATTAAAGAAACTGAGAAAAATAAGTCCTTAAATATTAATATATAAAATCAGTCAATATGCAATTTTTAAATGTCAAAATATACAAACAAAATTTTGTAGATGAAAAATACCACCAACTGCTTTAACAAAAACAAGAAATAAGTACAAGTTTTCTTAAAAATAGTAGAGTAAATACTTTAAAAATATCGTAATCGTACAAAATATAAGAGTATCATAATTTATTATAAGAATTTTTTAAACTATTGTAACAAATTATGACATATTAAATATGTTAAAGCATTTACAAATAATTACAACAAATAAAATAAGCCACTAGCACATTAAATTCATACAGCCTACATGAACTTTATATTCATGTAGACTGAAGTATATAGTTATAGTATGAAATTTTCTTTTAATGTTTTTTTAAAACAAGATTTAGTGACAGTCTTTTGGATTCGTAATATAGTACACTTTCTTTTCTAACTATGAGGTGTATCCGGAAACATAGTACTGTTTTTGGTTATAAACTAGCACAAAAAATCTTTTTTTAAAATGAAAATTTATTTTTACATGAAAGAGCATGTCTGTAATTATTTTTCTACATAGTTACCACTATTGTTCAGGCATTTTTCATATCGAGAAACCAACATGTCTATATCCTCTTCAAAGAAAAATGCCACCAGTGAACAGTTTTTGAAATTTGTGGGAGCTCATTAATCTTATTGTGATACCTCTGTTTTCATGAGTCTTCTCATTCACTTTTTCAACCAAACTATCATTGACAACAGAAGGCAATCCATGCCCTGCTTTGTCAGAAAAGTTGGTGGGCCCAGCATTCAATTGTCGAACCCACTGTCTCACCATTTAATCCCTCATTACATTTTCACCATAAGCAAATGATGAATTAACTAGTTTCATGTTCCTTTAGTGGCTGTATCTGAAATTCATTCAATAATTAGTTTCAGTCAATTAATTTTAATTAATTATAATTAAATTATCATGTTGTCACTTAAAGATATTGTGTACAGAAAATTTCAGCTCAAATAAGTGCTTTAAAATGTGTCAAAACTTTAAAAGGTTTTTTCTCACAAGTGGCCAAAAATTATGCCAAAGTTGCTGTATTTATAATTCTTCGAATAATTAGTTTTCATCAATTAATTTTTATTAATTGTAATTAAATTACCATATTGTGATCTAGAATAACTGCGTGTATAAAATTTCAGCTAAATTGAGTGCTTTAAAATGCATTTTATTAACAATTGAAAATTTAAACTATATAGGGAGATTGTGAACTAATAGCAGAAATTGATAAAGGCATCGTTGCTGGTGTTTACTTAGAGAGAGCTTCAGTGTCTAAAAAAGCTAAAATTGTTAATGTAGCTGAACTGTGTATAAAATTAAGGCTGGATATAAAAAAAAAGAACAATGCATTACTTCTATGTGTCGAAACTGTGGACAGCAAAACGAAGTTGTCAAATAGTAATCAATGCGCAACTGCATGAGCCCAATTCTACAATAATTTAAATTTGCACAAGAGAAAATAACATTGGTTAAAAAGATTATAGCAGAACAGTTTGTTAAAAGGTAATGTGAGGTTAGGCTTGTTTTTTGTCATATTTGTAAATGCCTTGATGACTGAAGCAATGTAAATTAATCTGACAAATCTTTCACATCTTGCACCACAGAAATAAATTAAATTTGGTGATATCCCATAAATCAATCCATCCTGATGGCTTGGTTTAGAGCCTGAATATTATAAATTAATACAAAAATAATAAAATATTTTAAAATAAAAAAAAAGAAATATATTTAAGTTTTCTGAAAACCTCATAGAAAAATAAAAGAATTTAAAATCTATAGAGAGATTTTCAGTAAAATACTGTATGATATAATCTTTAAAGAATTGCCTAAACAGTATTTTTTAGAATGAGTGAAGCTGTGATTATATACATAAAAAAAATATTTCAAACATCATTTTTTTAAATAGCTTGCCTTTGCATCATGCTCTTGTAATTTCTTTTTAACTTCCTGTTTAGCCATTTCTGCTTTGGCTACAGATAAAAGCTTTTCCTTTTGAATTGTATTACACTCCTGCACAGGTATCAAAGCAGCTTGAATTTTCTTTAGTTCTTGGGAAATCTCATCATCTTCACTTTTACTTTCTTCTCCCTCTGGTTCCAATAAACCTAAATAATAAATAAATATAAATTCTGAAAACTTATCTTGGTATTAATTTACAGCAATTCAGATATGTAACACATAACAAAATTAATATAAATTAAAATTTTGAATCTCAATAATTTGTTCTATTACAAAATCCTTAGTTTGCTTTGAGAATCTACAAATATGTTAGCTATTTTAATCTATAAAATAGCTAACAGCATTCAGAAAGAAAACAAATCGATCGTTAAATGTTAATAATTGTTAAATAAAATAAAAGCATTAAGCCTCAATTTTTATTAAACTGAATATCCTGCAGCAATTAAAAAAAATTTACATACAAACCAACTTTTAAGATTAACAAAATGAGAAATAATGTGTAAATAACATGGCAAGCAAATTAGCACAACGTTTGAATGACACATTTCTACCAAATTCTTATCACACATCAAAAACATTTTATATAAATTTTATACACATGGTATATAAATATTTATAAGTTATGTGAATAAACTGGTCCCCCAGGTTAGGAGTTGACCATAGGGTTAACAAATGTACCGTGTAAAAGCCTTGTTACAAAATCTTAGGGAATTAAATCATATGGATCAAACTTTAAGAGGTGACATGGCAGGGATTTTAGGGATCTTTGCATTGAAGCAAGGGGCTCCAATTCCTGATGGAACAATAGGACAGTTAAAGAAGTGATATAGCCACACAACAGGAAATGAGATGGATCAGTGATGAGATGCTACAAAATGATGAAAATACTCTTGGTGTGTTTGAGTGTCCCATCCTAAAAGCCGTTTTTCGAAGAAATCAAGTTGATAGCATTTGACACTGATGCACAAATTCAGAACTTGACTTTGTTTTCAGGGAACCAGACGTTGTCAAATATATAAAAATCCAAATAATTAAATGGACAGGTCAGGTTATTAAAATGAACAAATAACATTCCACACAGAAAATCTTTTTCGGCAAGCCCACTCGAACAATAACTAGGAGTCGACCCAATCTTAGGTGGGTTGACTGCTTAGAGAATGATTGATTGATTGAATATCAACATCACACTGTTCAGTTACATGAGGGCTTTTGGCGACGGACCACGTAATTTTGAACCATGATCAAGTGACGTGGACGACACCTGAGCTGGCACCCCCCTCTCCTAACTACCACACCACACCAACGGGAGGACGTTTCAGCTCTCGACAGATTTAACGTGCATTGCTGCCCTACACGGCGGGTCTTTAGTGGTACTGGGCTCAAATTCGTGGCAAGGCAAGCCACGATCCAATACCTATACCACTCGGCTACCGCGACCACGACTGCTTAGAGAAAGGGATATCATTATCCTAAAAGTGACTCATTGGAAGACCACGACAAAAAAACAAGAGAGGCCTAAAGGAAAATTCTTGCAAAAGCCAAGGAAAACCTGGGGCTGTTGCACCAGGGAAAGGAGATTGAAGAAAATTTTACAAAGGAGATATTTGGATAAAAACATTATTTCTGGAAAACTACTTTGTATGTATATTGACTTGATTCATAAAAACTCATACACTAAGGTCAAGGCCGGATCTACGTATGGGCTAAATGGGCCTCAGCCCAGGGCCCCCGGTTTTTAGGGGGCCCCGTTCTCTGTTGAAGATAACAAACAGAAAAAGATGTAATGAAATAATAAATTTCAAAATAGTAATGAAATAATAAACCTCATTAAAAGAATAGAAATCAAAAATAAAATACCAGAAGCATCATATCAAATTCATTTTCAAGAGCAAGAGCCATATACTCTTTTGTTCGTCCACCCTACCACCTAATACGCGGAAATTAATAATCAATAGACAGAGACTCTATCATATAGCGGCGCCGGCGAGCATCAAGCATTTATACAAAAGTAGCGGCACTATTTCTGTAGCCATTTATTTTTGTGCAATAATAATTCTAATTTACAATAATATACTGATTTGATGCTGTGTCTTGTGCATACTACCTGAAATTAAAACATAGGCACATGTTTATTCAAGTTTCAAGTAAAAAGTAAGTGCAGATACGCATTTCTAAATTATTTAAGTAGGAAGATAATGAAATAATGATTAAGTGTTTTCTGTATTTTCATTTTTTCAAAGATTGAAAACATCAGGATTTCCTATAAATATGTATGTTGTCTTAAAATTTGTGTTAACGTAATTACTTCTATAGGATATAAGAAAATAACAATCAGCTTATGTGGGTTATGGAGATTCACTGCGAATATTATGGATAAATGTAAAATAGTCTTGATTTTCGTAATAAGTCGGCTTTTTTAAATATAGGTAGCAACAGCAAATAATGGATGACAACGGAAAAACAATATTTATTTAAAGTGGGGCAAATAATTCTAAAGTTTATTTTTATAAAATCCCCTTTTAACTGATGGGTTAATAAACAATAATAATCAGCGTATTTATTTTTTTGAATTAACTAGGTACTTTTTTTCAATTATCTTAGAAATAAACTATATTGTTTTGTAAAAATTTGTTAAGAGTATTTTTAGTTTATTAAGCACATCGATTGAGTTATCATAATTTTTTTTATGACCTAAACTTTTGAACTGATTTGCAGGAAATCAAATACTTAGTTAACAATGTAAATATGTCTGGCAGAAAATATAAAAGTATAGCAGAAAAACGAAAACTACCGTTAAATCGAGAAAAAGAAAAAATTAAATGTGTCAAAGATTTAACTTTTTTTACAATGGAACAAAGTAACAAAAATGTAACAAACGCAGAGATATTAACAAGCGAAAGGGAAAGGAACTTAGCCAAAGAAAACGGAGAACACACAACAAGCAAATATTAATAATGAAAATATGCAATATTACGATGACCAGCAGCCTTTTGAAAAAGATATTGTTCAGCCAGAGGACATCAGTAATGCCCCGACTGTAAAGTGTTTAGAAAATGTTGGGTATGAGTTTGAGAATTATACGTTGGCGGGGGTTCGTGGCCTCTAAATCTCTAAGTAATAATTTTATTGATTATATCCTTTCTCATGAAATAAGTTATTTTCAAAATAAAGATCCAAACAATATATATTCTGTTTCGGTAAGAGAATTCGAAGAACAAAAGACATCATTTTCGAATAATCATTTAATTAAAAAACTTTTAAATGGCCAAGTGCTGGAAAGATCTTGGTTGGGTTATTCAACTAGTATTGGTAGTGTTTTTGTTTGACCTGCAAACTTTTTTCTTAAACTAATTCTCAATACACAACAGGCTTTTCTGACAGGAAACCCGTTACAGTGATTGGAAATAGTTGTTAAGAAAATCATAAAAATTCTATTGAACATAAAAATTCAATGTTAGTTTGGTTGACTCGAAAATAAAATAAGTCAATTTTAGATAGACAGTTACAGGAGCAACTAAGAGAAGATACAGAATATTATCATAATGTCCTCAAACGGGTTATTTCGGTAGTAAAGTATTTGGCTATAAGAGGTGTTTATCAATTAGAGGAGTACCAAGGAAGTTTTTGGTTCTCCACATAGTGGTAATGTTATGGGTGCCCTCAAATTGTTAGCAGAATTCGACCCATCCATTCATTCATAAACATATTGAACAGCGATAATTACAACCAAAATCGTTAATATCCTACGTATCAAAAACAATATATGAGCAAATTTTTGAGATCATGGGCAAGCAAATCATTAAAACAATTACAACTCAAATAAATAATGATGACACACAAAGTACTATTCAATTGTGATAGATCAAACACCAGATTTATTCCATAATGACTAACTTGCTATTGTACTATGATATTGTGTGTGTGTTTTCGGGGAAAAGTGTATGAAAGATGAGTCTCATTAATTAAGATTAGCAGTCTCACACTGGCTTATACTTATTTAATTCTCTACAAGAATTTTTAGGAGCAAATGGGATAATTGTAGGGGACAGTCATTTGACAATGCTGCTAATATGTCCGGTCGATATAATGGTGTGCAAAAAATAAATTCACTAATTATGGGCAGTGTGCTGCACATTCTCTTAATCTGGCTGGTGCAGAATAAGTTAAGGTTGCAAAACTGAAATCATGAACTGCTTTGGTTTAGTGCGACACGTATGTTTTCTTTTCTGCTTCGACCCATAGGTGGAAACATTTACCTTAAAAAGTTTAAGTCAGACCAGATGGTCTTGTCACTACGATGTTGTTGAAGCCTTAAAAGATAATTATGGTAAAGTGGTGGTGATATCTATATAAGCCAGTAACAGCATATATACTGAAGTAATCTTTTCAGTGTAGTGTTTAAGTAGCGTGCTTGCGGATTCTAAGGTGCTGAGTTCTAATCTCCTTCAGTAATATCTTGAATATTCTTAAGACATTTAGTGACAATGAATATATGAGAAAATTGATTTTCGAAAAGAGGCAGTAAATTTATTTAATAAATTAACAAAACTCGAAATTGCCATTTTAATTATAATTTGGGAAGAAATTTTAGAAAGATTTTTATTTCAATTAACAAAAAATTAGACTCCTGGTTTGGACGTCTGTGAAGGGAATAAGTTAATTATGTCATTAAAAACGTTTATAAGCAGTGTACGATATGATTCAGATAAAAAAACTAAAGGAGCATCAAGACTCAGCCAAAAAATTCAGTCCTAGAATAGGAATAGAATACAGTGATGTGGAGAAGAATATAGCGATGACGACTTATTTCAAAATTTGTAGATAAATCCATAGAAAGCTGTGTATGGAACAGAAAAATTTAAGAGAAACTCTTATTGTTGCGTTAGATAAGCTAATCCTTGATTTAAATAGAAGAAACCAAGTATATATATGCAGGATATAGTAAGAAATTAAAATTTTTGATGGATGTGCAAGATCAAAGTAAGAAGAACGTTGGCCTGGAGAGTGTACACGCAATTGATTACTATTCAGATGACATAGACCAGAAGGTGTTCAATTCAAAGTTTATCTAATAATAATAATAATAATAAACTGAGCTAGAGACCTATACTAGTAGTGATATGTTCAATTTAACTTTTGAAAACAAGCTTGTTGACGTTTTTCCAAATTTGTTTACCATTTTAAAGATTTTCCTAACACTCCATATTACTAGTTGTGAAGCAGAGCGTGCATTCTCTAAAATGTCCTAAATAGAAAACAAATATAGGACAGCAATGACAAATACTAGGGGTAATTATTAATCATTTCTTTCTATTAATACTGATCTCACCAAAGACTTAAAATATAATGAGCAAATAAAAGAATTTGCCACACAAAAATGTAGAAAAGTTTTTTTGTAAATTATGCAATTGTTTATAACGTGTTTAGATTGTATAAAATAAAAAAAACTGAAGTTTCATACATTTTAAATTTTCCCGCAACAAAATTTTTTTAAAGAAAAGGCAAAAATTTTAACTATTTAGGGGGCCCCAGATATTGTTAGCCAGGGCCCCTAAAGGTCACGGTCCGGCCCTGACTAAGGTAAATTTATAAATATGAGTATAATAACAATCATGTAAGTAATGACTTTATAATAAAGATCCTTTTAGGAACAATACAATGAAATTACTCAAATTTAAGATTACAATTACATAAATAAGTCAAATTCAAAAAGATATAAGTAGCAAAAAAAATATTTCACATAAAGGTACCAAAGTTATAATGATAAAAGTTCGTTTAGAGAAATACAAACTGATTCATCATAAAAACATTTGGATATGAAAAATATAATACAGAGTGAAGTAACAAATTTTCTTCATAGGTTATATTAAAAAATTATCTACACATTCATAAACTGAATGAAGAAACACATAAGAAGCCTGATTTAATTTTTTAAGAAAAACTGAGCTAAAATTTTGCTTATAGCATGGCTTCCTGTTATTTGTCTTTAAAGTCAAAAGATTTTCTGGAGTTTTATAATACATTGTGCACCTGGACTTGTTTCTATTTTATTCACAATACAAAGAACCATTTTGCATTCTGCATTTTTATGATGAATGAGCAAAATTTATTTTAATTATATAATTACATATAAAATTTATATTTTAAAGATAAAATTTTATCTTTAAAAAAGCGATAGTTGTCTAATATTTCTCACATGAATTAACAGAGAGCATTACTATACTTATTTCCCAAAACAACACATAGAACCAGAACAGAACTGTTTTTCCAAGTTTCTCAATTATCTCTGAATCATTATTAGAGGCACTTCATTTATTAACTTGAAGTATGCAAGGGAATAATTTAATGAAAAATTTCATACCCCCCTAAATTTAGCAGAATCAATTTCTCTTTGGTCTGCTGTATTAACATTTTTTAAAATCTGTCAATTAATTGAGAATTTGTTATTATATAATCACATAAAAAAGTATAAAAATTAAGAATATCAATAAAAATAAATCCCACCTCTCCTAAGTACCACATCGGCAGGAGGACCATTTGAGCTCTTGACAGATTCAACAAATGTTTTTTTTTACGGTTTTTCAAAAAAATACTGAAAATTTAATTAAACATTTAATAATTTCTTCATTTTTAGACAAAAGCATGAAACTTTTCCCCCGTCTGTCGAACATTTAAAAAATGCTCACAATTTGAATTCGACATTTTAATATTGTTGTGGAATTTTGTAACATTTTAAAAATTTCTACTTTTCTGTCTTTTTTTTAACATACTGCTACTATATTTAAAAAAAGTACATTTTCTGCAGGGGCTAAAAAATTGCAAAGTGAATGAGTGAAAATTAAAGTATCACTGTTCACCTAATCTAGGGCTTTTGGCGACGGATCTCGAAATTTTGAAAAAGGGTCAAGTAACGAGGATGAGACTTGAAATGGCACCCATCTCCTAACTACCCCAACCCAACAACGGGAGAACGTTTGAGTTCTCGACAGATTCAACATGCATCGCTCCTCTTAACGGTGGGTCTTCAGCGATACCTAAAAATGTCAAAGAGCAGTAATAATTAATTATGGGAAACCACAATGAGAATTCTAGATTTTGAATGCTTATAGAGCATGGTCGGAAAAATAAATTTGGCAACCTTAATCCTCCCTCCCCCTTCCTTTTTTGCTACTGAGATGGATATCAATAAACGAGATTTTTCTTTTACTGCCATTTTTTAAGCAAACAGCATGTCACAATTAATTACTAAATGAGCATTTTTAATCAATTTTGTTATTTTAATTCTTAAGAAGGAAATTATTGTTCAAATAATGAATAAGTTAATTTTGTATAATATACTTTTCCCCCTTCAGAAACGCATTTAAATAATTTACTAAACACAGTGGAATGAAAGACTATAAAATTAAAATAAAATACTAAAGCGTTTTCATCAGATAGTATTGTTTTCTTTATGAATGTTTTTTCAGTGAATGTAAACTTATATCTACGCTTTTCCACATGGTGTTTTATTTTTACACTTTTACATGTTTAATCAAGCATTCAAACTTTCAGAAAAAAGCAATTGTTTCAACAACTGTATGTAAGACTTTTTAATTCATTATTTATACATAATCGATTTAAATTAATATAATTTTTTAAAACCAGAAGAGTATTTCTATTATTTTATTAGTAAATTATTTGTTAATAAAAAAGTACACCGTTTATTATTTTGGTTAAAAATACATTTCAAAGGCATTTTTTAAGCAAACTGTATGTATAGATTGATTGATTAATGAAAATGCGTAATTTATTTTATTTACTCTCTGCATCGGAATTGTTTTCATTTTATTGCTTTTAATTTTTAATCTGTTCACTAAAGCTATATTGTTTTTTTTTATAAAAAATTGATCGAAAGTTGAAGATGAATCTTATACCTGGGGGGAGAGAGAAAATAGTTCTGCACTCAAAAAGCCTCTATAACTTCGGGCTATAGAGAGAGAAAAGAAAGGTTCCTGACATTGGAAAGATGTGGAAGATAATTCGAAAAAAGGAATTGTAATGATGTTAATATAAAGTCACACACACACCGGGAAATGCTGAACCCAATAAGGGAAAGGCAATATGTTATGCATTGGAATATGTGTGTGCAACATCGGGTTAAATGGAAGGGAAAGAAACCTGTTTGGCAGTGAAAAAAGTTTCATAAAGGGAATTTTAATGACATAGTTATAGAAATCACTCACACTGCGAGCGTACACACACACAGAAGTGCTATTGTCCTGAGGTATAAAGGAAATTCCCATGGGGATTAATTTATACACTCGGTAAAAGCACGTGCATCATCGGGCTAAGCGGAGGGGATAGAAACAAAGAAAAGTCAGAGTTATCTCTAAAAAGAATATTGAAAGTGCTGATTTTGAATAGGCGTTGAATAGGCGTTTTCTTTCGGGCGTCTGGACTGTAAACAGTCCTCAATCCCATATCGTGAGAGTCTATGATGCTGGGCATGGCAAAAGTGGTGTTTTCCATTCTGCTGAGGGGCATGATGGCGATTGGTCGAGCGATGGAATCCGGGAGGCGTGGCTATGGTTCTTCATCTGGTTGGAAAGTTTTTGAGTTTTTTTTTTTTGGCTTGGCTGAGAGCTAAGAGATTGCTCTCTGATTGGATGCTGGGTACAGTGAACATTGACTCCGATTGGCTGCTCCGGGGGCTGAGATTTAAATTATGGTATATAAAAAAGAATAGAGAAACAGAACCAAATATTTTAACTATATTCTTGAATGAAATTACATTCTACCCATATCAAACTTCCTTTGAAATCTTTTATTAAAATGATACATGCAAATAAACAAAATTTGTTGATACAAGATTGTAAGATTTGACATAAATTTACTTGTCTGAAGCAAAAAATAAACATAACATGCCTATTGAATACAGTTTGCACTACATATGTATGTATGTATGATCCATAATTTTATTATGAACATATTACTTTTTCTTAATAAATTAGCCTTTTATTTCTATTACTTTATATTAAACATATAAAATGTAAATAGTACTCTATTTCTGTTCTATTAATAAAACAAATAATGTGACTTTCAAATCTTTAGATTAAAATAAGAATCTGATCTGTAGTTCATAATCATAAAGTTCTATTTACAACAATAGAGCTTTAATAATTAGAAATACAATCAAAATTAATCTTAATAAATATATACAGGGGTTTCATATTCGTGTACATAAAATGTATTTACTTTTATCACTTGACTGCAAAAAATATATTATGTATGCAAATATTACACACAATTCAAAATACCTCGTGGTAATTAAATTACTTATATAACATTTATTACATAAAGTGAGTAAATTAAAATAATTCAATTCTCTTTAATTGATATATTTCTTTGAATGTCTACACATGAAATGAATCATTGTATACATTTGAGGTATACACATTCATATTATAAAATATACTTTACCAGCAGTAACAAATGCAGCACGCATTCTTTCCTCAAGGCTGTAATCAGCTACAGTGGGCTCTTGAACAGTGTCTGGATTAGTTCTCTGCACAACATCATCTAAATTAAACATTAAATAATTAAAATAATGAAGCATTATTACAAGCATTTAAAAAATTAACTTTCACCAATTATTTCACACAAAAAATATATCACTAAAAAAAAATAGGAGAGTATGACTATCCTTCTGTGGCACACTACTGTTTATAGTTGGGATTTCATCAAAAAAACAGGTAGGCACAATCTCTCTCTCTCTCTATTTAAGCATAAAGAAATATGCAGGTAAACTTTTGTCAGAATTGCACATGAACTACTTTGATTCTGTGGGTGTTCCATGAACTGGAATACTGTACCATAAGAGCTCTGAACAGTGTAGCAAGGAGAGCATGGATTGATTTGATTGATTTAATATTAACGTTGCACTGTTCAGCTACACGAGGGCTTTTGGCGACGGACCACGTAATTTTGAACCATGGTCAAGTGACGTGGACGACACCTGAGCTGGCACCCCCCTCTCCTAACTACCACACCACACCAACGGGAGGACGTTTCAGCTCTCGACAGATTTAACGTGCATCGCTGTCCTACACGGCGGGTCTTTAGTGGTACTGGGATCGAACTCGTGACCAGGCAAGCCACGATCCGATACCTATACCACTCGGCTACCGCGGCCAAGGAGAGCATGGAAGTAAAGTGCATAAATGAGGTTGAGATGTTACATATGAGTAAAAAACACTGTATTTTTTATTATTGTAGCAGATTTAATATGATTCAGGTTGTATTACAGGGAGGCCTGTTACTCTATAACCCTTCCAAAATAAATTAAAATGACAAGTTCTAGGTCATAACAGATTTTCTTATACACAAATATTTAGTTCTTATATATAATACTTCTATATTAAAAATATTAAGAAATCTGTATTCCAAATTGGAACTTGGGGCTGTGTGCATAGAGGGTACTGGTGTTTCGATGAAATCATCATTATCTTTTTCATCTGACACAACATCATTATTATCGGATTGTTCTAATGATTCTGAAGTGTATGCCTTGGTATCGCTGCTATCCACAAGCTCTGATTTGCTACCCAGAGGCAATTCTTGAAGCGTTTTTAAAGCTTGGAAAACATTTAAACATTTTCATGCCATTTGGAGAGCAAATAATAATTTTAAGTATATAACTAAAATTATACTTGCAATAAAGAAAATATATGTTATTATATACATATATTTATAAAATATCTAAAAAAAATTTTAAACAAACAACAGTGACACCCAAAAGCGGCAGCGAAAAATTCCATTAGCTCCAATCAAAAATGATTAAAAAATACCTATTTAAAACCTCCCAAAAATTTAAACAGGACCACAGTGGGTGTAAGCAGCTTTAAGTCAGTAAACTTTCCCAAGAACATTATATAGATTGACTCTATTTCTCCCAAAAAAGAGAAAAGGTAACACAGATGTTCTCTCACATCATTAGATTTTGTTGCATAATAAGCAAACTGCTAACGTGCAAAGTGTAGCAGAAAATAGAAGACTTGGGCTGTACATATAAAAAAGTACAACTACTTCACAGTTACTTTTATAACATTTAACGGCCAACTATTGCAATCTATAGAACTAATTTGATATTGAAAATTAAAAAGATATGGGTAAAACCATACAAAGGACAGAGAAACAAAATGCTGTATACTGCATAGGCAAAACTGTGGGAAGGGGTTAAATAACTCAATCAAGAAAATTTTTAAATTGTAATGCATTGTGTGCAGCCATCTAGATTTGAAAAGAAAAGTTAAAAGTAAATTTTAAATGTAATTTCATTCATTTATAGTGGAATTAAATGGTTTGAAAAGTGAGTGAAGCCTGGTGTTCCATGCCGTGGAACACTGAGCCACAAAGGGTTAACAGAACTACTCAAATATTTCTACTGATGACTAACATAAGAAAAAAAGCATTCAAAGTTCAATGTGTAATAAGAAACCGAAATTTACATTTGATCAGAGGTCATTAAGTGGTCGAGGCCGAAACATTAAAAAGAGGCTTGTTCGTGAGCACCTCATTCCTTTGAGCATGCTCCACGTACAATGCCAAAATACAAGAAAGAGAATTATTCAAATATCAAGTTTTTATATACAGGGAAGAACAAGGGAAAACGCATTATAAAAAATACAATCATGAGTTTAGGCAAAGGGATTAATTAGTTATTTATGTAGGATTTAAAGTATTAGAGAATTAAATATATTCTATGATCAGTGAGGTTACAACCTCACCAATAGATGGCGCTACCAGCGAATATCTGTATCCCCCTCGGGAATGACGGGTTTTAGGGGAGAAAACGATTGCGACGCGGAACGAGACAGACGCGAGAGAAGAGATTCCGGTTTTACAGGCGAGAAGCCACGTTTTTCGGTCAACGTGGAGGCCAATAGGCTTAGCGACAATTGAGAGTATGCTCCGTGAAATAACTCGTAAAGTTTTAATTGTAAATAATCTAATGTTTCATTAAACAGTAATTTCATTCTAATCTGCCTATTTCTTTGAAATATCAAGATCCCGAACATTACTTACCCCTAGACACCCCTACATATTAAATGGGGATTCGGCCGGGATAATTTTTTTTTAATTTAAAGAGAAAAAAAAGCAGAATCGATTCCAGATTGCCAAGGATTACCTTCTTCATCGCGAAGTAATGTGCCATCCTCCCACAAATAACATTTGGTTTTACTTCTGATTGCCGCCCTGGTAATAGAATTCCTTCAGTGCATACCGCCCTGGTATTAGAATTTTTTCAGTGAGTGCCGTCCTGGTGAAATAGTTCCTTCAAACATGCTGCCCTGGCATTAGAATTTCTGCAGTGAGTACCGTCCTGGTGAAATAGTTTCTTCAGTGCCTGCCGTCCTGGTAATAGAGTTTCTACAGTGAGTGCCACCCTGGTAATAGAATTTCTACAGTGAATCCGCCCTACTATTAGAATTTCTTGAGTGAATGCCGTCCGGGCCAAGTGGAAAGTGCAGTCCCTGCGTTTGAAATTGTAAAGATTTGTGTGTGCGCCTTCAAGAACCTTCAAGATTGTGTAAAGGCCTCGTATCCGCCATTTTGCACGGGATCAATTAATATTCGCAAGGACGGATTAGGTTGATAAGGTAACCGACTTTTGTGACGTAGGAAAAGAAGGGAGTGTTAGTTTCTCTTTTCCTCTTTTGTGCCAAACCCTTAGCTCCGTCAAGGTCAGACTTATTTATGTTTACTTATCTGTTATTATTTTTTTGACAATCAGTATTTTGATGATTTGCCTTTTTGAACCTAAACTTTTTTTAATCTGAGCAAGTATTTCAAACGAAATTGATTTTTGTTATTTCTATTCTCTCTATAATTTGTATGAACATATTATTCACCTAATTTTGCCATTATATGCTTTCATATTATTTTCTTTCTTTTCGACGTTGTATTTAATAACTATTAATTTTTAATTATATATCCCAATTTAAATTATTACTTGATATGTTTTAAATTATTGATGCATGATATATTATTTGAATTTTACATTGGTTTCGAACATTTTTAATTGAAAAATTTTATTTCCATAACTTTTATATATTTAGTAGAAGTGTGGGTAAAATTTAGCAGAGCTAGCATCCTATACCTTTCACAGTATTTAGTACTATACCTGTTATTCTCCAGTACAATAATTATTGTATAAATTCTTAACTCCTTAATTAAAAAGGGGGAAAACATGTCTTTCTTGTTAAAAGGGAAAGAAGGAAGATTTGTTAGAGTTAGCTACAGAGTTAGGTTCAGAGGCGACAGTCGACATGACTAAGCCAATGTTAAAAAATTTAATAACCAAAAGTGCAGGGTATGATGAGGAAGACACCAAACTGATGTACGAAGGTATCGTTGAAGAGAGAAAGGAGAGAGAATTATTAGAAGAAAGGAAACGACGGGATAATTTAGAGTTAGAGAAACTTAGAATCGAAGCTCAGATCGGATCAAATCAGGAAATATAGAGTAGGAATAATCGTATACCTATAATTGAACAAACTGCTATCTAAATTTGATATGAAAAAGGATATCAGCTTATATTTAAAATTGTTTGAGCGCCAAGCATGTATGATGAATGTGCCGAAAGAGTTTAGGGTCTCACACCTGTTAGGCCTACTCCCACAGGAAATCACACAGTTGATCGCTAGAGAATCTGAACAAGAGGAGAGAGATTATGACCACGTGAGGTCTTTTTCTTTTGAAAAGGTTTAAATTGACCCCAGAGAAGTTCAGGCAGCTATTTGTTACACATCAGAAAAGTTTGGATAAAACATGGCGTGATTTCTTCCAAGAAGTTCAAACATTCTTTAATGGAGGGATTGAAGGATTGGACGTAAAAACATTTGACAAACTACGGGATCTGATGATAGCTGACCAAATGAAAAAAAGAGCCCCTGTTGAATTCAAAGAACGTCACCTAGACGAAACGGCCAAGTATCAACTGCCCAGTTGAATTAGCCAAGAGACTTGAAGAATTTGAGGATGTCCGTAGGACATTGAAACAAAAAACATATACTTTAACGCTTGTTCAAAGACCTGAAGTTAGAGGATCGAATCAAGCGGAACATTTCAAGAAATTCGATAACCACAATACAAGGAGAACAGGAAATTTCAATCCTGAAAGAAGATATTTAGACACTCCTCCGAGTAGAGATTTTGATAGAAGAACACCTAGGAGATATGTTACATATATCATTCCTTAGATCATTTGAGTTTTAATTGCCCTAAAGCAATGACAGAGATCAAAAGAGAACAACCCAATCCCCAAGTACAAAGCTGTTCTGTCACACCGCAGAAAGGACTACACTTAAAAAGCATTATGTTAGGCAACGAAATTGGATCAGCACTTATAGATACACAGGTACAGTTAGTCTAATCCGCGAAGATATAAGCACGAAGATTGTTGGCCATTCAAGACTATCCAAAATAAACACTGTGTTGTACGGTTTAGGACAAACTGAAGTAATAACCAAGGACTTTTTTGAGTATGATTTTGTCTTGGACAAAGATCAATATTCTTTAGCGTGGCATGTGGTGCCAACCAAACAGCTCAATTTTGAAGCCCTTATAGGTACAGACATTTTGGGACAAGCTTCTTTGAATTTCACCCAAGATGGTGTTATGTTCCATAAGCATGAGGAAAAGGCATGTCTAATGCAAATATCCGGAGTACATCCTGAAGATGAGTTAGATTTCAGTCACATCCTTGACTCACAAGTGAAAAATGATCTAACTAGAATAACTTCATCGTACAAACCTGAGAAAACTGAATAGACAGATGGGACGAGGAGGATAATACTGAATGATATCCCAGTCTATCAACCAGCACGTCGGTTGTCGTACGCGGAAAAGGAAAGTGTGAATAAACACATTGAAGAATGGCTTGAACAAGAAATAGTCAGACCAAGTTCATCCGAGTATGCTAGTCCCATTGTACTTGTGAAGAACAAGAAAACTTATAATAAGAAAAGGAAAAAAGCTCCCGAGTACCAAGTTGGTGATTTGATAGCGGTCCAGTGTACAAAATTTGGTGGAGGCCTTAAAATTAACCCAAATTCATCGGACCATATCAGATTACGGAAGTGAAACCTAGAGACAGATATACAGTCGAGAGATAAAGTAAGGGATCACGCTGGGCCTAATGTAACTGCTACTTCCGCTGATTTAATGAAGTATTCTTCTCATTAATAGAATAGTAATTACAAATGTATACATTTAATTTTAATAACTATAGAGTATACCCTTCACTTTATATGTCTTATGCATGTTGTGTACTTTTTCTTATATTTTATAATGTAGTACGATATGTAATCATGAGAGCATTCTCAAGCGTCGCTGAGGTCATCGACAGTCAGGATTGGACGAGTTTGTAGGATTTAAAATATTAGAGAATTAAATATATTCTCCGATTAGTGAGGTTACAACCTCACCAATAGACGGCGCTACCAGCGAATATATGTATCCCCTCCGGAATGACGGGTTTTAGGAGAAAACGATTGCAACGCGGAACGAGACAGACGCGAGAGAAGAGACTCCAGTTTTACAGGCGAGAAGCCACATTTTTCGGTAAACGTGGAGGCCAATAGGCTTAGCAACAATTGAGAGTATACTCCGTGAAATAACTCGTAAAGTTTTAATTGTAAATAATGTAATGTTTCATTAAACAGTAATTTCATTCTAATCTGCCTATTTCTTTGAAATATAAAGATCCTGAACATTACTTACCCCTAGACACCCCTACATATACACTGCTGGACAATTGCTAAGGACGGATCACAAATTGCTATGTAGCATAACATTAAGCGAGACATGAGACCTAGTAGGATAAAATATAGTTGCCACACTGTTCAGACATTAGAATAAAGAATATTTATTGTTCTGGAAAGTACAAAAGCTGTGAAACATCCGAAAGGAAAAAAAATGTTCATTTGATCTGCGCACGGAGGAATAGAACAATGCATCTAAAAGTCAGCAGGCGACTTAAAGAAAGGTATCAGTACGGGATATGTCCACGTGGAGTGTGATGCAACATTCCACACGTCGTACCATACTTTGCACAACATTATCCAGCAGCTGTTGAGGCAATTTATCCCATTCCTCTGTGAGTGCAGAATGAGGGTGTTCTTGTTTGTCGGAGGATAGTTTCGACCAGCAACTTGCCTCCCCAAAGCATCCCACACATTTTCAATGGGGTTTAGATCTAGAGAACGCGCTGGCCATACGAGACGTTGAATACCCTCGCTGTCTAGACAATCCTGAACAGCGAGTGTTCGATGACATGATGCGTTGTCGTCCATAAAAACAAATTTATCACCGACAGCACCACGGAAAAGACGAACATGAGGAAGTAGAACTTCATCAATGTATCGTTGGCCCGTCATAGTCCCATTCGCTACCACATGTAGGTGCGTGCGGCCATTGATCATGATGCCGGCCCACACCATGATACTGCATGTCGGATATCGGTCCTTTTCCTGGATATTTTCTGGACGATAAGAGTACCACTCTCGTGCCAGATCAGTTGGCGTCTACAATCCGATGACAGACTGAAAGTACTCTCATTTGAGAATAGTATGCATGCCCAGTCCTGTTCAGTCCAGTTGTGATGCTCACGACACCATTGCAAACGGGCAGTACGGTGCTGTCTGGTCAATGGGACACACACAACAGGTCTGCGTGCGTATAGTCCTCCTCCCCTCAAACGTCTGGCAACAGTTTTTCGGGAGATCTGCTTTTCTGAGGCAGCAAGAAACTGATTTGTCACCTGCTGAGCTGTGGTACGCCTGTTCCTTTTTGCTGATAGGACGATATATCTGTCTTCTGCAGACGTCGTACTTCTAACACGACCTCCTCCGTGCCGTCTACTACACATTCCAGTAGTTTTAAATGACTTCCACAGCCGTGAAACAACGCTGTGAGCGATCTCGAACTCCCTGGCATCATCTGTTATTTTTCGTCCTTCTTCGATCTTTCCAATAATTCGGCCACGCATAAAATCATCTATGTGATGTCGGGAAGACATGCCAAAAATTTTAAGTTCGTCTATTAAATCTTTCCTGTAAAACTTTGACTTGAAACAACAACTGTCCACACGCGTCAAAACCTTTAAAGCTCTTCTGAACGCTATCACGTGATGAACAGACGTGGAAAAAAAATTTGCATACTCATACTTCTTACTAATATCCCGATTTAATTCTAATTTTCCACATTTTGCTTCCGTTCATTTTCTGGTTGTTATGGATGATAGTGTTATCCGTCCTTAGCAATTGTCCAGCAGTGTATATCTTTCTTTCTTTTATCAGTCTTTATCAAATGAAGTCCGAATAAATTTATTTTAAAGGTATTAATCATGTTCTGAAATTTGAAGTTATATAAATATTGCAGATAAAACAAACGAAATATTTTTTTAAAAAAATACGTATGTAAAGAAATGTTTAAAACTATTTCAAAATAAATTTAGAAATTACCTTTTTTTTAATTTATGGAATGGTTCGCTATCTTTTTTTAAATAAAAAACATTCAGGCAGAATTTCTCTTTGTGTGTGTGTGTGTGAATAACACATTCTTAACAATTCAAACTAATTATCTAGGCTTTCCCCCATACTGTTTCTTTTCTAACTTATATATATTTATATATTTAATCAAACATCCAAACGTTCAGGAAAAAGCAATCATTTCAATAGTTATCTGTAAATTTTTCTTTTATTTATTACTTATAGAAATTTGAATTTTATATATATATATATATATGTGTGTGTGTGTTTTAAAGGAATATCTCTATTATTTCATTACTAAAGGAATTCTTTGTTAATTAAAAAGTATACCGTCTATTATTTATATGAAGTTTGAAAGCATTTACTTAAAAATGAAGCCCAAAATAACCTACCTTTATTTTAAAGCTCAATTCAATGTTTTTCCCAGTTCAAGCCCGGTACCATTAAAGACCCGCCGTGTAGGGCAGCGATGCACGTTAAATCTGTCGAGAGCTGAAATGTCCTCCAGTTGGAGTGGTGTGGTAGTTAGGAGAGGGGGTGCCAGCGCAGGTGTCGTCCACGTCACTTGACCATGGTTCGAAATTACATGGTCCGTCGCCAAAAGCCCTCGTGTAGCTGTACAGTGCGGCGTTAATAATGAATGCATCAATCAATCAATGTTTTCCCCCGACGTGACTGTAGTTTGGTTTGTTAAGCCGCTGCTTTATAAACGGCAGTTCCCGGGTTCGAAACTAAAGAGGAGTAACGAAACGGGATACTGAAAAAAATAAATTTTTCTTTTAAAGGTATTAATCACCAAAATTTCGAGAATGATCTGAGGAATCCGTTTTGACCATTCATATTCCGATATTCCAATTAGTTAAAAAGATATTAATTAAAAACCTTAAAACCTTTATTATGCCCGTGGCGCCATCTGCGGAGAATCGGAAAGATCATTTATTTTCAAGGGAAAATTCGGAACTTCTTTTCTTTTTCAGAGGTTTTTAAAAATATTTAAAAATTATATATATATATCTTTCTTTTACCAGTCTTTATCAAATGAAGCCCGAAATTTTTTTTTATTTTAAAGGTATTAATCACGTTCTGAAATTTGAAGTTTTATCTATATTTTAAATATTGCAGATAAAAGAAACGAAATATTTGTTTGTACATTTGCCCTGTTTACAAGAAACGGATTTTCTAAAAACAACGAATTTGGGGGTGCCTCAGGTCAACGGACTTTATTTCGGGGATGCCTCAGGTCAACGGACTCTATTTCGGGCGAAGCTGTATCCTTGCACAGCTTGTTGGCCAATCGGAGTTGTAAAATTTACCGCCAGAACTTTGAAGCGGATGATTTTCCGTGTGGTGCGGTCAACCTATTTAAGGGTGGGCGCGCGAATTCTCGAGGCCTTTTACTCCTTCTTCGTCTGCCAGAAAAACCCTCCACAGCCGGGAAGCGCACTTGCTACCCGAGGTCAACCCCATCCGTCGCTCTCTCCCTCTTTCAAAAGTTAAGTAATATATTCAGTTATGTGTCACTTAATTTTAATCTTATTGTTTAATAAATTAATTGTTACTTTAAAGAACCGGCCTTTTAATTTAGTGTACTGTTTATTGTCTTTAGAGATTTAGTGTTTAGTGTTTTAACTTAAGCTATAATGCGATGTGACGTATCTGTAGAACCTGGGTAATTGAAATTGGGTTTAGTGAATTGATTAATCTTTTAAGTCAAACCAGCGTCGCATTATAATGGTACCGTGACAGGATATTAAATTTTTTTCTTTGCATCATTTGGTGCCGAAGACGATTCGTCGGAAAATTTTTTTTTTCTTTTACATCATATTGGTCTGATGTGAATTTTTTTTCTTGATGGGTCACCGAATACTAGTCCTACTTTATCTGTTAAACATGTGAGAAAAAAATTTTTTTATGTGTGCTATTCCAGTTGTAAATTTTTTTTTTCTTGTAGTATTTTTTTTATTATTTAGATACTTAGAGATGTTGTTAATGTATTTTTTTTCTTATGCTCTTTGTTGGTATATGTATGTGTGTATTCATTATCTTAACTGATCTAGCTATGATCTCAATTTCTTATGTGTTGATATGTTTGCATTGTGGATTTTAGTGTGCTCAAAAATTTTTTTCCCGTTTAATTAATTCGAGTGTATATTGTCATATGGAGTACGTGTTTCGTTGCTAGTTAACAATTTTTTTTGGCCCGAATGTTTGAAGTGGTTCAGTTAATTGATTATGCTTACTGTTCTGAGCGATTTAAGTATTATGAAGATGTTATTTCCGATAAAAGTTCGTTAGATGTGTTGTGCTGCTTAAATTAGAGAAATTAACTGTGTTAAATTTTGATAGTAATTGATTAGATGTTTATGGCTGTAGTACTTGGAATTTGAGATATTGAAGTGATAAGGTTAGTAGTTTTTGAGAAAAAAAAATTGGTTAAATGTTCATTTGTGCAGTATTTGAATTCAGAGATATTAAAGTGTAAGGAAAAGGTGACGGAAATAGTTATTAAGTGTTCATTATGTTTGCGTTTGAATTGAGTTTTTTTTTTTTTTTTTTCTGAGATGTTAAGGTTTGTCAATTTTTTTTTTTTTTTTTTTTTTTTTTTGTTAATCTGCTATTCTGGTTGAGATGAGAGTTTAATTGTTGGAGCGATGTTGTGTTTGGGGAATAAGTATTGGTTATATATCGATTTTTTTTGTGGACATGTAGAGCATGTTAGGGCATTGGACTTCGTAAATGCGCTTGATTTGTTGTAATTTTTTCCCTCTCCTTGTTTCTGTTAAAATTTGATTTGGAGGTGTTGTGTGGGGTTTGAGTCTTGGCATTCTTGGCCGATAGGGGAGGACGTCCCATCTCTGCCCATGTCATTCCGGCGCACTCCTACTCGGAGCATTTTTGTTCACCCCCCACCTGCCGCGGTCCAGGGGTGGAACTGGATGTGGGTTCACTCCGGCGCTTTGCGAGATCAGATATTCAGCCTCTCTTTTTCTCTATAGGGTCGCCATTCCCCCCCTTTTTTTTTTGTTGTTTGTTACTTTTCTCTCAGAGCTACTCGATATTGAAATTTTGGTTTTTCTCTTACATTTAATTCGCATACTTTCCGCTGAAAATTTTTTTTTATAACTATGGAACTTGTGTCATGTCGTTTTCTGATGTTTAAGTGAGACATTGTTGTAATTGGTTATTTAATGAATTTTTAGCTCAGAATTTTTTTATGCACTTGTTTTATATCATGTTTGATGTTTTAGCGAGATAAAATTTTGTACTTAGTTTTTTTTAAATGAATTCTAGCTAAAAAATTTTTTATGCAGTTTGTTTCATGTTTTGATTTGATGCTTAAAAGATATAATGTTGTATGTGGTTAATATCAATTTTAGCTCTAGATAAAATATTTTTTTGATGCTATGTGTTTTATGAAATATGTAAAATTTGTTGTTTGTAATAGGATTGTTATTTAATTTTGCTTTGCGATTCATGTATGCACGTCAATTTTAATTTTATAAATTTTAAGCTTTAAGCCATGTTTGTGACAAAAGTCAAATTTTGGGGTCCATGGACACCTGTCATGAAATTTGAATGTTGTTACTATATACATACATATTTGACATTTTTTCATTTATTACATAATTTTGTGTTGTGATTATGATATGGTATTTTTAAATAATTTTTTTTTTTTTCATACAAAAGTTCCTTTATTGAATAACTTAGTTTATGCTGATTTGATTGTGTATAACTGTGTACTTTCTAGTTAAATTTTGAGTTTGCATACAATGTTAATTTTTTTGGTAGCGGTATTTTGTCAGAAGCAATTTTATTGATAAGTTGTGTCGGTGTATTAATTTTAAGTGGTTGTGTATTACTAAATGATGATATCATTGGCATTTATGCTTGTTAAGATATGGATAGAGATGGTTGTTTGAATATTTGTTGAAACTTAACTTTGTTTTGCTCATGTTGTTTTGTTCTGTTATATGATTGCTAACTTTAATTTAAAATTTTCTAGTGTTTCGGTTAGGTGTTTCAATGCTCATTTAATTTTTGTGTTGTTTGTTTTGCTATAGATTTGGAATTTTTTTTGTTTACTCAGGGCTCTAGTTAAATTGTGGTTTGGTTAAATTAATATGCAGTCAATCATTCTGTCTCGGTTGTGTGCTAAACTGTACTAGGAATTTAATGTTTTGGTTGATGTTGATATAGTATTTTTGTTGATTTAGGTTAACTTGTTTTGATTAATGGTAGCGCTCGGGTAGATTATTGAATTGAGTGTTGATGTTGATTTAATTTTTTTTAGGGTTTTGGATTTTAATTGTAGTTTTGCATTGTTATTTGGAAATAAGTTTTTAGTCAGATAATGGTATTGTTAAATTTTATGTTTTGTGTACGCGTAGTTGTGTTAGCTTTGAGTTTGGTTTTGGCTAAGAGAATTTTGATTTAGTATTGTTTGTTTTAGATATTGAGTTTGATATATTTTTTTTTGGTTTGAAAATGTTGGAAGAGGTTTGGGTGTGAATTTTTTTTTTGTTTCACTAATTGTTTAAGGAGTAGATAAGTTTGAGTTAGGGATTTCGTGGAATATTTGAGAAAGTTATTTGAAGGAGATAGATAAAGTTTAAACTGATGAATTTGTTGAATAATTGGGAAAGTTTTTTTTTGGAGATAGATAAGTTTGCGTTCATAGTACGTTTATTCGAGAGTTGCTTTATATTTAAATGGATAATTGAGTTGAAAAGAAAGTTATATGGTTTATTTGAGAAAATTGTTTGATGTACAGAAGGATTTTGGGCAAAGGAAATTGAGTTGATATAATTATACGGTATATTTGAGAAAGTTGTTTTGATGTAGAGAAGGTAATTTGAGTTCAGGATTTTGTACGATTTCGAGTAATTAAGTTGATGAACATAGATAAGTTGAATTAATGATTGTGTGGTATATTTAAGGATGTTTTGAGATGAATCTAGGAAAACTCGAGTTGAGGATTATGTGAGATTTTTGTAAATAAGTTGATGCGCAAAGATGGGTTTTAGTTATTGGTATTGTGGAGAAGTCAATTGATTATTCGGAAGTTGCAGATAAGTCTAGCTAGTGTTATTGAGTACGTGAGATTTTGTGTACATTAGTTGATGAGCATAGATGGTTTTAGTTAATGGTATTGTGGAGCAATCGATTGATTATTTGGAAGTTGCAGATAAGTTTAGTTAGTGTTGTTGAGGCATAAGATGTGAACGATCTGAGGTAAAGGCATTTTTGGATTATCGAGGAATCATTTTAAGGTTACTGAGAATTTTAGGTTGGTGTTATAGAATTATATTTGAGTTATTAATTAGAGGATTTTCGATGAATTGAGTTAGCGGTATTGTTGTAAATCGAGGATCTTGTTTTTTTCGTGTTTGTATATTTGTTGCGCGTATAGTGAAACATTTTTTTTTTTATATTATCTGGACTTGATACATTGTATTACATAGATTGTTAAAAAATTATGCTGATTAGTTAAGCGATATTTTTTTTTATCTTGGAATTTATGTTTAATTATGTGTAGCACTTGCAATAATTTTATTTCAGTTAAATTACTTTACTCTGTATGTGTCGCCTTATATGACTTGGGTTGCATATCAATTTTATATTTTTATTTTTTTTTCTGAAATTTTCAACTGCATTTGTGATTTCTGGTTGATTGATTTCCCAAATGGAAATTTCAGCTAATGTATTGCATGTGGAACGAAATTTTTTTTCTCAAATTTATTTTTAAATGTATTAATCGATGTAGTTAATTTTTTTAGAATCGGATTTTTTTTTTAGTCTTAATTTATTTTAAAAGCATAATCTGTTTAGATTTTTTTATAATGCGGCGATCGTCCTATCGCAGGAAATGGGATGTTTCGTTTTGCCTTTGTAAACATTGGGGATGCATACCGATCACATGCGCACTCATAGTTTGCAATTCTAAATTTAATTACGTTTAATTTTTTTTCTTTATTTCAAATTGTAACCAATGCTCGTAGTGAATTTTTAAATTCCTTAGGCTATTCAGCATTCATTGAGGTTATAAATTTTTTTTACCGTTTATACTACTCGTTAATTTAGAGAATTAAATTTGCAAATCTGAATTAATTACATTAATTTTTTTTAAACTTTCAATTGTAACCAATGCTTGTAGTGAATTTTTTTTAATTTCTTAGGCTATTAAGCATTCTCGGAGGTTATAACATTTTTTTTCACCTATGCACACCCATTGTTTCAATTTCTAATTTTTCACTTTAAATTAATTTTTTTTACGAAAGATTGTTATCGATGCTCTTGGTGAACCACTGCAATTTCTTATGCTTTGAGTACTGTTGAAGGTTAAAATAGTAATTTTGTTTGGTGGTCTGGGACATGCACTTCACATTAGTCGTCAGGTTTTCGATGTTAAACGATTATGAGGTGTCTGTTTCTGGGTGCTATGTTTGTATTGATTATATATATGTTTTCACTAGTACTTATTTCTTATCACAAAGTATTTTGTTCGATGCGCATATGTGTGGTTATTGTGAGTAGCGATGCTGTTATATATGCAATGTTTGATTTTACTATGCGTTATTCGTCTTATTTTTTTTTTTATTATTTAGTGGCACATGTTTCTTTGTGATTATTCGATTATTTCTATTTGTTATTTTATATATGTTGTCCTTGTGAATTGTTTGGTGACCCATATCCCATTCGGCAAATTTTTTTTCGTACATGAATTTAATTGTAGTTGTTAGTAGTTAATTTGTTTTTCTCTACCTTTTCGCAACGTTTAAGGAATTAGGGTTAAAATGCAATTTTCTTGTTGGTTTTTTTTTGTGTGCAAAATAGAATTTTTTAGACAGTGCTTCTTGAATTTTTTTTTTATATTGAGTGATGGGAGGATGAGATGGGGACCTCGGGTATCTGAAAGCCCTGTGGAAGAGTGGAAAATTTGTTCTCCCTATTTTACATACTCTACTGATGCTGGCTCTCCTACGAGAGTGTTCGTGTTTTTTTTTCTCTGTTTCAGGACATTATGCCATCCGGACTTACTGTGAATCGGGTCTTGATTGCTCCACGAGATAGTATCCTACAAAATGTTGAGACTGTGATTCAATGTTCCACCTGGCCGTTGCACCACTGGAAGAGCCCCCGCGGGATTCAGACCCACCGGTTCTTCATTTCACGAGAGATTTACTGCATAGAACAACTACGTCTCTATAGTGCTGAGGACTGTGACGTTATGCTTCAGTGGACAGTCGTTCTTGACCTGGAGTTTGATGACGGACGACGGGACTGTTGAACTGTTGTCATGGTTGCAGTTACAGAATTACATGTGACGTTATGCTTCACACAGCCTCAGGAGTCTTCATTAAGATTGGATGTTTCAGTTATTCTTCAAGAAGTGGACATTCGTTCTTGACCAGGAGTTTGACGAGGGACGACGGGACTGTTTGAACTATGGTTGCTATTGCATCTATTATATTTACATTTTCATGAATGATTTTTTTGTGTGTTTCTTTATTTCTAGTTTTGATAATCTGAAAGAGGGGAGGAGTGATGGGAGGTCGTCGGTCCCCAAAGTTACAACGGCAGTTTGTACATTTGCCCTGTTTACAGGAGAAACGGATTTAAAAGGAATTTCGGGGATGCCTCAGGTCAACGGACTCTATGGCGGGCGAAGCTGTATCCTTGCACAGCTTGTTGGCCAATCGGAATTGTAAAATTTACCGCCAGAACTTTGAAGCGGGTGATTTTCCGTGTGGTGCGGTCAACCTATTTAAGGGTGGGCGCGCGAATTCTCGGGGCTTTTTTACTCCTTCTTCGTCTGCCAGAAAAACCCTCCACAGCCGGGAAGCGCACTTGCTACCCGAGGTCAACCCCATCCGTCGCTCTCTCCCTCTTTCAAAAGCTAAGTAGTATTCAGTTATGTGTCACTTAATTTTAATCTTATTGTTTAATAAATTAATTGTTACTTTAAAGAACCGGCTTTTAATTTAGAGTACTGTTTATTGTCTTTAGAGATTTAGTGTTTTAACTTAAGCTATAATGCGATGCGATGTATCTGTAGAACCTGGGTAATTGAAATTGGGTTTAGTGAATTGATTAATCTTTTAAGTCAAACCAGCGTCGCATTACATATAAATAAATTTATTTAAAAATTAATATAATAAAATTATACATATATCTTTCTTTCAATTTAATTATTTTTACAATTTTTTAAAATAAAAAATGAGTCGAAATCGGTTCCTTTTTTTGAATACGAGTTATAAATTCATGAAATAAATTAATTCTTTGTCAAAATACCTTTTTGAGAGATTTTTACTCTTAGTATCAGAATCGTTTTCTTTTTATTGCTTCACATTAATAATTTTTTAATTCTAACGGACGACTGTTAAAACCTTAAAACATAGGAAAGATAATTTAAAAAATTTTTTAGTGGAATGAAAAAGGTTAAAATTAAATTGGTTATTTTTTTAATGGTTTTTTAGTACATGTATATAAATATATATATCTAGGCTTTCCCCTATACTGTTTTTTTTTTTTTTCTAACTTATATATATTTATATGTAATCAAACATCCAAACGTTCAGAAAAAAGCAATCGTTTCAATAGCTATCTGTAAATTTTTCTTTTATTTATTACTTATATAAATTTGAATTTTATAAATATATATATGTTTTTTTAAGGATTATTTCTATCAATTCATTACTAAAGGAATTCTTTGTTGACTAAAAAGTACGTCGTCTATTATTTTGGATCAAAATACATTTTAGAGACATCTTAAGTTAACTATATGTAACGCGATTGATTGATTCATGAAAATCTGAAATCTATTTTATTATTTTAGATTCTTAGAAACTAACTATTATTAAAAAATGATGAAAGTTTTTTGTTTTACTCTTAGCATCAGAATCGTTTTCTATTTATTGCTTCACATTAATATTTTTTTAATTCTAACGCAATATTTTTTTTATAAGTCATACATCGAAATTTGAAGCTATATCTTATCTGTGAGAAGGAGGGGAAGATAAAACAATAATTTTACACTAAAAAAACCATGTTCGGGCTATAGAGAAAGGAAAGAAACCTGTCTTAAATCAAAAATAAGTGGAATAGAACAAATTTCGAAAAAGCTAAGTTTTTTGACATAATTTTAGAAATCACTCACATTGTGCACGTACAAACACACACACAAAAATGCTGGTGTCATGCGGAAAAGAGAAAGCCTGAGCAACGCTGGGCTAAGCGGTGGAGGGGGGATGGAAGTCATTTTGAAAATGAGTATTAGAAATTCTGATTTTGTGAAAGAAAGGGAAAATTTATAAAAGTAGAGATAGCCTGTGCAACGCCGGGCCATGCAGCTAGTTAATTATATACACCCTTCAATTGAAATAAATAGTCAAATCGTTTTCTAAGGTCTTCATTAACACACTAATAAGACACGTAAATTTTGACATTAACTATTTCTTTGGGACAAAAGTGATAATCTCTGCAATCTGCTGAAAACGCAATATCTGCAACAAAACTATTCGCCTTCCCCACTAAATTACTCATCATAGAATCCGTGCTGCCATATATCTTGGAAGAGTGGATTTAAAAGAATATTCCTGCTAAGTTAGTGTGGTGTGGTAGTAAGGAGAAGGGGGTGCCAGCTCAGGTGTCATCCATGTCACTTGACCATGGTTCAAAATTACGTGGTCCGTCGCCAAAAGCCCTCGTCTAGCTGAACAGTGCGACGTTAATATTCATTCACTCACTCATTCCAAAAACTACAGTACAGTAGTTATAATTATTTTTATACTTAAAAATTTAATATCTGCCTATTCAATTAAAATTATAGTGTTACATTTAACTACTAACCACAAGCAAATTTTGAAAATTTGTCCAAATGGTGTAGTGTGAAAGAGAAAGTTTATTTACTTTTAAGTACCAGAAGCGATAAAAGTATTTATTTTGAAAAAAGATCAATTTCTTACTACCAAATGTGCATAATAAAATCATAAAAAAAATAGTTAAATTAAGAGAGATTTATAACAACCTCTCCCTTCAAAACTTAGTATTATTCTGAAATAAAAAAAATAGGTATTATGCTGATCACAGGAATTAATTAGAAGCAAAGCACCTTGTGTAGCCAAAATAAAAAGGATTTTTCCCAAACAAAAGATAGATATATGCTGAGGTGGGCTTTTTTGCAGCGCACGCTACAATTGCTTGCAGATGGCAGAATTTTTCCCTACTTACTTGACAAATATCGTTATATTTTAGACACTTAACACAATATTTTTAGAAATTATAACCTATGTGTTATTCTGATGTATAAGCTATAATACTGTTAAGTTTCATAAAATCCATTCAGTTGTTTTTGCATGAAAGACGACCACAAACATCCAAACAAACTTTCACATTTATAATATATATCTAAATATACATATATGCAAGCAATCGAAATAATTATTATGACTGATCTATCTTACTCTCAAAGATTGTAGTCATGAGATTACCGAAAATATAAATTTAATATTGTTTTGACGTACTTGCTACTAGGAGGTATATTAATAGTGAAATTATTTTTAAAAATTCAATACTTTAATAAACATTATAGTATTTTTAAAAATACATTTTATAATATTTATTTATAGTTATCATTTTCTTTTGCTGTTTATTTTGCTTGAAAATACCAATTTACGTATTACACGAATTAAGTCATGATTTTTTTACTATATAAAACTAAAAGTATATTTATTACTAGCTGCATGGTCCGGCTGTCACGGGCTTTCTCTACTTTTATAAATTTTCCCTTCCCTTCACAAAATCAGCACTTCCATTATTTTTTTTCGAAACTACTTTGACATTTTATTGTGTTTCTTTCCCCTCCGCTTAAGCCTGGGCTTTTACCGAATGTGTAACTTAATTTCCTCTTTCCTTCATGACGCCAGCACTTTAGTGCGGGTGTGTGCACGTACAATGAGAGTGATTGCTATAATAATGTCATTAGAATTCTCTTTTTCGAAATTTTTTTCACTTCTTTTCAGTGTCAAGACAGGTTTCTTTCCTCTTCATTTACCCTCTATGTTGCACGAACATTTTTGTGAATGTATAACATATTGTCATGGAAATTCCTCTTCTCCTCTAGCTGTTAGCACTTCCTGTTGTGTGTGTGTGCATGATTTCTATATTAACGTCATTACAATTCCCTTTTTCGAAACTTCTTCCACAGCTTTCCATTGGCAGACACGTTTCTTTTGTTTCTCTATAGCCCGGCATTACAGTGGCTTTTTTGAGTGTAGAACTATTACCCCCACCCACCCATTATTTATAAATGATGAATTAAAAAATCTTACAGATAGCTATTGAAATTATTTTTTTCTTCCGATTGTCTTAATGTTTGATTAAACATATGCAAGCGTTAAAAAAAAACTATACATATATATATGGTGAAAATCCTATATTCCTAGTTTACATTCACTAAAAAAAAAAAAGAATACTGTCTGATAAAAATATTTTAGTATTTTATAATTTTGTAGTTTTTCATTCCACAGTGTTTAGTAAATCATTTAAACATGTATCTGACGAAAAAAAAAAGTATATTATACAAAACTAACATATTCATTATTTTAACAATTATTTTCTTAGAGCTTAAAATAATAAAAAGGGTTTGGTATTTTCATTTACTCAATCAATCATTACATAACAATAATTTCCTTTTCAGGTTTTGAAATAAAAAAACTGATAATAAATGTTCATTGAGCAATTAGTTGCGACATATCGTTATATTAAAAAATGGCTGTAAAAAAATCTCGTTTGTTGATAAAGACCTATTTAACATTTAAAAAGATGGTAAAATAATTAAATCAATATATAAGATATATATACTTTTATTATATTAATTATAAAATATTTTTTCTATATTTGGTCTCAAATTAAATAATAATTAAACAAAAACAAATATTTCAATGTAAGAGAGAAAATCAGCATGCTATAAAGTAAACAGAAATGAATGTATAAAGAAATAAAAATTATATCAGAAAAGTAATAGCAGTAGTAAGTTTCTGCTATTGAACTATGGGTGAAATAACCTGGAATAGAGAAACCGAAAGAAAAAATTAATGATAATAAACATTAACAAAATAATATCATAAATAAGAAATATTAGGAAGCCATCAACAGGAAAAAAATTAAATTAGTATTACATGAGGAATGCTGTAATACTATCTAACACCTCTGTAATATACCAAATATAAAGTATTAGATATAATTCAATACTAAAAAAATTAAGTTAGTATGAACTAAAATAAAAAAATCTACCTAAAATAGGTCCCTGTTGAAATAATCTAAAATCAACAACAGTACTGAATGATACAAACAATAAAACATGTTGCTAAAAAATTAATTATTCCAAGCAATACTTTTTCACAATATTTCAATTAGCAATTATAATTCTATTACAAAGAGCACAAACAAATGAGTACATACAATCATAAATAACTATAGTGATAACTGAAATATATATATCATATATGGGCAGTATGATAATATATAAAATATGTATACGATCCCCAAAAAACTACATGAGGATAAGATTATCAAAAGCAACATTAAACAATGATGCCACAAAAAGTTTTGAACAACAAAATTAACAGAAAATCTTACATACCATAAAATCCGGCATATAACGCACACTTTCAGCACAAAAAATTAAATTGAAATTTAGGGGTTCAAGAGCTTTAAAAACAAAAAAAGATGAATATAGAAATTAATTTTGACTTCAAGAAATATCAAAATACTATTGATTTAAAAAAAAAATGATACTCCTTATGAACTTAAAAGAGTTGTAATTCTATATAGATGTATACTATTTTTTTCTATACCTTGGAATAATACCTCGAATAAATGACTTCAAAACATGAGAGCATTGCATATGTACATTTCAGGTCTCTTCGTACAAAAGAGGGTGTGCGTTATATGGCAAGCATAACAAACATTAAAAATGCAGCTCAAAAGTATAGGTGAGCATTATACGTCTGATTTTGTGGTAATCTGATATTTATCTTTGCATTGTTTTTTTTAGTGTCAAATTGTTCAATATTGTCCCTTTTTTTATTCATTTCACCATTGGAATGCGAGTCTATATAACTGCGCATATCTTTCATGATATTCAACATTGATCAGCATCTGCTGATGAAGGAAGAAAAACAATAATCTTTCTTTTTCAACCAAAGAAAATGTTACAGAAATGTACATGCATGAAATCTTTAAAAATATATAATCTTTCTTTTTCAACCAAAGAAAATGTTATAGAAATGTACATGCATGAAATCTTTAAAAATATATATGAAGAACAGATTGTGACAGAAAGTTAAATCATAATGCAACACGACAAAAATTGCATTAACTTTGAATTTTAAAGTGCAAAAAAGAATTACTTTTTTGAGCATTCAATCCCATCCATAGTCTGATTTTGATGAAATTACCATAAACAGCTGAGAAAATCTCAGACGTAAATAAAAATTTGCATTAGCATTTGTATTTTTACCTATTAGCATCACTGCATTCAAATTGGCACCATGCAAATTGTGCTATATTTCCCACCAAATCTTACACAAATCTTTTTTGTTTCATATAAAAATCTTTGTTGTTTTGATATCAAAGAATGATTCGTGCAGCGCCAATTTGGTTGCCGTGACAATAATAGGCTAATACCTAAAAATCTAATTTAAATCACGATATCTACAATCTTATAATCCCAATTAGTTTTGCATTGAGTTCCATTTCTTTTTGTTATCCTTATATTATAATCGAAAAAGTTTGTATGCATGGATGTTTGTTACTCTTTCATGCACAAACAAACTGAACGGATATTAATGAAACTTTACAATAATATAGCTTATACAATAATATAATTTTTTCTTGCTTATTGTAGTTTTAATTATATGATACCATGACTGAAGTTTTTAAGCCAAAAAATGATTTGTGAGCCTTTTTGTAAACAGAAGCTTAGATAATGTGGTACTCATGTATTAGCATCACCACAGCAAAATTGGTGTCATGCGAATCACACCTTGATACCAAAACAACAAAGATTCTAACATATTTTATATAAAATCACTCAGATTTTGCTTTTATTCTTATGTTCAAAAATAATAACAATCTGTTACAAAAAACTTTATTGCTTTCCTTTTTTCAACGACAAATTCTAAATCTTGCTTGTTGTAACAATAAAGTTGAAAATTCTAGCTAGCAGTATAACAAAAAGAGAATATAGTAATAAATAAATTTTTCTATGCACATTTTTTTTAATGATTTTATTATGCACGTTTGGTAGTAACAAATTGATCCTTATATCAAAATAAATACTTTTATCACTTCTGGACCATAATAAAATTCAGTTCGCATGTTTCTTTGGTTGAACTGAAATCCATCAAGAATGCATCTTAAAAATTCCATTTCGGCTCTATTAGATTTAGACTTGAATTTAGCACACATATTTATTTTATGGGGTTGAGATCCATTTAAAGTTGTTTTTGTGGAAATTCATTTGATTATTGGGTTAAGTGAGTACAAAAAAAATCTATTTTAGATATTATTAGAAATTCTAAATTCTGTCCTTTTTATATCAAGAGGTGAGAGTTAGAACTATAGATATATTTTTCAATACAATCGAATTCTTAATGTTAGATATCAAAAATTTATAAATATGTAAATAGTATTTATTTATACAACATCATGAAATACACAGTGAAGCGGGTCGATAACGGCTTGTCAGCTATAATTTTGTACTATTTTGCAACTCTGATGAAACATAGAATTAGCTAATAAAGGAAGAACAATAAGCTTTTCCAGACCAAATTGTCATGCTATTACGTAACGCTAAAGTGTACCGATATTCAGGCAATGATTTAATTTCCAACTTTACTTACTTTGAGACTTACTACCTTGATATCAAAATCAGATGAATTGTAACCCAAGCACAACCCTAGATTGATAATACAAAAAAAAAAAAACATGGAAAATTCTTGTATGTAAAAAAAAAATTAACTTAAATCACACAATATTGGCAATCTGCTAATCCAAATTAGTTTTAATTGTCATTTCCTTCAGTTACATTTCTACTTTTTTGTTATAATGGAATTTGCCAATAGATGAAAAGGGTACTTACGTATCGGCAAAATTTGCGATATCAAAACAATAGATTCTTATGTGTTATATGAAAAAGAAAAAAAATCAGTCAAATTTTTGTGAAAAAAAGTGCCACTTTGGCTGCGGTGATAAAAATACATAAGAATAAAAAAAATCAGTAACCTTTTTCTTTTTTAATGGAAGGAAATGTCGGTACTTACGTTTTATCGCACCAATGTGTACATTCAAAATAACACTCCAAGTTAGCAGCTTTGATCTTCGCTTAGAATAAACTTGTGTTTGCAAATGTTTTTATTAAAGTTAAACTTTTTTTAAGGGCTTAATTTTCCAAATTTCACTCATCGGTAACTTTTTTTTTTAAAAAAAAGTACTGCGTTAATGAATTCTTGAAAAAAGGGTTTTATTTCAGTAATAATCTGTTTTTCAATAGTTTAATTTATTACTATATTCTCTTTTTGTTATACTGCTAGCTAGGATTTTCAACTTTATTGTTACAATAAGCAGGATTTAGAATTTGTCATTGAAGAAAGAAAAGCAATAAAGTTTTTTTAACAGATAACTATTATTTTTGAACATAAGAATAAAAGCAGGTAAGAAGTGAATTTCATATTGTCTAAAATAATCCATTGATATTTGTGTTAAAGAATAAGTAATTAATATCAGTACAGCGTATAATCACAACCACAGCCAAATTGGCGCCTCATGAATCGTGCCATTTTCTGCCAAAGTCTGATCGATTTTATATAAAATATTTTAGAATCTTTGTTGTTTTGGTATCAAGGTTTGATTCGCATGGCACAAATTTTGCTGTGGTGACGCTAATACATAAGTACCACATTATATAAGCTTCTGTTTACAAAAAGTTTCACAAATCATTTTTTGGCTTAAAAACTGACTTTTGAGTCACGTTATCACATAATTATAAGCAAGAAAATTACAGTTCAGAAAATAAACATAAAACTGTGTGACAATAAAATAGATATTATAACATTCATTTAACTCAAAAGTTTATCTAAAAAAGAAAAATGAAGCCCTAATTTTTAAGGAAAATCTGAAATATAAAAAATTTAAACATGAATAAAATAAATAAATATGAAGTAACCTAAAATATAGTAGAAATTATAACATTAATTAAATTACGTCCTTTTTTTTAAATTACGTAAAAGGATAAAATGCGTTGAATGTAAAAAAATTCGGAATAATCAAATGAAATATAAGCAAAACAAATGAGACTGTTGCCGAACCAACTAACTAAAAACCCGGTTGTTGAAAAAAAGCTTAAAAATTTAATTTAAAATAATCTAAAGCGAATTTTGAAAAAAAAAAACCTTCGTAGTGCACATCATCAGGACCTAAAATAATTATGTGCCAAGTTTCATGCTTCTGGGTTGCTTAGTTTGGGTGGTAGAGGTGAAACACACATGCTTTTTTTTTATTAATATTGCTTCTTTTAGGAACATGAAGACATTTGAGAAAATCAGAAATAATTTTTAAAAAATTCTAAACTTATTTTAAAACACCTGTTTATAATATGATGCTTTATTAATATTTTCATGGTATTTTTCTTATAATTATGGGATTGTAGTCTATATCACTACACATCCTTGCCTAATCGGTCTCACATTTAAGCAATAGATGCAATAAAATCTTGTTTCAGAAAGTTATTTTTAGCAGTTGGTATAGAATGATTTCTAGTAAAAATACCAATAGTATATAGGAATTCTACTTTCTTAGTACTTCTGAAGTACTGTACATTAAAATCAAGAAAACATTTTTTTAACTTTAGAACTGACATCAAAAGGGACATATGCGCATATCTAAAAATTTACAATACTCATAAAATTTAAAAAAAGCATTTGCAAGTTTACAAGTTTTTAAATTAAAAAGGGGAACCATCAATTCACAAAAAAAATTATTGTAATACGATATGGCGCCAAGTATTGGAATCTTTGTTACTCGGGAATGAAAACTGACTAAATATCACAGCAACCCTTACTATCTCCCCTTTGTAATGAGAAAAATGTAACAATACTACATGTGGCTCATAAAGTTCCCAGTGGGGGAAATTAATTATTTAAAATTTTATTAATAAAAATATTTGAAATAATTATTAATTTTTTAAAAATTATTTAAATGCCTTTTTTTCATTTCAGTTAATTATTTTTAAAATTAATTTATTTATGAAAGGTTTATTTGATATTAAATGATATTTTATGTAATCATTTTGTATTTTATAAATTAAAAAAAATACTGTAATTCTATTAATAAAAGAGACTTTAAGCGTGTGTGTTTCACCTCTACAGCCCAAACTAAGCAACCCAGAAGTATGAAACTTGGCACATAATTATTCTAGGTCCTGATGATGTGCACTATGAAGCGATTTTTCGAAATTCGCTTTAGATTTTTTAAAATTAAATTTTTAAGCGATTTTTCCATTTTTTTCCTTTAACAACTGGATTTTAGGTTTGTTCGTTTGGCAACACGGTATATCTGCCTTAGAAATTTGTGCTCAAAAGTTTGAGATACCAACTGAAAATTTTACGTTTTTTTTCCAGCAGTAATCTGCTTTATCATTTTCTTTTTAAGTTAATTTTTTTTTTGATTTTTGTATTTGTAATATTTCTTATAGATTTTATTTTAAACTGTATTCCAGGAGAAAAATGCATCGCTCTTCAAGCTAAGCCTACCTTTTACTTTTTCAGTAACTAAATTAAATTAGTTTGATGTACATTGTTTTGCTTATATTTTATTCGATTATTCAGAACCATTAGTGGCTTAGAGTTAATTTTGTCATTTCTTTTTCAGCTTATAAATTTCTCATTTTTTGTGTAGTCACAATTGTGTTCATTTTGTAAATTCTATTTTTTGTTAAAGGCAGCGTAACGTTTATTCTTTTGTCATGTTGATATTTATACATTTACATTTGATTCTTCTGTAGTATTTCTGTTTTTAGATTGAATTAGGTCTCATTTTTAAAATTAAGAATGTGAAATTTAAGTTATCAGAAATTCTTCAACTGAAAAAGAAATGAGACAAAATTAAATCTAATGTATACATATTACAGTCAAAATGAAAAAAATAATAAACGTGACACAGCCATAAACCTAAACCTAAATCACAAATGAAAAAGTAAATAAAAAATTAAATCTAACCAAGAAATGGTTCGGAATAATCAAATAAAATATAAGCTAAAACTAAAATGTATATTAAACTAATTTAATTCAGTTATTGAAAAAATATAAAATATTCTTAGTTGGAAGGCCGAAAGATTTAATTGCTTTTACACCTTTAGCATTATTTTATTAGTTTATAATATAAATTATTTGCAATTAATTTAAATGTTGTTTTTGTATGTTTTCTTAAGATATAATGAAACATAAAATAGAATTTTGAAACTCATTGAAAAATTTATCTATTAAAAAATACTATTCTTTGTAACACTTTTAGTTTACTTAAAAATATCTCGATGTACACTCATGATGCGTCATAGCTTTGCTATTTGCATCAAAAAGGCCTGAGTGTACTCTTTTAACCTTTAGGCTGCATCTGAAAAATTTTTGCTTTCTCCATGTTGGTTACCAACTATATGTTGACTTTTATAGTGTCGACTTAGCAAAAAATTTGTACATATTTTGGTGCTTATCAGTTCTAAGGAACTCTGGTTTTTGGTTCGTAGAAAACTGAATATAATAGTGGTACTATCAATCTACAGTTGTACTTAGACAACAGTCCATCTGAAGTTGATATCACAAAACCCAGCCCATCAATAAGTATAGCATAAAATGAAATCATGTTTGCCAACTTGACGAGTTATTAATACAGTTTGGCAGTTGTTGCAATAATACATAAGTACCAAATAATCTTTCTATGACATTGCGCTTCTTGCATATTGTCGCAACCAATTGGCGACATTATATGGAACAAAGCATATGGTTGCCACAATTTAGAGCATTCAACACATGCGATATCAGCTTTTGCGAGTTATTTTAAATGTTGGCATTGGTGCGATAAAATGTAAGTAACAACATTTCCTTTCATTAAAAAAGAAAAAGGGAACTGCTTTTCCTAATACTTACGTATAAGAGTAACTGCAGCCAAAGTGGCACTTATTTCACCAAAATGCAACTATTTTTTTTCTCATATAAAACACATAAGAATCTGTTTTGATATAAAGGTGCAAATTTTGCTGCGGTGATGCCAATACGTAAGTACCCTTTTCCTTTATTGGCAAATTCCATGTTTTTCCATTGTAACAAAATAGAAAAATGTATAAAAGAAAATGACACTCTCAATTCAAACTAATTGGGATTAACAGACTGTCAATGGTGTGATTTAAGTTAGAATTTCTAATTACATATAAGATTTCTGGACACTTTTTTTCTTCTGAGCTGCTTATGGTAGTTTCATTAAATTTATCTATTTAATGTAGCTGTTTGGTTTGAATTAATGTTATAATTTCTACTATATGTGTAAGGTTACTTTTATATTTATTTTATTTCTTTTTAAATATTGAAGATTTTTGGATATATGTTGTTTTTTGTTGTTCAAAACTGTTTATGGCAATTTTATCGAAAATAGGGCTTACTTTTTCTGTTTTATATAGATAACCTTTTAATTTAAATTCATATTATAACTAGCCGTATGGCCCAGAATTGCATTGTGATAAAAAAAACTGTTTGCACAGAAAAGATGCCCCTTGGAAAGATTTTCTCATATTTCCCTCTAGATTTCTTTATAATTCAGCATTGAAGTGATTATACACGTCTCATACCATCATAATTTAATGTTGCTTCTGATAATCTGTTCCTCACATAGTTTCTTAGAGATCATATGCATATTTTATGTTATACTGTCCCATATATGATATATATATATTTTCACTTATTAAAGTTATTTATCATTGTATGTACTCATTCGTTTGCTCTTTGCAATAAAATCATAATATTTAATAGAAATATTGCAAAAAAGTATTATCTCATTAATTAATTTTTGTGCAACACAGTTTATTATTTGTTTCATTCAGTACTGTTATTAGTTCTAGACTATTTCAACGGGGACCTGTTTTATCCGTTTTAGGTAGATTTTGGGTTTTAGTTCAAACATTTTTTTTAGTATTGAATTACATCTAATTTTCTTTTGCACTTATTCAGAGTTAATGCAATTTTTGTCGTGTGGCATTATGGTTTAACTTTCCTTCTTACAAACCGTTCTTCATATAGATTTTTAAAGATTTTATGCATGTACATTTCTATGACATTTTCTTTCATTGAAAAAAAAAAGATTGCTTTTCTTCCTTGGTCAGCAGATGCTGTTCAATGTTGATCATGAAAAATATGTGCAGTTATTTAGACTCGCATTTCAATGGTGAAATAAATTAAAAAAAATGGATGATATCGAACAATTTGATGCTAAAAAAACAATGCAAAGAAAAATATCAGATTACCATAAAATCCAGCATATAATGCTCACATACACTTTTGAGCTGCATTTTTTAATGTTTGTTATGTTCGCTGTATAATGCACACCCTCTTTTTTTACGAAGAAACCTGAAATGTACATATGCAATGCTCTCATGTTTTGAAGTCATTTATTCAAGGTGTTATTCCAAGGTATAGAAAAAAAAAATATACTACTATATAGAATTACAACGCTTTAAGTTCATAAGGAGTGTCATTTCTTTTAAATAAACAGTATTTGATATATTTGTAGAAGTCTCAATTTTTTCTATACTCATCTTTTTTTTATTTTTAAAGCTCTTGAACCTGTAAATTTCGATTTAATTTTTTGTGCTCAAAGTGGGCGTTGTACACTGGATTTTACGGTATGTAAGATTTTCTATTTTTTTTTTTTTTTTTTGTTGTTCAATACTGTTTGTGGCATCATTATTTAACGTTCCCTCTGACAAAAATTCATGTAGTTTTTAGCTAATAGTACATAAACATATGCATTGTACCTTCCATTGTGTACATAGATGTTTTATTTTAGTTCATACTAATTTAATTTTTTTTTTTATTGAATTACATCTACAATAACATCTATTGAATTACAATTACAGTATTACACTGTTCCTCATGTAATACTAATTTAATTTTTTCCCTGTTGATGGCCTCCTAATATTTCTTATTTATGATATTATTTTGTTAATCAGTTTATTATCATTAATTTTTTCTTTCGGTTTATCTATTCCAAGTTATTTCACCCATAGTTCAATAGCAAAAACTTACAACTGCTTTTATTTTCTGGTATAATTTTTATTTCTATTTACATTCATTCATTTCTGTTTACTTTATAGCATGCTAATTTTCTCTTACATTGAAATATTTGTTTTTGTTGAATTATTATTTAATTTGAGGCCAAGTTGTACTTAGTTAAAAATATTTATAATTTAAACATTAATTAAAAATATTTTAAATTTTGATTATACTACTTTACCCACTCTACAAAATATTACAATTGCTATAATAGGGTGATTTTATGTTTTTGAAACTTAACCTGTACGAAGAAAGGGCATTTCAGCTGGTATATAGTACATAAAATATATCATTATTTATAGAAAAAATATTTTATAATTAATATAATAAGAATAATATATATATCTTATATATTGATTTAATTATTTTATAATTTTTATAAAATATTTAATAAGTTTTTATCAATAAATGAGATTTTTTTTTTCTTTTACAGACATTTTTTTTTATGCAAATGGTATGTCACAACTAATAGCTCAATAACCATTTTTAATTGCTTTTTTTATTTCAAAACCTAAGAAGGAAATTGTTATGTAACGATTGATTGAGTAAATGAAAATACCAAACACCTTTTATTATTTTAAGCTCTAATTATTGTAAAAATAATGAATTTGTTATTTTTGTATAATATACTCTTTTTTTTCGTCAGATACATGGTTAAATGATTTACTAAATACAGAGGAATGAAAAACTATAAAATTATATTAAAGTACTAAAATATTTTTATCATACAGTATTCTTTTGTTTTTAATGTTTTTTAAGTGAATGTAAACATATATATAGGCATTTCCCCATACATATATATATAGTTTCTTTACACTTACATATATTTAATCAAACAATAGGGAAAAAAATCATTTCAATAGCTGTAAGTAATTAAGACGGGCTAAAGAGAGAAAAGAATCGTGTCTGACAGTGGAAAGATGTAGAAGAAATTTTGAAAGGGGATTTGTAATGACATTAATATAGAAATCATACACACACAACAGAAAGTGCTAACTAGAGGAGAAGGGGAATTTCCATGACAATATATTATGCATTAAAATATGTTCGTGCAACGCAGGGGGTAAATGAAGGGAAAAGAAACCTGTCACACTGCGAAAAGTGAAAAAATTTCGAAAAAGGTCATTTTAATGACATCATTTTAGCGATCACACATCGTACTTGACACACCCGCACGCGTCATGAAGGAAAGAGGAAATTATCCTGGAAATTAAGTTATACACTCAGTAAAAGCCTGTGGCTCTGATTTCTTGTGAAAGGAAAATTTTTAAAAGTAGAGACAACCCGTGCAATGCCAGGCCATGCAGCTTGTATATAATAAATATTAAATGATATTACACATAAAAATTAGTAACAAATAGTTTTATGATGTGAAATACAATATAATTTACAAATACAAATTATTTAAAAAGGACTTATTAAATGTTTTATAAATTTATTTAATTATTAATTTCATAATAATATACTTAACAAATTATTTTATTTATCGTATATTGTACTTCACATTATAAAACTATTTTTAACTAATTTTTATGTATAATATCATTTATTTTAATATAAAAATATATATTTATAAAATTTAACATAAATATTTAAATAATCACAGTAATTTTTCCATTATAAAATAGAAAATAATTACATAAAATATCATTTAATATTTAATGAACCTTTCATAAATTTAATTAAAAATAATTAAATGGATTGAAGAAAAAAAGTTGATCATGAGGAATCGAACCCTGACTTCGTAGCAGACGATTTACCAATCAGGCTACGAACTCGTTGCGGAAATTAAAATTTAATTGTATAAAAGCTAAGCATGAATTTTGAGGGCTAATTTCTCTGAATTGACTGGCCATTGGGCGGAACTACATTGAGGGGTGAACACCCTAAAGGAGTACTACAATTACACCAAGTCTCGATCCCAAATGAATTTCCATAGTTGTGCCCTCCCCATGTAAATATTTTTAGCACTCTTGTTAAAAACTCAATAACATATCAATAATTTTTTAAAAGTTCCAAAGCGTTCATTATATTGAAGTATATATATTATACATAAATTACGTAATATAACACTTAAGTATATTTTAACCCAAGAAAAGTGTCAATATCTATGAAATAAAGACATAGATAAAAGTTGATTATTGAAAAAGTTTCATAAATTACTGAAAATTAAGTGAATTTAAAATTATTTCAGTTTTCTTAAAAGTATTTTTTTTATGTGTTTTCAATTTCTAAAAAATAAATATTTTTACAAAATAAGGAAGAATATATAGATAAAACAAATATTACCATCACAGCCATCAGTCATAATACACTCTGTCACAAAAAAATATATGCACCCAGAAGAAATTGAGCTACATTCACGAAATTTGGTATGCATGTAGTGTATATGAAAATAAACAAATGATTAAAAATTCAGAACAAAATATCATTTTATTAAGCGGTTACAGCTTGCAAAAGGTTAAAAATCAGTAAGTAGTAAAGCCACCTCTGGCAGCTATACAAGCCGAAATTCGGCGTGGCATCGATTCAATTAGATCACTTATGACCCCCTGTAGAAGATCCTGCCATAGTCTTTGCATCTGCGCAGTTAATTCTCCTGTATCTCGGGACGGCTGCAGTTGCCTTCCCAGACATGCTCTATTGGCGAAAGATCTGGTGACCTGGCAGGCCATGGTAGGACGTCATATCCTTGAAGACATTGTTGGGAGAGTCGCGCAGTATGTGGACGAGCATTATCCTGTTGATAAATGGCACCTGGGCGACTTGATAGCATGGGTAGCACAATCGGCGTTAAAATATCGTCCACGTATCTGCGAGCTGTCAAAGTTCCTTGAAGGACCACTAAAGATGATCGTGTGTCCCAAGAAATTGCTCCCCACACTGTCACACCTTGTGAAATTGCTGTATGCCGCTCGACAATAAATGCCGGATCGGACCGCTGCGCTTCCAGACACGTGTGCGGTGGTCATCAGCACTGAGACTGAATCGGGATTCATCACTGAAGATGACACGTCTCCAGTCTGTCACACTCCAAGTTGCCCGAGGTCGGCAAAAAATCCAGTCGACACTGCCTATGATGTGGGGTCAGTGGTAAGCGTCTTAGCGGACGTCGGCTCCTCAAGCCAACTTCGGTCAGTCGTCTCCTTATGGTTTCTCTTGATGGCACTGGATGTCTGGAAGGAGGTAAGTGGCGTTGAATCGATGCTAGCGACGTTGTTGGTGCCGAAGTGGCCACTCTTCTGATTGCACGATCCTCGCGATCATTTGTGTTCCTGGGACGTCCTGACCCTCCGCGACGGTACACTCTACCTTCTGTGATCCACTGTTGCCAACACCGAGCAACTACCATATCGCTCCGACCGAGGTGGCGGCCGATACGTCTATTCGACCAACCTGCTTCACTGAGGCCTATTATACGGCCCCTATCAAAGTCCGTCAGCTGCTCGTACTGCCGCCGGTTACGTCTTAGAGGCATCCTAAGTCTCAATATCGTCTATCAAAGTCATCAGATTCGTTTGGATAGCCGTATGGCGCTCGTACTCATGCTTTTAAACTCACCCAGTTGCGCAACTAATATGCGCATAGCACACTTAGCCTTGTCTCATTGGCTTCGAAATTTTAATCATTTGCATATCTCTTACCAGACTACATTCTTGCCGAGTTTCGTGATTGTAGCTTGATTTCTTCTGGGTGCATATATTTTTTTGGGACAGAGTGTATTATCAGAATGAGTCATCAAGCTTTCTGAAATGAGGGAACATACTAACTTATCATATAAGGAAGCTTCATCTTTACCCTCCATTGAAGAACTATTTTTAAAAGAAAGAATACATTTAAAGTTATCTTTTTTAAAAAATCAACATAGAAATAGTTTTTCAAGAATTTTTACTAAACTATACCTTTCATCTTCTCCCAATTTTAATATTGGTTCTATTTCAGTATGATCTTGTGCTGAGTCAGAAAACAATCCTTTATTATTTTCCACAGATTTTGAGCCTGCATGAAAGAAAATTAATAAATATTAGATAAAATGAATTGAAAAAAACTTTCAAGGCACTAAAATCATACATATTTAATAATAAAGTTATACAGAAAAACTAAAAGAAAATAATAAACTTAAAAGTTTATTTTAAAAGAAAAAACTTTCAATCTGTAATGCAAATAAAATAAGTAAGTAAAAATTATAATAAAATATACTTTAAAAAAAATTAAAAACATTGTTTTATAGTAAATCGAATTAAAAAGTAAGAAAATAATTCTTAAGATATGAATAAAATGATTAACAAGAAAATTATAATGTCCTTTGGAAAAAGCGTGGGGGACTCTACATTAATTGTTATAATTTCTTACTAGTTCTATTCCAAAAAGCTACATTAGTGTAAAAATGTAGTACAAAGCACCCCATGCTTTTATAACAATATGACATTAATTTCCCATTAATCATTTTATTTGTATCTTAAGAATTAATTTTACTTTTTAGTTCAATTCACAATAAAAGCATGTTTTTTAGTTTTTTTTAAAATTATAATTTATTTTTCATTTTTTAGTTCGATCTACAAAAAAAGCCTGTTTTTTTAGTTTTTAAAACTATAATTTATTCTTTGTTGAATTTATCCTTGAGTTTGATATTTGGAGGTGGAATTATGTGGCTGCTGGAGTTAGTCTAGCTCTTCAATGGAAATTAATTAATGCATCTGAAGAGTATTTATTCTCTCCGTTTACGGGGCCTCGGATGAGTCCCATATCGTTGTATTTCAATGATTCTGTCTCTATAGATATAGGTCTAACTAATAAAAGTGAGTAAGAAGAAATATTAAATGTCCATCGTATTATCACCTTTTAAATGACGTCACTTGACCATGGTTCAAAATTACATGTTCCGTCGCCAAAAGCCTTCGTGTAGCTGAACAGTGCGACGTTAATATTCAATCAATCAATCAATCACCTTTTAAATGTATTGCTATAACGTTAATTCGTATTGTCATTTCTAAACATAATGCGTTATCCAAATAAAAAAAATTAGCATTTAGAACATAACTTTATCACTTTTTATACGTATATCCATCGATATAAATGAAAAATCTTAAGACAATAAAAGCTTCTTATTATAGGTCCACAATCAAAAGCATGTGGATATTTGCAAAAGACAAAAGAAGAAGAAAACTACATTTATAATTTGAATCAATATGAGTATAGCTTACCTTCGATCATTTCTTCTTTTAAATCTTCTAAAGGCCATGTTTCACTATAATGCTTTCCTAATTCAGGGATTTCATGGAAATCTTTATCACTTTCTTGAGGAATTATCAAATCTTCGATAGTCTATACACATTAAAATTAAATATATAAAACATCCAATATTTATCCATTACTCTTTTTACTGTTAAATATTAATAAGTATGTTTAGAGAGAATAATCACATAAATAAAGCTATAACCTGCAACACATGAATACGTTTTAAAATTACAGTACATGTAAAAAAACTTTTAGAACTTAATATATACAAAACTTCTACAAATATGCACAAATTTTTCTCTGTTGTTAAATAAAAGAGATAGAGCTTACAAATCACACAATCAATCAATTTTAATTTTTTCAAAACACCACATTTACTTTTTTAAAAATAAAACAATCAACAAGTTCAATTTAAAATCCAACAATACTACTTCATAATTGATAGCATTTAAATTAAAACAAATACAAACAACAGCAGAAAAATAAATTTAAAATAGTTCTAAACTTCTTTAAATGAAAAAAGTAAACAAATAAAAAAGTATTTAAAAAATTTATATACAATTTTTTTATGCAAATAAATTTTTAAAAGTAAAATTTTTGAAAAATATATAAAATCTATATTAAAGCTTGTTTGCTTAATTAGGATTTTTCCAGCAACATAAAATGAAATATTCCAAAATAATAAAACATTTCGATGTATAATTGTAACTTAAATAAAATATAATTACATAAATAGTACATGCAAATTATGTTATATTACAAGTATAATAGAAGAATTGAGAAAAAATTTAAACTTTAATATGTGCACAAATATGTATTATATTAGATTTAAAAAAAACAACTATTTTTTTAAAAAAATTTAATGAAACATATGTGTATATTTTATATTATGATTACCTTAGAGCAGTGATGGCGAACCTATGCACTGTGGGTCAGACACTGATCCATGATTGCTAGGGAACCACTTGTTTGTTAAGGCTTGTTATTATTTAGATTTTCTAATTTGTTGGATTATTTATATTCTATTTGCATTTTTTCACGCTCTGCATTCACACAAAAACAATTTAAATGCTGTCTGTAACCTTCTGTTTGATCATAAGAGTGCGAAAGTTACGCAAATGACAACAAATATATATGAAAGCATGTAGTATTTGAAATAATGCAAGTGTTTACAAAATATCAAATAAAGTACAAGATTACTCAAATTTGGTTTGTGGAAAAAAAATCGAAAAACCAAAACAAATAACTATTTTTAAAGCACTTTCTTTCATAAAATGCACTTTTGTAAGGTTATGTTAAGGCACTTTTGCTAAGCTATGTTAGTAGAAAGAGACTTCCATAGCACTTGTATTATCCCCTCTCAGTTTCACCTTGCGAGTAGCGATGCGCATTTCTGTTATTCTCGATACCAGCAATTTTTGGCTCGCCTGTACCAGAGTTGAACTTAGTGGCATCCATTTTATTTATCCATTGCATTTAAAAGAAATGTGAATTGATATGGATGTATATTAGATATGTTAATACAAAATTTTGTAAATTAATGTATTCAAATTATAAATAATTTTAATTGTAGCCTTGTATCATGTAAGAAAATTAAACCAAGTCATACAAGTGGTTCCCGGTCTTATCAAGCTGAATGGTTGAATAAATATGTGATTGAAAGGAATAATATAGTTATATGTGTAATTTATAATGAAAAAGTGACTTAAAGTGTACATAATGTAAAAAGACATTTTGAAACGTTGCATTCTAATTTTCGGCATGTCAACAGGTGAAGAAAGAAACGTATTTTTTACAAAAGAATAGATAATTTTTTCTCAAAGCAGTGTTTAAAAAATTTTTTTTGGTTCCAAAAAATAACATTACAGCTGCTAGTTTCCCAGTTACCCATTGCATTGCTTGCCATGGGAAACCACTTTCAGAAGGAAAATTTATAGAAAAAAAAGCGTTTTAAGAATGTAGTCCTTTATTGTTTGCTGATTTTAAAGAAAAAAACTTGGTTAAAATGAGTTATACCAATTTCATCACATAATTAAAGACAGAATACATACAGTGAAATAAGCTTAACATGAAAACACTGAAGACGAAATATTGGTTAACATGAAAAAATACAACGGTTCTGACAAACTGCTATGTATTTTAGTGCATTTTTTGTCTCTTAACACGAAACGAAAATCGCTTAGCATGAAAAGATTTCCCTTTTGGGAAAAATACAGAAAACACCAGACACTTAATGAAGTGTTTGAAAAAGTTTCTGTATTATTGGACTGTCCTACTCAGTGGCGTAATAGAGAACATTTGGGCCCCCTGGAAAGGCAGGTTTTCGGCAACAAAGTTTGATTTTACAAAGGGTAGGTATTTGGCAGCAGTCAGGCTTTGAGGCCCTGCCACAATGTGGGGGTGTACATGACACCACTGGTCCTAAAGTATCCTCGGAAGAATTTGTTGAAGATAATAATGTGTGTATGGCCTCAATTGTGGCATATGAAAACATTTTGAAGATGGTTCAAAACTCAAAAAATATCATTGATACAGATTCCAGTAATGAAAATGAAATGAATTTTGTTGAGAATTTGATACTTAGAAAGAAAATGCAAGGAAAAATATCTGATTAAATTTCCAAAAACTCACTAAATGTTTTATGTATTAAATTTCATCAAATTCTTGTCAATATTTTTGTTTCATTGATTTGAATTAAATAAATGCATATATATACACAAGTATGTAAGTAAAATATACTCTAATAAATTTAATTTCGTTGAATATATGTTTTTTCTTTTAACACAAAAAATATGTCAATCCCCCCAGATTCACATAAAACGATTTTCATTCTATATGCAAACATTGTCATGCTTTGGGTGTGAGTAATATACAATATATATAATTATATTGTTATAAATATATATATAGTTATTACCTAACATTTTTCTTTACAACAATGTGGGCTGTATAAATAAAAATTCTGTGTTGATATACTACTGTGAAATAATTTCTGATACAAATGTATTAATATTAATGCGACGCTGGTTTAACTTAAATTATATTTAATTTATTCCCATTGAATCCATTTTATAAAAACCCAGGTTCTACTCCCTTTGCATCGCATTATAGCTTTAGTTTAAACATTAAATCTTTTAAAGACAATAAACAGTACTCTAAATCAAAAGACGTTCTTTAAATAACATTTAATTTATTTTCTCTATTTAACAATAAGATTAAAATTAAGTTAATGTATAAAGTGACACATAACAGAATTCCACTTAGCTTTGAAAGAGGGGCGAGGAAGAGGAGTCATGTCGCCGCTTGGAGTCCCGCGGAGTCCTGGATCTCAAGAGAGGTTCTTTCAGCCCTAAGTTTGTGTGAGAGAGTGCTTGCCTAATTAGGGTGCATCTCGTTTTTATTTGGCGGCAATTTGCACCTATGTGCTAGAGCGGATTCTTTACAGTGTCTGCATAATTTTCTCTCATTGGTCTAGAGTCAGCGGATGATTACCGTCTCACGGTCAATGACATCCCCAAGCACGGGAAATCCTAATGACACCCCCTATACCACGATATTTATGGGTACAATGCCCTTTTCTAGGCGTGGGAACGTGTCACCCTTTTCGGTGGGGTAAGAGAGACGCATTCACCAAATTCCGTTTCTTGTAAACAGCAAGAGCAGGGCAGATGTAAAAATTGCAGTTGTAACTTTAGGGACCGGCGACCTCCCAATATATAAAATGACCTGTAAGATATATCACTAATGCAATTAGTTATAAAATTTGGGTTAATAATTGAACCAACATTAGAACACTACTTCAAAAACCGTGTCTACATTCATTACATATAATCAACATAATATTTGACACAAATAAGCTATTTAATTCAAAAATAAATACTCGAATCGTGTCTTGCGTAATATCAGCACAATAAGGTTCTACCAACAACCAAAAACGACTTGGAGCATCATTCTTCAGAGGTTTTGGAATTTCTTGATGTGGATCCGGATGAAAGATTAAAATTAACATTTAAAGTAATTTTGTAGTAAAATGTTATTCCTATAACAGCAGAAAATGAAAAATACTAAGCACCTTAGAGATATCCCTTTTAGTTTTGGAATAAAATTTTTGCTTGTCTTTTACTTCAAGAACTGATTTCAACTACAAATGATATAAACAAAATACATACTGTATATATCTGAACATAAACCATTCTGTATATAAGCTGAAAGTGCAATTTTCTTCAAACATTTACTTAAAAAGCCAAACTAAAAAAAATTCCTGCAATTTTCAAATATATGTTCACGAAGGCGAAAATGTTGCTAAGTTGGTAAAATAGGTGGAACATTTTCCAATCCGACTGATTTAAGTAAAATGCCAATACCAATAGTTTTAGTTTTGGTAATCATATATGAAGTTGCCCCACTTTTTTCATTCAGTTTTGTTACCTTGAGCGACATCTGTATAAGACAACCTATATTTCATGCCCTGGAGGAAAATTCGCAATTTGATCATATACAGTCAGACTTCCCAAGAGAAAAGGTGAATTTAACACAAACTAACTAAAAAGTCAAATTCGAAAACCGACATTAAATAATTTTTTTCTTCTTCATAAATAAAAGTCTCGTTCAAAATACTCCCAGCATTAAAAGATTGAAATTGCATGCACGTGACTAACAGAACTGTATATAAATAAGTCCCCTTAATTCCATTTTTAAAAAGTTCCAAAAATTCTCTGCTTATACATGGGAAAATATGGTATACTTTTTCAAATTTAAAATGTAATTTTTAATCTAAAACTTTAATTACCCTTAAACATATCAAAATAAATTTTATATATGAATGCATATATATAAGTCATATTTAAAAGTACATTCTTGCCATTAAAATTAAACTCCCTGAAATTTTATATATGATATTTGAAGCACTCTCAAAGTCAAGTAGAATAATCTTCAAATGAAACTGCATAAAAAAATAAGTATGTACCACATTTACTATCACTTTGCATCTTCCTATATATAGATAAAAAAAAATGATAATGAGTTCATAACACATAAGCCGGATTCCCATTTTATTTTTCACACAGGTGTGCAACAACTTATTTTTGTCTATACATAAAATGATTAAAATTATTTTACTTAAGTAGAACTCTATACTAGTGTATCTCTTTTTCCCAACTGAAATGCACTTAGCAAATTTAATATAAGTAAAAGGAAAAATGTTAAATACTACAACTTTTACTTTTATGCATCTCAATGCAACTCAACAAAAATTGAAACACTATAATTGTAACTACTGATACAAACAGATTATATGTTAAGTATAATTAACGCAGAGAAATACATACTGGAATATATTTGCTTTTATGAGGATTTGATGAGGAATGAGCTTTATTTGAGGAATCTTCAGACTTTTTAGGAGGCCTTTCATCAGAGTTTTTCTTTTCTGTGGAATCCGTAGACTATAAAATAAAATGAAAATCAATATAATAAAACTAAACATACTAATTTCATTAAATAAAAATAAATAATTGTTTATTTAAGAAATGAAATAATGAACATTAACACGATGAATACACCAAGGTAGTTAATTTGTAATGATGGAAAATACATGAAATATTTCACATGCCCAATGTCTGATTTATAATAATAGTAAGTTATTTGAATCACTGATTGACAGTTACACGTACACAGGAATCTTTTTAAGAGGAGGATCCAGGGTCGAAAGTGAACCATTCTCATATCATGTGCTCCAATACGTCGCTCAACATATTCTTTAAATTTTGTCGATTTTTGAGGAAAAAAACAGAAAAAAAATTAATCATTAAATAAATAATTAGTATGAATCAATATAAATCATTATTAGTAACAAATAATTAAATTTTAGGTACTATATGCATAGGATTATAATCAATAAAAAAAAATTAAGGGCTATAGGGAAGGTCCAGACCCACTTTCCCCTTGATTGCTTGTCTGTTTCCTAGTTTTAAACAGCCTATTCTTACTAATTTTGGGTTGAAAAGAAAAACCAAATATGTAAATGAAATTTAATTACATACTCGTTTTAAAATACACAACAGCCCATCCATCAGTTAATGTGTGAATTTGAGAAGAACAAAACATTACTAATTAATAAATACAATACAATAAGTCAAGTTTCAAGACATTGTGTTCATATCATTTCCTGTGTGTGTGAACATATCTTTTTGGATTGTCTCTTGTATGTCGAAGCCCGAGTACCCCTTATGGTGTGAAGTGAGAATCTATTATAAAGATTTATTCCACGCCATATAAATAGTAAAAATGAATGATAATAAAGGTTAAACATATTTTTAATTTACAGCATTATAGAATATTACAAGAATTACTAATTATTTAGGTTGAAAGATAAAAATTAAATAAAGGGAAAACACGTCTTTCCTCATGCGAGTCAGAGAGAGAAGTGGGGAGCGAATGTCCGAAAGAAGACAGGTTTTTTGAGTGTCCGTTCATATCAGTTCACTTCTCTCTGCTCGCAAGTTGTTTCCAGTTAAGAGGAATTAGGGGGGTGCCGAGGCACGCCACAACCCTTACAGCTGTCCAGCAGTAGTTTGCGAGCATTGACACATCCCAATGATCCCGATATCAATGTTCCATTGTTGCGATATCTTGATTAAACTTTTCACTGTGTTCATTGCTTACAGCTTTACAGTTCTTGGGGGGATCAAGATGGAAATATGAAAAATGGATATTTAGAGTCATATTGCATCCTAGATCATGGAATTTTTGTAGGAATTCTTTCACCAGTTGTTGATAGCTATCATTCTTTTTCTGCCTAGAAAAATCCTTGCATCACACTTTTAAAGACAACCCAGGCTGCTTTCTATTTCCCTTCCAGAATTTGATCAAAAGTGGGGACCTTCATGATTTTGCGTACTTCAGGGCCCACAAAGATTCCCTCCTTAATCTTTGAGTCACTCAGTCTTAGGAATTTTGAACCAGGGTATTGGAAAACCTATACATCCTTGTTAATAGATATCACAAAGTTTTTCATTACTTCTAGTTTTATGTGCAGAGGTGGAAGCAGATTGTCATTTGGGTTTACTAGAGCAGTGGTGCGCAAACTTTTTTTGACTGCGACCCCTTTTGTAGAGAAAATTTTTGGCGACCCCTAGAGATAAATGTTCACAAATACGATGTAAATAGGCGCATTTCTTTCATTTTATTGAATAAAAAAGTCATCATTTCTGACACATATTAATATTATCATAATTTAAAGAAAATATTGTTTGTATAACATAAAAATCAGTAAATTGCCTTTTAATGAGATGTATGTGGCTGCAAGTTTCTGATTATTTCATCGATGTTGGATGTATGTTGCTAATTGCAATTTGCATATCATCTTCAGGGTTCAAACGAGAGCGGTATTAAGTTTTCATTGAAACTAGTTTTCTAAGTCCAGTTTCACATTAATATGTTGATGTAAATTGTATTGGTAATCTGATGGCATTCTTGCATAGAACGGGATATTGCTTTTCCACGGATAGCCAAAATTTTTGGCAAGGCTGAGTCTTAAATTAATTTCGAAGAGTATATAATCACTAATCAAATCTATCAAATGCTCTTTCTCACTAATTTGAAGAGTTGAACTGCATATGTCGTAGGAAAATGGATCACGAATCCAACCAAGATCGTTTTCAGGAAAATCCTCAAAAAATTTTCTTTTAACTTTTCAATGTGATTGGAAATGATGTTTTTAAGTAACTATATCTAAATTATTTTCCTTGATAAAATCGTTAAAGCAAGGAAACATGTCGGTGTTGTTTTTATTCAGTCCAGTTTGCCAGAGACTAAGCTTATTTTTAAAAGCTTGAATTTTACTGGCCGAGTTATGATAGTTGAATTCTCACCCTGCGCGCAAGCTCAAATTTAGGTCCTTAAGTTTTTCGAAAATATCAACTAAATAGCTCTGCTTTCCTACCCAAACTTCATTGGTATAGTAACTTACCAATCTATGTTTCTTTTCGCTTAAAAACATATACACTTCATTTCTTAAATCAAATATCTGTCGTAGTATTTTCCCACATGAGAACCATCTGACTTCGGTTGTGTAACAGTAATCTTTCATACGTTGAGCATACTCATTGCAAAGTATTGAAAAGAGACGGCTGTTAAGACTGTTGCATTTAATGTAGTTAATTGAACTAACAGCGTCTTGTAATATGTTATGCAACTCTTCATCCATATCTTTTGCAACAAGAGCTTTCCGATGAATCATACAGTGATTAAATACCATATGAGGCGGCACTTTCTGGATTAAGCCTCTGAGCCCTTTGTTCGAACCTGTTAATGCTGCAGCGCACCATCAGTACAAACCGCAAGACAGTTTGCCCAGGTAAGGGACTTTGCTTCAAAATATTCATTTATTACTTCGAATATTTTTTCTCCAGTTGTTTTTCCTTCCAAACTTTTGCAACATAAACACACACGTTTCTATTACATCTTCATTAAAAATAAATCTAATGTAAATAATTAGTTGTGACATTTTAGTAATATCGGTAGTCTCGTCCAGTTGTAAAGCAAATACAGATGAATTTTGTATGCGTTTTATGACTTCTGACTCGATATATATATTTCGTGACATTTCGGAAATCCACCGAGACACGGTATCTCTTGATAATGGTATTGTTTTTAGTTTATTCCCATATTTATCGCCATGCATAATTGATATCATCTTAGTTGCTGCAGGAAGGATAAGGGATTCTCCAATTATATGGGGTTTCATTGTTTTTCCTATTACACTCATGTCCATAAATTAAGGATAATGAAGTTCAGGCAAAGAAAGAGATAGAAACAGTGGCGCACACAAGGGGGGTCCGGACCCCCCCAAAGCCCTTGATTTTTTTCCGATTGATTTTAATTAAGTTAATTAATTACTTGTTATTAATTATTAATTTTATTAATTAATGCTAATTATTTATTCAAAAATTAGTTTTTACTGTGTTTTGTTTCCGAAAATTGACAAAACCAAAAGGAGCATAACACGAATGGTGAACTTTCACCCCGGACTCCCCCTTGAAAATTCCTGTGTGCGCTACTGGACAGAAGCAAAACAAATTTGACTTATTTGTAAAGTCTATTTATTAGACAAAAGGTAAAGAGCAAGAAAAAATGCTATATAGTTGACATAAATAATAAAAAATTGCGATTTTTACTCCCTGGAGCAAATTTCAAAAAAGAACCCATTTACAAAAAAAAAAAGTATAACATGGTTAGTATGATGGTTAATACGGAGTATGTCTCCCGGACAATGCAATACAGGCCTTACAACACCTAGGCATACTGAGTATCAAATTATCAATCTGATCTTGGGGAATATTACACCAGTGATCAAGCAATGCCCTCCGGGTTCCGGTAGGCAGGTGGGAGGGGGTTGACGGGCTGCAAAAATTCAAGCCAAGCATATCCCACACATGCTCTATTGGATGGATTCAAGTCCGGTGAGTATGCTGCCAATCCATACGGGTGATATCCTCCGATTGAAGGCATTCGTCTACAATGTTTGCACGGTGAAGACGGACGTTGTCATCCATAAACAGAAATTCAGCACCCATGGCACCCCGAAACAAACGTACATGTTGTTCCAGAATGACATCCTGATAGATTTGGTCTGTCATCGTTACACTCAGAACATGCAGGTCAGTTCTGGAACCAAGAATAATTCCTCCCCAAACGAGCCATCCTGCACCACCGTCCACCGTAACGGTATCGTTCTCTCTCAATGGTGTTCTCTTGGTGGTAACGGGTACCTGGCGCTCTCCATATTAATGTCCGGCGAGAATCAGACTGCAAACTAAACCTGGACTCGTCAGAAAACATCACACAAGACCACTGTTGTGGTGTCTGTCCACAATGCATGCTCTCTATTCCAGATTAATCGCAGGCAACAGTGAGTTGCAGTAAGTGGAAGAACACATCTGAAAGGCCTACGAGCATATAGACCAATGTGCCCTAAGTGTCTGTACACGGTCTGCCTTGAAACTGTTGTACCAGTAGCTGAAAAGAGCTGACGTGACAGGTCTGATGCTGTGCTCCATCTGTTTCTTTTGGCAGTAACTGCCAAATACCGGTCCTCATTCGGCGTTGTATCTCGGGGGCGACCTGTGCTGTAACATCTACTCACATGACCATCATCTTGGAATTGTTGCCAAAGCCTGGATATGACACTCTGGGTGATTCCAAGTTCCTCGGATACTTCCAGCTGGGTACGTCCACATTCCAGTCGTCCAATAATTCTACCACGTAAAAAATCATCCAAATGCTTCCTTTTTGCCATAACTATGCAGTTATTGCACTGAAAGGCTTTTAAAGCGCTTGTGAACAATTTTACTTCTTTGCCACCATTCCTTATATACCCCTCTCTTACACTCTCGTCATATTGTGACGTACTATCCGCGCCATCTGGTGGTTTCCTGTAATTTGCATATTCTTCAAGATGTGTGTGATAATTCTACAGGTGAAATTTTTATTTTAGAGTTCAATTTCTGTGTGATTCTGAATTATCCTTAATTTATGGACATGAGTGTAGATAAGAAACTTCTAAAGAAGCTCCTAATTCTTTCTGAGGTATTGTTGTAAATTTCTTTAGATTTGCACTTTGAATTTTCAGATTCTCAGCTCGTCTTTGAAAAAAATCGGCGTGTTTATTTTGAAGTTCTTTATGTTTAGTTTCCAGATGCCTTTTTAATTTAGCTGGTTTCATGCTCACATTTGCTAATTTTTTGTTGCAAATGACACATATCGGGCGTTCTTCATCATCAACAACACAAAAATGTAAAACCATACTTAATAAATTCCTCATTGTATTTTCTTATTTTTTTTTAGATGGGGCATTTAGTTCAGAATTTTGAGACTCCTCATCAGTATTTGTTCGATTGTCAGCTGAAAATGTACCTGGTGTATGTAGTACCCATTTATCCATGATGAATATAGGGATTAAATATTTTTAACTAAAAACAAATAATAATAAAAAATTTATCATTTTTTTTCAAGATATTCAATAAAATTAACAGAGATCTTTCTCTAATGATAGCACATACCTGATAACAAATAGCAGCAAAACCCGATAAAAATTTAAAAAATCATAATTACACTACATGTCACATGATAAAACTCGAGGAGAAACTAAAGCAATTGCAGGTCAACTGTTACATGCTACAACTTTACATGGAAACGCGCAGTAAAACATTCAGCGATAATTTTTGGTCATTTGGTTGACCTTGGCTTGGTACGCATGTCTACAAGATGACTCCCACAGCCCTTGATTACCATTCCATCTCGTACGGTGTGCATGCTCGGTACACATCATTTGACACAGTACGTATAACATCAATACGTTGGAGAAATAGGCGCTTTTCAGTAAAACTGGCGAAATACCGTGAAGATGGCATCATCTACCGGAGTGAAAAACTTGCGTCTTCCCACTTTACATACATTACGCTTTACGGTCAAAAAGCAAACAGCAGTAAATTGCAATTAAACAGTAAGTGACGGCGTTTCACTCTTTATATGTACACTGTATGGTATGCAGCATGCAGGCATAATGCATTTCATAAAAATTTGGCGACCCCTAGTTTGCACACCTCTGTACTAGAGGATCATTTTGGATTTTTCGCTCACCAGATTTTTAGATTTCTAGACAGCCATTTGTCTTGTATGTAGTGTGATTTTCGATCTCTACTGTCCCACAAACACAGAAAACAGCAGTACTTGGCATTGACTAAGACTTTCAAGTCACCACATATCTGCCATTTATGATCCTCGTATTTTATTAACTCTAGAAGAAATTTCACAATTGCATAAGTTTCCTACACGCCAATGAAATATCCGATGAGAATGGAAGGAAGAAGGTTGCCTTTGTGTAGAAATAATGCTTTCGGACTAAGCTTGGAAGAGTCTATAAATAACCTCCAGTTATTTGGATCATAACAGATGTTCATGAAATTCATAAAGCCATTGAGAGTCCTATACTCTGTAACCTTGACTGCCTAGTAGGAATAGATTCCATTGCTGTATACAGATTAAAAACAGAAACATTTACAGATAGCTATTGAAATGATTGTTTTTTTTATCTGAACGTTTGAATGCTTGATTAAACATATATATATATATATATATATATATATATATATATATATATATATATATATATATATATATATATATATATATATGTAAGTAATAAAAAAACAGTATGGGGTAAAGACTAGACATAAGTTTACAGTTACTGAAAAAACATTCAAAAAGAAAAAAAAAACCTATCTGATAAAAACATTGATATTTTATTTTAATTTTATAGTTTTTCATTCCATTGTATTTATTAAATAATTTAAACATGTATCTGACGAAAAAAAAGTATTTTGTACAAAACTAACATATTCATTATTTTAACAATAATTTTCTTCCTAAGTTTTGAAATAATAAAATTGATTAAAAATGTTCATTTAGCAATTAATTGTGACATATCATTTGCTTAAGAAGTAGCAGTAAAAGAGAAAATCTTGTTTAATGATAAAGACTTATTCAATATTTAAAATAAATTATACAATATTTTTCCAATAAAAAATTATAAAATAATGTATATCATATTATAAAACTTTTTGTAACTAATTTTTTTACATAAATTATCATTTAATATTTATTATAACATACTTTTACAAAATATATTAATTATTAATTATATTTATAAAGTATATTAGAAATATTTATATACTTACAGTAATTAATTTATATTTTAAAATGTAAAGTGATTTTCAAAATATGATTTAATATTCAATAAACCTTTTTTTAAATAAATTTATTAATAAAAATAAATAAATTGAAAGAATAAAAAAAAAATAACAAATAGCACGAATCAAACACTGGCTGAAGGCATGCTAAGCAGAGATCCCCAGACAATCGAGCTAAGAACATAACATCACGTAGAGTGAAAAGTCCTTTTAAATAACAGGAAGTATATTGTATGAACATTGCTTTTATTTTTTCTATGAAAGCTATGCTTATTTAACTGAAATGTAAAAAAAAAAAAAAAAAAAAATGAATACAAAACAAATGAAGCCTGTGATTTCAAGCAGAAATTTTTAAAATTACAAAATTTAACATGTTTATTGGATGTTGAATTAAAATTGTGAGCATTTTTGGAAAAAGAGTAAAAAAATAAGTTTTTGGTACTTAATTTTTTAAATCACTGATTTTAAAAGAGAAAAGTATGAACTTTAGTTCAGACAGTTTATTCATCATAATCATAAAAATCAACACAGAACGATTGAAAATTTTTGATTAATGATTTATACAAAACAATACTGCTTTATTTAAAAAAACATTAATTTAAAGGAATACACTTAATTGTATTGCAAACAAACTTGTTTAAAATAATGATAACAGAGTAAAAGCGATTAAGTTTTTCACAAATAATAGAGAAACTTTTGTTTTATAAATGGATACTTAAAATGAATTTTTTGAATTAAGATATGTACAGAAAATAAAACAAAAAATAAATTTTCACTTGACAAATCTGGTGATTTTCATTAAATATAGGCATTTTTTCCTCGTGTAACCTTTCAGCAAACGTGAAGTGCACAGAGGAAAAGAGTGTCACTTGATGTCAAACCCTTGGATATTGTAAAATTGTGTTCTTTCTTAAAAATTTTAATCAAACTACAGTAATTATTAACAAAAAGGTAACAAAAACAATGCTTAAATTATTTCTCATAGAAAGGGGAAAAAACGAAAACAAATGTTTTTTTTTAAAATCCGTAATTTTTAAGCAATTTTTTCAATCTTTGTACAGATTTCAAATAATATTAATTTACACATGGAAAAAAAAGTTTCGTGACATCTTCTTAAATAACGAAGTTATTAAATATTTAATTAAAACTTACTCTAGATTGTTTATCACTTCTTGAATCCACAGTTTCCATATCTGTTTTTGAAAGCAAAGTTTCCAGACTGAATATTTTGTTTTCCAGTTCTTTTCTTCTTTTGATCGCATTAATCAGTCTTTCTTCAAGTTCAAACTGCACAGTCCGTAAGGCATCCATAAGAAGGTTTTTAATGTCTGTTCTTTGCAAAACTATAAAAGAGGTGTAAAAAAATCATCACTTATTTTGACCATTATATAATTAAACATTAAAAGTATATTGAAATTATTCGGTAAGTTATTTTAATACACTATTAAATTTAGAAGTTTTCAATAATTTAATAATCACATGAAAGTTTAATGTTATACATGACAAGTATATTACATCTAATAATTATGCCTGAAATTGTTCAATCATTTTGACAACATTACAATAGAAATATATTGTATCAGGACTAGATGGATATAAAAAATTTAAAACAGAAGTTAAAAAAAAACTTTTACTATACCCAATTGATTTTTTAATGAAGAATCATGCTTTTGAAACTTTCATTATGTATTATAATTCCTTAATTAAATTAAAAATTGATTTGCAAGCAATCAAATTAGGAAACACACACAAGCATTTTTCAACATGTATAAAAATTAAAAAAAAAACACTTAATTTCAAAAATACCACATAATTCCTCTCATTTTTTAAAATACAGTCTAGATAAGCAATCCCTTGCTAGTATGTAGTGACACGACTTTATGATAAAGATGTTTTTATAAAAAAAACAGTTTATGAGAATTCAACTTTTAGATTATACTTATAAAAAAAATTACACATATATACAGTAATCAATGATCAAGTTAGAAGTTGACTTCAAGATTACTACTAAAGAACCTTTGATTACATGAATACTTAAAAATTTTTAGGCTTCTTTCATTGAAAAATTTGATAGCTTTAAAGATAGTAGAATATATCTATGAGTATCACATCAGTTTCTAAATGTAAGGAAGCAACATCCTTTTCTGATGCCCAATGTACTAACGCATCCTTACTTTTTTCTTTAAATAAATAACAACTCAATTTACCCTCACATTACTTGCCAAAAATGAAACTAAATGTTCAAAGAGTATGTCACATTTTTTAAATTGATCCATAATGAGTTTGTTTATATTGTCTTCAATAGAATTCCCATGGTCATGATAGCTTAGTGGTTAAGGTAACGGGCTCATGGTTGGCTTGTCATGTGTTCGAGCCTAGAACCACTGAAGACGCGCAAAGCAGAGGAGGACCAGATGCACGTTAAATATGCAGAGGCTTAAACATCCTCACTTTGGTGTGGTGTAGAAGTTAGGAGAGGGGATGCAAGCTCAGGTGTCGTCCTTGTCACTTGATCATGGTTCAAAATTACAAAGTTCACTCACTCATTAGAATTCCCAATAAAGTTAAAAATTGCAAAAGGTTTTTTTTTAACTAGGCATTTGGCAGGATCAAAGTAAGAGACCATAATGTGATATATTTGCAGCCATTATCATTAACGCTCTAAAATGTGATAGCAAAAGACCTTGCTTTGAGCATTGAATCATTAACTCCTGATGTCTAAAAGTTAAATCTAATAGCAGCAGATATCTAAGTTCTTGCACATCCTGACTGTTCCACAAAATCAGACTTCAGAAATATTTTCCAACAGGAGGACATGCATGATTATCCACAGTCAAATGTACATAATATTCTACTAGAAAAGATGAAAACAGTACTTCAGCCCTTATAACATTTCATTGAACATTGTCCTTTAAAAATAAAAGTGTGTGTGCTTATGACCACACAAAAGTGATAACTTCAAATTTTGTAATGTTTTTTCAGGGATTAGTTCGGTGAATAAAAATCAAGTGGATATTGGTATTGTCCTATAAAATTATTTATTCATATGTCTGTACTCAAAAAGTAATATTTTTGTGCAAAATATACAATCATCTTAATTAATTGTATTCTAAGAAGGAAACAATAGGTTTATGGTAGTATATCTGGTGCTGCTGCAAGGTGTCTTCTTAATTATATATTGTCATTGTATTTAAATTATTTAATGTAACTTTTTCTCTTAATATCTTTATACTTAATTTTGTTACTTTAAATTTTTGATTGCTTTAATTTTCTTTTTAGACTCAAAGCATATTTAAGTAATTATGTGATTAATAGAATCAATTGTTCATTGCTATTCTGATTCATTTACAAAAATAGATTCTTATTCTTAAAATCACTGCAAAATTGCTAATGATAATTATACTATTTACTTAGTTCTATAAAAACTTGTCCTTTTTCAACATTTTAAGTTTAATTTTAGTGTAGGATTTTGCTATCTCTAAGCCTATTTTTTAAAAATATTACGTTTCATTTTCATGCTTCTACTAGGATTAGAAAGAATACCACCATTTGTAGAAAAAGGTGGGGAGGGAGCCCCCTAAGATTGAAGCTATATAGATAAGATATAAGATTATAGGAACTTTCACTGCGTATTGGTGGGGGAGGGGGTGACAGACTACTACGTTTCATGCCATTTCAGAGTGGCGGGGAGAGGAAATGTCCCTCTTTTGGTCATGTCTTTTTACAGGTGTGTGTGTCGCGGAAGTCTTCAAGCATGATTTCCGACTAAACACGAAAAGATGAGCGTTACAAAGCCAAGCAAACCGTTAATCTCTGGGACATCTCATGACCCAGATTTTGAGGCAGAAGATTTGAATGAACCCCACAGACTAAATCGAGCAGAATTGAGTGACCTCATAAGAAATCTTGACTTGCTAAAAATAGACGGCAGAGCTTCTGGCATCTAGTATGTAGCAATGAAATTTACTCCTACCAGGCATCAAGGTTATAGAGAACAGAACTTGTGAAAATAATCTTCATTTCTTTGAGAAGAACGGACATGTGGTTTCATGTATTGATGTCAACGATGAATTTCATGAGCATCAGTTATGATCCAAATAACTGGAGGTTGTCTATAGACTCTTCCAAGCTTAGTTTGAAAGCAGTATTACTGCACAACAGCTGTGTATAGGGCCATTCATCTAGAATTAAAACAAAGCCTTTTAACTAATGGATTCCTTTTAGGATTTAGAAGATTTATCACAAGATGAGGAAGGCCAAAAATTATATACAGGATAATGGAACCAATTTTGCTAGAGCCAAAAACTGAATCAGTGCAGTTCTTTGGGACAGGATTGTGGATGCAGCTTCTGTTCTAAGATTTAAATGGAAATTTAACCCCCCCCCCACCACTGTTTGGTGGGGTAGATTTTGGGGACGCTTATTTCAGATGGCGAAGAAGCTGTTAAGAAGAGTTCTAGGGGAAAAGCCTCTTTATATTACGTAGATATTCACTATCCTTTGTGATATTGAGACCACTATTAAATCTAGACGTTTGAACTGTTTGTCAGAATATCCAAATGACTTGATTCCTCTGATGCCCTCAATGTTTATTCAAGAGTAAAGAACTGAGGGAATTTCAGATTTAGACAATTTGAAAAAGATAAAAAGCTTCATAAGATATCTGCATCAACAAGGATTGCGAGATAATTTGAGGAAAAGATTCTGTGATGAATATTTAAGAAAAGCTAGTCCAGCAACCTAACAGGAGTGAAGATAGACAAGTAAAATCGGGAAACATTGTTATAGTTGGAAGTGATACAAAAAAGCGATTAGACTGGCCTCTAGGAGAAATTGTTGGCATGTTACGGGAAAAAGATTGTTGTACTAGGGTTGTAAAACTTCAAACGATAGGTGGAGAAATTGCTCATCCTGTACGATTGTTCCGTTTAAAACTAAATAAGGGTGATCCTATCATTTTCTCAGTTAGAGATCCTGTTCCTTCTAATAAATATATTAAAATCCTGAACTCTGAAAATAGTGAATGTGAAAATAAAACTACAAGTGGAAGGAAAGTTATTAAACCCCTCTACGTTATATAACTAACTTTTGAACTTTATCACTTTTTTTTTAAATTTATGTACTTTCATATTTTTCTTACATATGTTTAGTGTTAGTAATTTTGTTTACATGTTGAATTCCTTTGATTTTTGTTCTCTTAATATAATGTAAAAATCAAAAGGTGGGAGGATGTTACAAGCCCACCCTCTTGTTGAGAAATATGTCATTTCTTTTCATTTAGAAACTGAAAAGCATGTGTAATTATTGATTAGCATTTTTAATCTATTTTTTATATTTTCTAAGACTTTACTTAATTTACTGTACTACAAATTTGTTTAAAAATTGAGTAATCACATGCATGCTAATAGTTTATTATCTATGTTTTGAAAAGTTTTGTTTTGAGTGAATGGCAACATTTTTGTAAAGCGGTAGAATAGAATATAAATCAATTGATTGAAAATAATGTAGTAAGCTCGTATCTTTTATATTTAGAACACCACACAATAATTTTATGAGGAGAAATGACTGAATGAAACAAAATTTAGATAGAGTCTCAACAGATGAGCTGTTATATATCGTAAAAACAAGAGCAAATCAATAAATTTCAATCACACATATTCGTTTTTTTCAACCCAAAATTAGTAAGAATAGGCTTTTTAAAACTAGGAAACAGACAAAAAGTTATTTTTTGTTCCCTAGTGTTATTAATCACTTTATATTTCTTTCAAAAGATCAATTTGGCCAGAAACAAGTTAATTTTTTTACAATATAAACTGATAAACACACTTCAGAGTAAGAAAAATAAATCTTTCAAGAATCACACAACAGATACGCATAAAGGTTGGTGTGTTATGAAAGGGTGGGGGGATGACACAGGATTAATTCAAAAATGAATTTGAGGTATCATGAAATTTGATTAGATACCATAGTGGGAGCATAAATAATCCCTACATTAGTCAAGTGATATTTTAAAATAAAACATGTGTTAAAATACAACACTATACTTAATTTCATGATATTATTAGGCTTTAATGATTAATTTCTTGTAGCATGTTAATGGTGTGTCTTAGTTGCCATGCTACACATTTTTTTAGCATAAAAATTTTTTATTCACATTTTAAAGCAAAAATAAAAAACGTTTCAATAATCTCTGGCTTTTATTTATAAATTCAGATTACTGCTTGAGGGGATGGCACTGAAAGAACTTATAGATCAATATCATGGGGTAGAATTTAGGAGATATCATAATAAAATCACTAGTCTCTCCCCAGACTAACTTATTTATTGATAGTATTAGAAAGAAAAACTTCATTGGTAAACTATAATGCTAAAATTAAGTCGTTACTTCTAAAAATGTTTCTTTTTTAAGGCACCAAAAAATAAATTTCAAGATATTGAAATAAAAAAAAGGATTTTACTAAAAAAAAATGACAAATACAAGTGAATCTAGAACTTGTTACTAAATCACAATAGTATATATATCTTTCTTATTTTTGAAAAATATTATGAACTTGAACAATTTGAAAACTTTGCAATCATTCCTGAAGTTCTCAGTGACTTTGAACAATAAAGCCTGTGTTCAACTTTCAGAAAATGACTGCTGTATTCTGAAACTATAAAACACAATTTAAGATATGTTACATTTTACAAGATATATATAGACTTATAAAATGTTTCTTCATCTGAAAATTGTAACATGGTTCCATAAATCATTTAACTAATGCTATATTATTGGCCACTTAGCATTGTTGGTTCTATTTAAATGATCCGCAAAAAAAATTAACAGACGATAAAACACACTTTTCCAGAAAACTGTTGTATACATAAGAAACTTATAACACTTAAAATTTTACTCTAAGAGTATGTATTCTGCCATTTTAACTTTATAAATATATACAGTGGCACACAAAAGTGTTCGTACATTTGCAATTTCCCATAAAATTTAATGTTTTCTACTAATAAAAATTAATATATTGTAATTTTTTTTACAATATCTTCAACTTGTTCTTAACGGAATGAAATAATCAATTTTTTAAAAATAGTATAACTGTTTTTTAAAAAAATTAATAATCAAAAAGCTACTTTAAATTACGCCACAAAAGTTTTCGTACACTTAACAAAAATCTCAACTTAGCTTTAAATATTGTATTTCTTTCTTAATTTAGTACTTAGTTGGACATCTTTTAGTGTCAACGACAACTTTTAAATGTCTTGGTATAGATTTAATCAGTTTTTTTGTAATTTCTGCATCAATTTTCAACCATTCTATGAATATTGTTTTTACTTCACATTATGTGTTTATACGTCATGCTTCATTATTTTTTAAAAAAATCAAATTCTTACGAAATATGTTTTACTGAGCTAAATAAAGTGATTGAGGAGGTATTTCAGAATTTGATGACAGTTATAGAGACACCAGCGGCGTACATTTAGAGCAGTGCACTTGGCGTCTTTATCCTGTTAAAAAATGAAGTCATCTCCTACACCCAAAATTTGGGTGAATAATTTAAAATTTCTCTTTAAAATATTTAAATAGAGCTCATGATTCATAATACCATCAAATTACCTAATTCTGAGGCCAACTTCATTTTTTAACAGGATAATGACGCCTAGCTAATTGCTCTCAATGTACACCGCTGGTGTCTATAACTATCCCCAAATTCTGAAACACCTGCTCAATCAATTTATTTAGCCAGTAGAACATATTTGGTGAGAATTTGATTTAAAATAAAAAAGAAAACATGACATATAAACACACATAATCTGAAGTAAGAACAATAATCATAGAAGAATGGCCGAAAATCGAGACAAATTACAAAAAAATGGTTAAATGTATACCAAGACATTAAAAAGTTGCTGTGGACTCTAAAAGATATCCTACTAAATACTAATTTAAGAATGAAATACAATATTTAGAGCTATGCTGAGATTTTTATTAAGTGCACGAAGACTTTTGTAGCATAATTTTTTTAGTAGCTTTTTGAATTTTAATTTTTAAAAAAAAATAGTTTTACCATTTTTAAAAAATTGATTATGTCATTCCATTAAGAATAAGATGCAGACATCATTAAAAAATTACATTTCCAACATATTAATTTTTATTAGTGGAAAACAATAAATTTTATTGGAAATTGCAAGTGAACGAACACTTTTGTGGTCCACCATATATATACATACAGAGAGAGAGATAAAGAGAGAATATTTCACACACTTCTGTGTGTGGTTATTTATTCAAGGAAAGTAATCTTAAAATTTATTCTTATAATATTGAAGTAATTTGTATCCTCGTTTCTGATTCTTAGTAGAAAAAGTGGTAGTTAGGAAGCTAAACTCATCATGGATGCTTTTCAAATTATATTGAAAATTTCCGTACAAAAGTAAAATCACTGCACACAGCTGTATCAGGTTTACAGGGCAATCTGTAGAAATTAATAAAAATATGCATCAAAATAAATATCACCTAAATGTATTCAAATAAGATAATTTTACTTATTTAGAAGTAAACAGATAGATAAATATTTATCAATATTAATTTTAAAAATAAATGCAAGGATAGCAAAACTTTTAAGTTTCATTGCTTTCATGATTACAGATATTTTTTGCAAGTTTTAACTGCAATGGTGAGTAGGGGTCACAGCACTCGAACCCAAATGTATTTCATACAAACTTCCAAGAAATCAAATTCTTAAAGTGAAAAAATAATTAACTTTATATTTTTCTTGATTTCAAAATAAAAATTAGTATTACACAGATCACATTACAAAAGTTCAATACTAATGTATATTTTTGCTTTACTTAACTAAACCTAAGAGCTTTCTAAATTAGCCAGCAAGTTTTTTTTTTTTCTCTCCCTGCATAATCAAAAAAAAAAGAGATTTAAAACTTATACATACATTTTGTTATTTCTAATTATTCTAAAATAATTAAAATTTTGAAGACATTCAAATACACCAGTCCTCTACTCTTCCACCAATATCTAGAACAAGAATCAGCAACCTATGGCACGTGGAACAGTTCTCAGTGGCACTCTACACTACTCCACAAATTTCTCAATTTTTGAGTGGATGGAAGCTGATGAATTACTAATGGACTTAAATGATAAAAAAGACACTAACTCCACATGTAAATATTACATATATTGTAAAACTAGAGTTCTTTTGACATGTAAGCAGTTTATTCTACTATTTACTCTTAAAAATAGGGCATACTTAAAAAAGAAATGAAAATTATTGTTCAAACATAATATTAAAATTTAATTTTAGAATAACAAACATTTGTGTCAATAGAAAAGTTAATTTTTTGAGATACCATTTGAGATAATTTAAGTTCAAAATTATGTACCAAACATAGTACCGTCCATAAAATGGTGGAATCTTCTGGCAGTCATGATTTCCAAAACATACTTCATCAAATGCTATCTGCTTAGGTTATTACTATTAATTAAAAATTCAAATTAATTCTCTCTAAATTACATCAAATTTTGAGACAAACGGCTTGGTGTTAAAACAGCTTTAGTAAAAAATATTTAAAATAAGAACTTGATAACCGTGAGGAATTATTATGTCTCACAGATCTTTTATTAGAATCGCTGGCATTCAATATACCATATGTTGCAACGGGTTATTAGTACTTGATTCAATAATAAACTTAAAGGGAGATATCATTTGATCCTCAGATAAGATGAATGAAAAAAGAAAAAAAAACTATTTCGTCAAGTACAAGATTGATTCTAAGGATCCATTCAAGCACAAGGAAAGAATTTAGAATACTCCTAAAAATCTTACAGCTTTCTGTGAAGAGAAGAGGTCGAATTTCCGAACAGTACAAAAATGGCATTCAGATTATGATAATACGAGTTATAAAGTGGACAAAATAAATAGAAAAGGCTTATATGTGGATCCCGTCTTTCAATATAGTTCAGTTC